>OZ018334.1:9452501-9828633 GCA_963969495.1 Ceratothoa steindachneri
AAATTGTCTTCGGAGAATGTGGTTTAATTCCTCATCTTTTCTTGCGATATTGCATTAATTGTCATTATATATATATATATATATATATATATATATATATATATATATATATATATATATATATATATCCTTTGAATTCCCTATTAATTTCTCTCTCTTTCATAGTCTCGATCGACCTTGGAAGCGTACCTTATAAGCTTGTTTATTCTGAAGATTTATTGTCTTCCGGATAGCCGAGTGGTCTAAGGGACGGTTTAATTGAGATCAAAGCGGATGCTCGCTGCCTCAGTGTGCACTGTTTGAATCCCACCCTTATACGGAATTTTTGCGAATCATGAAATAACATTTCCGAATAAAATTATCCTGTTTCTTGTGGTTTGTTGGATTCATTTCATCATTCTTTCGCGTTCATTAAATATATATATATATATATATATATATATATATATATATATATATATATATATATATATATATATATATATATATATATATATATATACATGCAGATACACCCAGAAAGGAAAAGTGAAAAACCATTCCGAGTGCTTTCGTCTTTATTCTTAAAGACCTTTCAAGGAATTAACAGATGGCTGGACAAACATTTTCTTAAATAGTGGAAGGGACATTAGACTACCCACCTCTGAACCTTAATTAGGAGGTCCAAAATCCTAAAACAACTTTATTTGAGATTTTATGTATGTAATGATAATGGGGTCTAGCGCGAACAAACCAGGGCTAAGGTTGAAATTTAGGAACGCGTTAATGGAGATATAATTACTGCATTTTATGACTGGTTTGGCGCTGTTTCAGTTAATGCTATGGTTAAAATTGTACATATTTAGAAAAAGCGCAGATTGTTCACTGTGATTACGTACATTGGTTTGATTTTGCTTAACCCAGACATCTAGTTATTTCCTGGTTTGTCCATAATAACATTTTTGGCAGTTGTTGCAACCTATTGAATAAAAAATGACAGGTCGGGGGCGGTGAATGTATGTCCAGCCTACTGTTCATTCCTTGAAAAGGTCTTTAAGAATAAAGACGAAAGCGCTCGGAATCGTTTTTCACTTTTCCTTTATGGGTGTATCTGCATAACTTTGACTCACGTGCACTTTGTGAGCTTTTTTCATATCTATCTATCTATCTATCTATCTATCTATATATATATATATATATATATATATATATATATATATATATATATATATAAAGAGAGGGATAAAATATATTGAGTGGTCGATTTTATTAATATTATAATTACAGTTTGATTTTTTATATTTTTTTCTCCGCATATATTACGATGACGTCACATTATAGAACTATTTTACTAGCATTTATTATAATGACGTCATATTGTAGAAATATTTACAGCCGAGATTTTATAGTTACCTTGGCTTCCATTTCTTTCAGTTTATGATTTGAAATCTGGGCTTGTGTTGGGTGTGAAATAAATTTTTACAGACCTCATAAAAGAGGTCCACAGGGACCCCAATGGGACCTTAGAATTTGCTTTGGCCTTACTCTAGTTTCAGCTACAATTCACTAAATGAGGCGCACTGTTATTTATCTTTTTTTCATTTTGAGACTTGCTATTTGTTGCAAAGATGATCTCACCGATGCCAAAAATACCCACCACGATGATGGTAAGCACCATAATGGGGTAAATGTTAATTTAACTGCGACGTACAAGGCAAAGTACGGTTATGCTGTTAATAATACGGGGGTTAGTTTTGAGATATTTTATTTAAATAGTTCGTGCGGCCCTGTTGTATAATTCCAAGTTTTGCGGGAGTAAACAAAAGAGCACTATGGCGATACAGGCTCCCCCTGCACCCAAACCTTAGGTTAGCTTATTTCTTCTTGTAGTATTTTGTGTTATTAGTGCAAATGTGGTCTTCGTTTTTAGCAGTCCTTAGCCGAAATGCGGCACAATCGAGTTGGAATCGAAATTTGAATTCAAACTTTGTTTTGCTGCAATTCGCCTTCCGACCACCCCAAAAGAACAGATTTGAACAAATCACACTAAATACTACAAGAACAAGTAATATAAAAGAATAATTACGCTTAAGTAAATAATAACCTTAAATAAATATATAAAGTTAATTAAGCTAAAAAAATAGAACACGGTAAAATTTGGCAGCCTTGTTTTGAAACAAAACCGTTTCAAAATGTTTCGGTAGTACTGCTTAAAATGCAGTAATAACATAAAAAAATCAATAAATTTAATTTATTTTATATTTAAATGTCCTATCAAGTTTATTTATAACTAAATATGCCTCAAACACTCCATCTCATATCTAATAATAACATTAAATTGCCACTCTGAACGAAATTCAACGTAAAGTGTAGCAGGTCTAATTAGGGCAGCTGCACATTTATTAATTTACACATTCAGCTATGTTCATGGGGTGGTCCTTCGATTCTACCAAATACCAGGAACCAGGAAAACCGTAGTTTATCGTAGATACTAAGCCTCCCCCCCCCCTCACTCCCACAAACAGTTTCAAGCTTAGAGCGGGAGGTGGCGTTTGAATAGAGATTGCTCCTAGGTCGAAGTTGCTCACTGGCTATTCCATATTGAGAATGTGGAAAGTGAGGATATTAATCGAAAAATACTGCAAGTGCTGTAAAATAGGAAGGAGTTAGGAATAAGAGGAAGAAGAACAACTTTCTTAATTATTGTGGATGAAGTACACATTGTCCGGGTGCCATCCTCTCAGTATTAAAATCGACGTCGACCCACTTGGATGCACTGAAGGACGCGAGGTTTCCGCCTCTGCGCCATACTAGCCAAGGCACTTGCTTGTGGCACGGTGCCAGGAATGGGTGCCCTGCTCTGCTGCTTCCTCCCACCACCCTCTCTCCCACCATCACTCGAAAGTAAAACCTGGTTTGAATGCGCAGAGGTGAGGTGGGAGGGGGTATGTAAATGTCAACGGTAATAATTTCTTATATTCAAAGATTTGCACACTGCCATACGTACATACATTGAAACGCGGCGAAGGTTAACACGAAAACAATCTGATTAGTCTATACAAAAGGGGAGATATGAAAGTTGTGTAATTAAAGATACAAGAAAAGGCGGAGTTGGGAGGTTGGAAGGACCCAACGATCGGCTGGTCCCCTAAAGGCAAGAGAAGTTTGAAAGCATCTCCCGATTTCAAGAAGAAAACACTTACATAACAATAGAAGACCTCATATTCCCTTACGAAAGCACATAGCTTATAAGCCCTTACGAAAGAATATGATACCTCATAAGCAATTAAAAAGAACATAACCCTTCATAAGCACTTACATAAGAAGATAACACCTCATAAGCAGATATTAAAAAAGAAGTAAGCTCATAAGTACTTACAAAAGAACATAACACATCATAAACACTTACAAAAGAACATAATGCCTTATAAGTACTTACATAAAAACGCTTAGAGGAAGAATACGCCTCATAAGTACTTATAAAAGAAGGTAACGGAAATAAGCATTTCAAAAGGAAGAGAACACCTCATGAGCACTTACTCCGTGTAACCTGTTACACTTGGTTTCTAGAGTAGATGGAGGTCCTCCCAGCCTGATTGCCAATAAGGGAAGCTCCGTCGTCATTGGGTTGACTTGAACTCTCTGATGGGGCCTGGGAAAGTTAGTGGTGTGCTTCAAGCTACTCGCTCTGTGCCGTGCTGAGTGCATTATACGCCTGTACGATCGACCTCGTCACCACCGGCTCTCACTACATCCACAGCCGATCTAGACAGTGTCTATGCCGCCGAGAGAAAACTCCTTCGAGAGCTCGTTGTAGCTCTCGGGCCGGTGGCGTCTCAGTCAAAAGGGTACCACTTTTGACTATTTATCGTCACGCCTCTGCTCCCAACGCTTCTACAGCGCCGGAAGTACTGTGTTCGACCTTTTGGGAGCACACTTAGTGTCACGCTGTATCCGTACCAAGGCATATGGATGCCTCAAAGTCCAAGGAGGTAGTCGGATTCCACGCTGCATACCCTCTGTTTGAAGCCAGCGGGGCTCTACTAGGCGCTGCATCTGTCTTCACAGCCGAGTCGGTTGCAATGATCACTCGGTACGGGAGATAACGCATCGTGCTGTCTTCGGAGACCGGATTGTGATATCTAGCGAATGACAAAGCACTTTGAGTGCTCTCGGGGCAATGAAATCTCCGCATCTCCTGGTTTGGGGTATTCTGAGGTGATCGTGGTCACTATCGCTTGTCCTTTGTATTCGGGACGGATTCGTACACTCAGACATTTGGATAATCTGACTTTTTGGATGAAGTTGGCCTCCTCCATTTGTATTTAGTTCTCTTTGGTGTTGGTCTCATGCTCCATAGGCAGGGAAAGGCGGGCCTCCCCTCGATGCTAAAGAGTGCTTCCTTCTTCTTGCTTTTTTGTTTGCCTTTTTGTTTTGTTTTTGCTTTTCGGGGCCTTTTTGCATGCTTTTGTTTTTAATCTTGCCTAACATGCTTTCAAGAAATACAGCGACTTATGCACAAGTAGGTAGTCGCTAGGAAGGCCTTAATAATAATCAAAAAATGAAGAATAAAATTAAACTTTAAATTAAAAGACCTTTCAAATTTAATCGTTAAATAAAAAAGGTTATTCAAATGAAATCTTTGGTTTAATGGCTTATCTATCAAATCCAATCACTAAATTGAAAGGCCTTTCAAATGTACTATTTAATTTAAAAAGCCTTTCAAATGTACTATTTAATTTAAAAGGCCTTTCAAATGTAATCTTTATTTAAAAGGCCTTTCAAATGTAGTCCTTAATTTGATAGGCCTTTCAAATGTACTCTTTAATTTGATAGGCCTTTCAAATGTACTCTTTAATTTAAAAGGCCTTTCAAATGTAATCTTTAATTTAAAAGGCCTTTCAAATGTATTCGTTAATTTGATAGG
The DNA here is from genome assembly GCA_963969495.1 of Ceratothoa steindachneri. Classification (NCBI taxonomy): domain Eukaryota; kingdom Metazoa; phylum Arthropoda; class Malacostraca; order Isopoda; family Cymothoidae; genus Ceratothoa; species Ceratothoa steindachneri. The sequence continues at coordinate 9,457,408 of OZ018334.1, forward strand.
CATTTCAAATATAATCGCTAAATTTAAAGGCCTTTCAAATGTATTTTTTAAATTTAAATTATTTTCAAATGAAATGGTTAAATTAAAAAGCCTTTTAAATATAATTGTTAAATTAAAAGGTTTTTCAAATGTATTCCTTAATTTAAAATATCTTTCAAATGTAATGGTTAAATTTAAAAGGCATTACAAATGTATTCGTCCAATTAAAATGGCCTCTCAAATGTAATCGTTAAATCAAAATACCTCTTAAATGTAATTGTTAATTTAAAAGGCCTTTTAATTAATCGTTAAATTTAAAGGTCTTACGAATGTAATAGTTCACTATCAAATGGGTTACGGGTTCGCGAATTGAAAAAATTCTCTTCCCACCATGAGGGAAGCTAAGGTTACAATGGGTATGGTATCATGCGGATTAGAGCTCAATTCGGGTCGACATCAGGGCGACACTAGTAGAATGAAAAACACGTACACACACACGTACACATACACGTACACATACACGCACGCAACAAAACCAAAAAGAAACAACGTAACTGCACCAAAGTTTGTTTTTCCGGTAGACCTTGTTTTTGTTGACAGAGAGTGATTTTGGCTGTTTGATGGAATAGATGTAATATTATTATTCATAGTGAGCTGGTTAGGACTGGAACATTAATCTTAGGTGAGGTCTAACCATGCATAACTTTAGCAATTCCAAGATGCCTTATCCCTCCCATCACACCCAAAACTCCAACCTTAGTCTATATTCTGTGCTCACAGTTGGAATTTCCGGAAGTAGACCTTATCTAGTTGGTTTTATACCTCATATCCCTCTTTGATAATATTTTTCTATTTTGTAAAATTTTTCGTTGTTCTTTGAGAATGAAATGAACAAGTTCGAAAGTACTTGGAATCCGCCCGCAACCTTTCTCTGAATCATAGACAAAGTATGGCAATAATTTCACATAAAATTTGGAAATGATGAGCAAAATATTAATTTAAACCTGGTGGAAAGAATTTTAAACAAGAAATTAATGTGTGGCAAATGAAAATAAAATCGCTATTATTTTACTTTTAATTACTCGTATTCAAGTTCTTACGTTTAAAACTGCGAGGATTATCTTCCCAACTGATAACTTATCTACCCAATAGGATAAATTAGCCTTAAATCCGAGTTTTTGCCATGGTAGAATTACGAGTATATGACAGTTTGATTGTATTTGTCAAAAGCCAATTTGACTGATAATAATGGAAAAAAATTCACAGATTGAGGGCCTATCGAGGATGGAGGAATCAGAACGGTGACCTTTACGTCGATCTTCTAAAAAAAACAACACTAAAAGATCACAACCGCTGTTTATTTATGATGGATTCAATACAAAATTCGTATTTAGGAAAAGCTACGGGCAGGAAAAAGGGCGGCATTCTCGTATAAAAGGATTAAAATGGTTTATTTGAAAGCTTACATGTACTAAATTTATACATGTGGTCATGTAAAAAGAATAGAGTATGCTATTAAATAAATTTTACATACGATTAAATGAACTCGGAGGATTCTTTTTTTCGCATTTCAAAAGAATTCCGATGTTTTTTTTCTTGCGCTTCGCTCGCTACCAGCCCTTTTCGGTCTGTCGTCCTCCGGCTTCATTTTCCTTTCAACCCTTTCATGACGCTTGGAACTAGTTGTTTCAACACCCGCCCTTGATCATCTAAAAACAAAAGAAAAAACATAAATACACTAAAAATAAAAAAATAAAAAGATTTCTATTTATTTCATTCCTATATCTATAACTATATGTTAAGAACGGGATTTTTTTTTCTCTTGGTTTGGATCTCCTCCCCTCAATCGTCATGGTAACCACCTCTACCTCCCATCGTCATGGTAACCAACTATACCCTCTAGTTGTAATGGTAACCACACATACCCCTCGTCGTCATGGTAACCACCTCTACCCTCTGTTAGCATTATTAACCCTCGCTATCTCCTGTCGTCTTAGTAATGACATCTACCTCCCATCGTCATGTTGACCACCTCTACCTCCCCGAGATGGTCTAGACATCTACCCCTTTCGTCATGGTGACTACCTCTAACCCCGTATGTCTTACAGCCTATCTCTCTCTAGCAAAAGGGTTCTAATATAATAAAAATTAAAATTTTCCATTAAATATTCTCTAATCATTTTCTCTTGATCTACTTTTTTCATATCCATACTTATTTTCTTGGCCTAAATTCAAGAAGGTTTTTTTAGATGAATTCTTTTCATTTTTTTTCATCTAAATTTTCTTTTATATACCTAAAAATACAACCAAAAAAAAACCGCCATGCCTTAATTTGAACTTATTCTATGAATATGATTTATACTTTTTTTATTCTTAGATTCAGTAAGTAAAAAGTATTAAGATTAAAAAAAAATGATTTTAGAAATAACTTCGAATATACCAAAAAAATAAAATAAAAAAGTAGCTCGGAGGAGGAACTTGGTAATTCTATCATTCGAAAGGGAATGTAAACACCTTAAGGGTTTCAAATTTCGTTGGAATCAGCCGAATAGTTAGGATGTTATTGCTAAAACAAAATAATTCCCGGAGTTAACCTTTGGAGGACTTTTGGCAATTATATTATTTGAAAGAGAATGTAAAACAATATAAGATTTTCAAATTTCGTTAGCATCAGCCAAGTAGTTATGATGTTATTGCTAAAATAAAATAATTCGCGGGTTGTTTTTTAATGTAATTTGAAGATGTGGTTGGTATTTTTAATGTCACTTCATAAATTCAATCCTTTCCATCTTGAACATCAGCTATTTATTCTTTCATTTTCTTCAGGAGACAAAATTATTTCACTTGATGGCATTGAAACATTGGCCTACTTATAGTAAGCAATTCTTCTTCTTTCACCTTCTTGTCGCTTTTACTTATTGACTTGTCTACTTTATTCAAGTTAATCTCGAAAGCCAAATTGATGTGGTCCAAAAGAAGTAATCAATTCTCTCTGACCTTTAATGAAAGCAAGTTTCTTCACAGAGATCTTTACCCCCATACAAGATTTAATTTCATTCGAGTTTCGTTTTTGCAACCAGGGCAGACAAATTCACAGCAAAACACAATTTTACACTTGCACCTGAGGATATCAACAGGTTGTCTATTTTTGTAATGAAAGTGTCTTAAGCCTGTAGCTCTCCTCTCCCAAGGGATATGTTTTTAGCCTGCCCCCAGTTCTTTTGGATCTGTTTAAGATAGTGACTCTCGAATTTACAACGGGGGCCAGAAAAGAACTGTTCCCTCGTTCCCACTTTTCAAGCACTTTAGGGTAAATATCATTTGCAAGATTGGCTGCTGGGTAGTTTCTCACATCCACATTTCCGAACGTCAACCAGAGTTTGGAATTGAGATGGCAACAACTCCGCTATTTTCAATTTAGGTGTTCGAATGTGTGAATGTCGCCATTCACACATTCATTCATACTACTAGGATGGTAGTATTGAAGGCCACGTAATCTTCAGCACACTGATGAATATGTTTCAAATGGTGAAATAAGAACAAAAAGCGAAGTAGATATAATTATTAATATAATGATGGTAATTTAATTCCCAAAGATTACAAAAATATGTCAAAACTTATAAGTAGCTAACCAAGTAGAACTAAAATTATATTAAAACAAGCCATACTTGGTATTCTTTCTTACAGAAAGAACTTGTTTCCACAGGCACTCCTTCGGCGTGTGGCCTACGGCCTATTTGCTATTCTAAACCGCTTTTTTTAATCCCCTTTATAGACTCTTTATTTTAACACCCTGAACACCTTTTTCAACATAGATACCCTGAAACCTTTTTTTAAAGTTATTTCACCTTTTATTATATTGTCTTTATCCCTTGAAGATTTATATAGTGTTGAGAATTTTCCAAACCCTTTTTTCAACACTGAAACCTTTTATTTTAAGTTACTTCACCCGGTTTGATATATAGAAAAACCTTCGTCAAATCTCTTTTTTCATCTAAATTTGTTTTATATACGAAATGATAGTAAAAAAGCGCCAAAGCCCTAATTTTAATACATTTTTTGAACTTCACGATTTGTATGTTTTTTCATTCCAAATCCTTCGATAATTATATTTATTTTTTCCGAACTCTTAGAAAGAACTTTGATAAAAGCTCGAAACATACAAAAAACAGCCCTGCGAATAAAAGTTTCAAATAAACCTAAACTCAAAAACATGAAAGGTTACTAAAGGTTTACTTGTCCACTAAGCAAAAAAACATTTTCAAAAATTTCAAAAATTCACTAAGTTAAATTATAGAGTTAAGGAAGGATAAAAAAAATAACTTTAGAATTCATAAGTAGGGCTGCAAATTATGAGTACCCCTCACTTATGTAATTAGGACGGTGAAAAGATTGACACACACTAATAGCACAGTATTCAATAGTATAGCAGATTAGAGCATAGTATATTATAGAATATTATTGCATATCATAGTATAGCATAACACAGCATTGCATAATATAGCACAGCATAATATAACATAGCATCGTATAACTTAGCATAACCCATAATAGTATAGCATAGCATAGTCTAGCCTAGCCTAAAATAGCATAGTATAGACACATACTTTAGCATAGCATAGTAGAGAATAGCCTAGCATAGCGTAGTATTGTCTAGCATAGCATAGCTTAGTATAACCTAGAATAGCCTAGCATAGCGTAGTATTGTCTAGCATACATAGCTTAGTATAACCTAGAATAGCCTAGTCTAAACTTGCCTAGTATAGCATATCATAGCCAAGCGTAGCATAATATAACTTACCCTGTTTTAGCCTAGTATAGCCAAGCCTAGCCTAAAATAGAATAAATAGCCTAGCTTAGTATAATTTAGCCAGCCTAGTATAAACTAGCATAGTATAGACTATTTTATCCTACCTTAGCTTAGTATAGCCTAGCCTATCGCATCCTAGTATAACCTAACCTAGCTTAGTAGACCCTAGTCTAACTTAGCATATTATAGTATAGCCTAGCCTAGTATAGCCTTGCCTAGTGGAGCCTAGCTTACGATAGTCTAGCCTAACCAGGTGTGGCTTATTATTGCATGCCAGAGCCTAGCTTAGTATAGCCTAGCCTATCGCATCCTAGTATAACCTAACCTAGCTTAGTAGACCCTAGTCTAACTTAGCATATTATAGTATAGCCTAGCCTAGTATAGCCTTGCCTAGTGGAGCCTAGCTTACGATAGTCTAGCCTAACCAGGTGTGGCTTATTATTGCATGCCAGAGCCTAGCTTAGCGTCGCCTAGAGTAGCCTAGCCTAGTATAGCCAAGCTAGAATAGCCAATATATCCTTGAATACGATATCCTAGACTAGTATAGCATATCATACCCTGGACTAGAATAACCTTCCATAGCTTAGCTTATTTTAGCCTTGGTTTGCTAGCCTATCGTAGCCTAACGTAGTGTTACCTAGCATAGCAGAGCATAGCCCTCCCTAGCCTATTATACTTTACTCTACCCTAGCATAGCATAGTATAGCCCTGTCTAGCCTAGTATAGCTTAGCATAGCATAGTATAACCTAGCCTAGCATTAAATATCCTAGAAAAGTATAGCCTATACTATCCTATTATACCCTAGTCAAGCATAGCTTAGTATTGACTAGCCTAACATACTATATGCTATCCTAGCATACCATTTTATGGCCTAAATTAGCATAGTATATCTTACCCTTGTACATTATATCTTAGCATAGCTTAGCATAGTATAGCCTATTCTAGGCTTGCCAAGTAGAGTATACCATATTATAGCCGAATAGTTATGATCTTATTGCCAAAACAAAATAATTCCCGGGCTAACCTTGGGAGGACTTTGTCAATTATAGCATTCGAAATAGAATGTAAAATGACATAAGGTTTTCAAATTTCGTTAGAATTGGCCGAATAGTTATGATGTCATTAGAAAAAAAAGAAGCAAAACGGAAACCGACCGACCGAACGTCAACCCTACTGACATAGTGAGATGTAGAGCCGCTCGCGACTAGACTCGCACGCGACTAAAAATATAATTATAAATCCTAAAGTTCATAAAATGAGTTAAAATTAAGACATGGCAGTTTAGGTGGTAGTATTTTTTAGTATATAAAAGGAAATTTAGATGAAAAAAGGAGGTGAGGATTGTTTTTACGGTATATGAAAAGAAATCAGCAAATGTTTTCCTTAAATTACGCCTAGGAAATAAGTATGGATATAAAAAAAATAGATCAATAGTGAATTATTAGTGAATATGTAATGGAATTTTTTTTTTAGCCCAAAACTTCGTTGCTAGAGCGAGATAAGCCATAAGCCACAGACCGAAGGTCTATCTATAAAGAGCAAGCTCCTCCTGTAAGGAAGAGGGTGAAGCCGCTCCTCTTGTATTTTATTATATTGACAACGACGCCTAATTTTGTACAAACAATTTTCTTTTCAATCCCCTCATTTGTCATATATTCGCCTTCTCTTCTTTTTTTCAACTCGTGAATAAGCTCTCGAAGTTCATTGAAAACTTAAGGTTTCAGACAAGGAAAGTATTAGTAAATTAATGTACTTTTCCCCAATATTTTATTAAATTGAAACGTTTATATACGGCGCGTATCATCTTAAGAGAGAAAGTGGACAAATGTTACAAGAAATGGGTCAATTTAATATAACAATATGTGGTTACAGATTCTTGCTATATATACATGAACCCAATTCTTGTGGCATAGGTTCACTTTGTCTCTGAAGATGATACGCGTCAGTTTAAAAAGTCTTCGATAAAACATTCAACAGAAGCCTTAAAGAGTATGTCACCCTAAACAATCTCTACAACGAATACAAGTTTGGATTTCGTAAAGGTAGAGATACCACAATGGCACTTGGCATTATAACAGAAAAGATCTCCAAAGCCAAATCGAGAAAAAATGCATCGATTTGGTCCTAGGAGATGTATAAAAGCCCTAATAAAGTATGAGTCAGAGGAATGCAGTGTAAGAGCTTAAACCTCCAAATGAACAATAATATAGAGAGAATTATATACAACTATATGACATATAGAAGAGCATACGTGGTAGTCAACGATTATAAATGACCTGAGTTCGAACTGGAAGCTGGACTCCTTAAGGGGAGCTGCCTCAGTCCCACTCTGTATTCGATCTATATAGAGGACATGATAACAACTAGAATGCCTAAATATCTAGTTCGCTAACGACATCAGTCAACTGGTAATCAGCCAATACAAGAACGAGGAAGTTCAGACACGGACAACAACTATTAAGATTGATAACATCAGCCGATTCGAGAGGGACTGGAAAATAAGGACAAACAGAAAAAAGGTTTCTGTAGTGCCAATCTTGAGGCAAAAGGGAGCGAATATCGAAGTAGTAGGAAAACTCTACCGATATCATCTGCAAAGCAAAATACTAGGACTAAATATAACTTCAATAGGCTACTTAAGACACGTAGTCGAAAGAAAATTAAGAGCTAATCTTGTGCTAAGCCTCTTATTTTCATTAAGAGGCTTAAGCACAAAGAACAAACAAAAAATATATCTAGCTCTAGTAAGAGACGCGTTCATCTACCCTCCCACCCCCCTAAACAGCGCATTAAAATCAAGGAAACGGGAATTTTAGAAAGTTTAAGACAAAGCCATCTGATACCCAACAAAAAAAGAAACGATAGAAGAACCCAGAGAGCCCGACACTGAACCGCTCAACACCGTCATCAGAAAGAGAGCGAGAAACAAGGAGTAACAAGGAAAGAAAGTACCCTAAAAGACCTTACGGTCCATTCAATGAAGAGGAAAAGCAACGATCTTTCTCTGGTCTCTGCAGAAAATACCACCACCAGGCTAAACATTCCTTTCAAATCAAGATTCCCTAGTAGAAATTTTCAACAAGGAATAATGGAAACACGATTGTACACGTAGTGAAGATTAACAACGAATCGAAAAGTGACCAGTTTCTAAGGAGCTCAACCAAATGTGAAATACCATAATCAATCATAACTAGAAACACCTAATAAATCACTAAGAAAGAGACCCCAACAGTAATCAACCGAATAAGACACCTAAATTGACTAAAAAAATAACCGAATTGAAACTGAGAAGTATTAAGATAGCAAAATTAATGTACGATCGTGGCAAAAGAAAAATCAGTGCAACACAAAGTTGCTATAGTGATCTGAAATATATGAGTGCTCAAGACATAATACAGCAAAGTAAGAGTAAGAATTAAAAAAATCTTCATGATACACAATACACAGTGCATGAGAACAAACCATCCATGACTTACATAACATTACACAACTGAGTATTAACCTAAAATATACATATACAACTGCAGAAATACAACAAAACACACAAAACTGAAAGGAAGATTAAATGATTACAGAGATTCGTTGGGTCAGCTGACAACTATAAAATAGGTTGTGACTAGATACCAGTAGAAAAGCAAATATAAAGGGAAAAAATGGAACTATTCCATTCTATCCTCATATGCCCACTAGAAAAGAAGAAGGTCAACTGTAATCAACTTCTTGGCTTTGACTATACTTTCCTTTTCAACCCTCTTTCAACTCTTCATATCCTCCTTCTATGGCTTTCGCCGTTCCTTCAAACAAGGTAAGACCTGGGGTTGGAGGGCGGGGGGATACTGGGGTTTTTCTTCCCTCCTGATCCGTGGAAGAAGCTGGTCTACAGCGAAACGTTAGAATAAAGACTGGCTGGAATTCGGTCTTCTCCTTTCCCATCATTTATCACATGTCACACACACATAGACACACACATACACATATATATATATATATATATATATATATATATATATATATATGTGTGTGTGTGTGTGTGTGTGTATGAAAAGGGAAAAAGTGAGAGATCGATTGGGTCTTCTTTCACGCCCCGCCATGTCTTATCTCGTCCACTTTTAGTGACGCGGCGAACAATTGCGAAGTGCAAACAAGGCAGGACCATTCCCTCACCTCCCCCGATCTCTCCATCGCTAGTAAGGGGAGAGGGTGTGTGAATGCCTCACCTCCGCTTTGTTTTGTCGACTTGCTCACTCCTGTTTACAGCCAAGCCACGTACCTATCTGCACTTGTAGGCTGGACCTTGAATAAATCAGTATGGTCTGTCAAGAGGCGTAGCACCTAATCGACTCGTCGCCCCTGTTAGGGAAGACTCAAAGTCTGCCTTCATCGCCCTTGACTTTGTCTTTGAGCTTCACTTTCTCTTTATTACTTTTCGCCCCCCCCCCTCCCCTACACACACCTATTTTCTTTCTGTGGTGTGATCGAGTTCGTACTTGTGGAGGCTAACCGAGTCTCAGGTTTTAGAGATGGCGAGGCTTGATTTCTCGATCCTCTTCCTCGATCATATCCACCACTTCTAAAATATTTACCTTTTTATTCCTGCTCTTCTTTTTTTTGTTAATCTCTTTCTTGTTCCACCGTTGTTCTTCTTCGTTCTTTTTCTTCTTCTTCCGGTGCTTCTAACCCTGAGCCTATGCGTTTCTATCTATAGTTACGTAAACAGTAGAACGGGAGGCTTTTTGATCGACTAGCGATGGGGGAGGGGCTTCTCACCGACACCCCACCAACAAATAGTAATTATATCAAACGAGTAATTTTTAAGGGGTTTTAAAAGTGATGACTCATCTACACTAAATGAAGGAATTGATTTTGTGTGACAGCCAATTTTCCCTGGGTCGAACTCCATATACCCAACTCACTTTAAGGAGCTAAAGAATAAATTAGTAAAGTCGATGTGTACGATCTTTAGTATAGTTCCAAAGAGCTACTGTCACGCCAATCTTATATAAGAAAGGCTGAACACCGATCCGAGTAACTTCTGTCCAATTAGCTTAACCAGAAAAATTGGTATACTTTTACAATCCATAATTAGAGATAGGTATGGTAGTGGTTCATCACGAGTCAAATAACCTAATTTTGGCACGCAACACGGTTTTCGGCGAGGACGCTTTTGTTAAATTAATCTTCTGGTACTTTTTCATAAAATTATTTCCATCTAAGACGACAACGATGAAGCAATTGAGACAAAAAAGCATTTGATTTCGTTCCGCACAAGAGGATTTTGCTGAAACCTAAAGCGCACAGAATAAGAGGAAACATTCTTTGTGGATAGAAAATTGGCACTGAAATCTTTTACAGCAAGTTGTCGTTAATGGGAAAAGCTCGCACTGGTTCCCAGGCCGACTCGTTCAATGTATATATTAAAAAAAAAATCCCAAAATTCACAGATGGCATAAAAGACCCGTTTTTAGATCCGATGTTGTGGATCAGCAGTGAAACGTAGATGAGATTTTAGCGTGGGCGGATAAATGGCAGATAAACATAGACTGTCGGAATTAAAAGCGGATTACCTAATGAATGGACAAAGTCTATGATCGGATACCTTAAAAAGGGATCTAAGGTTTATAATTTCGGAGGTCCTCAAAATGTCAAAGCAATCATGCGTCAAACTTCCTACGAAAGAGAATCGAATACTACGATACATTGCCCGGAACTTCATTTTTAAGTTAAAAGATAGAATTTCACCTCTATAAAAATCGCCCGTCCGTTCAAATCTCGAGTACGCAGTGCAATTTTGGTCTCCCTACCTCAACAAAAAGTAGCGCTGTTAGAAAGAGTGCAAAACCAATTCCTGAACTTAGGAATAAATCCTACGAAAAAAAATTAGTTCCTTAAACCTAGTAATTCTCGCAAGTAGGCAAGCACGTTAACAATTGATCAAAATGTTTAAAATCTTAAAAGAATCAATTAATATAAATTGTACATTATTGTTAGATAAAGATGATAGTGCAAACACTCGCCGAAATGGATTCAAATTGGTAAACAAGCATTTCAACACGATCGAAGCTAAAAATTACTTTAGTTATAAAATAACACAACGTGAAAAAGCCTACCTAACCAAATTATTAAGTAAATATGGTTAAAAATTGACTTTAGTACTTTTCAAGTGTAAGTATTAACTAATAAGTGCTACATATGAGAAGGCCCATTGAAAGATCAGAAAAGAGGACGAAGAAAATGAAGAAAGAAATAAAATTGTGACAGCGATTAATCCCCTGCAAAGCAAGTGTTTAAATGCGCTTTCCGTGTTCCTTTCTCACCTCCCCATCACTCTATTCATTTCTACACTATCAGGCCAGTCCCTGCGGGAGAAGATCTGTCCTTTCCTCTCTTTTGTAATGATGGATTGTCTTAAAATATATTAAAAGCCGAAATGAATCATAGGTACAAGTTCTAAATAGAGTTCATAAAACATGATTTTAATTGATACACGTGTAAATGATTATGAATCAGCCTTCTTGAACTGACATTACAGATAACGACATCTTTCGGTCCTCCGTGAGTTATAAGACGGCTAATCTATTTAGTGCTCTAATGTACGACGATTGTTTTGTGCAGCTTTTACCTTCTTGAATCTCTGGCTGGGCATGAGTGGATCTAAGGGTCTTTGATGATCTCTATTCCGCGTATATGTAATTTTTTTCCAATTTCTTTTTTACATTCTTCTCTCTCCCTTCTTCCTTCTCTTCTCAGTCATCTCTATTCGTTGATTATATATATATATATATATATATATATATATATATATATATATATATATATATATATATATATATATATATATATATATATATATGTCGTGGGTTAGCCGAGATTATAGTTTTTTATTTCATTTTTAATTATTATAATTAATAAAAATGGGCTGTACCTTCGTAATTCCCGTGATCGCTTCAGGATCGATCTCTAAGAGCGCTTTTCTTATTTTTATTCTATTGAATGAATATAAAGGGGTGTTTTCTCTTTAATATACTAAATACTGCCAACGCAACTCGTTCAAGGATAATTTAAACTCTTCAACCAAAATATACCTTTACTGTACATTAATCAAATCAAACAAAATTAATATATACACGTACAAAATACAACTTAAAATTGTTTCTTAAGTCCCATTAACGACACTCGGTTTCTGGTTGCTTTAAGGGAGAACAATTTACTTTAAAAAAAATGCGTTAAATGCTCGGAGGCATAACGATAGAATTGATTATTCACATAAGGTATTGGTGTTTATCCAGAGAATCCCAACTAAATACCCTCACTCGAATCTTGTCCGGAGAGGCGTCGTGGGTGTAGTTTATTTGCTTCTCAATAGAGGGCGTTACTTCGAAGAGGGGTGGACGAGTGACGTCACGCGGAATTTCGAATTGGCGTAGGAGAATCAGGAATCAAAACAAAACGACGATTGAGGAGGCGAGGAGTTGAACGTTTATGTCCTTGAAAAGGTTTTCTCAGACGAGGCTTGAATATGGTTGTATGCTTTTCTAGCGATTTGGTTTCGCTTGTAGAGCTTCTCTTTTGGGTAAGAAATCTATCTAGTTTGGTGTGTCAAATTCAGATAGGGTAAGATCACTTGACGATCTTTGGTAATCGAACTGTACCGATGGTACTTGAAGGTAAAATCACTTGACGATCTTGGGGTAATCGGACTGTGCCGATTATACTTGGTGCAATCTAGTATTGCCCAAGAAAATAAAAGTCCTTCTTAACTTGCTGGGCGACTCTATCCCGGCAAATTCTTCTCGATGTTGTGACGAAAACGAAAAATTCCTCTTTTTCTCCTGACGAACCGTTTTATACTAGACTTACTCCCGCGGGGTAAAGGGGAGGGGGGAGGGGGATAGCAAGGGCAGACCTGAGGGTATCCTGGGTTTTGAGCGTCTGTTATTTCTCTTCCTCGACATTTTGAAATTAGGGAAACTAGATCTCCTGTTGAATCGACAGAAGTGGGTATCAATTCAGCCGGGCTTGGCGTCTTATACCTCTGGGAGAGCGTAATATGAGATCGACAGTTTGAATTTTTGACTTGTTTGTTATAAGTACGCCGTCAAATGGTAGGCGTTTTGAGCTGAGGTCAGGAATAACTGCCTCCTAAATTTACCATTTTTATCCTACTTGTATGTTACCGGAGACTGGGTAGAGTAGTTTAGAGAAACCCAGGTGGATTTTGTTTTCCTTTCATTGGTTTTCTTCGCCATGAGAAAGACCTCGATATATATATATATATATATATATATATATATATATATATATATATATATATATATATATATATATATATATATATATATATATTATTTCTCTCTTTGCGTGTGTGTGCAATCTGGGAGTGAATTCCCTACCAGGTCCGACTAATGACTCATGTCAGGGAAATGGAAATGACCTCATTCTAGGAGGGGACTCTGCACCCATTTTCCTGTCCCTAATGGGTTGGATCTTGGCTCGGGACTTGTCCTGGGCCTCGACAGACAGTGAATGGGAAGGAAGGGGGTAGTTACTATGGAGGGCACCTCCGAGGAAGGGCGTTTTGAATGGGGCGCGAATTCAATCTCGATAATCTCCTTCTTGAGGGACTTGATCAGGGACACTTAGATGGTGCCCTTCCGGCCCCAGCGGAGGAGGCTGATGGGTTTGACAACGTCCTTTCCTCCCTTCATTATTTCTATATTTTCTGTTCATTTACCTTTTCGGCTTAATTGCCTTTTCTTCTTTTCTGTATAATCCTTTTTTGCCTTTTCTGCTTAAATTCATTTCGTATTTTCTATTTATTTACTTTTTGTCTTTTATAATTAATTCACTTTTCGTCTGCTCTGTTTATTTGTCTTTTCGGCTTAATTGCCTTTTTGCCGTTTATTCTTTTCTATTAATTTGTTTTTCTGCTTAATTGCCTTTTCGTATTTTTTGCTTAATTGTCTTTTCGCTTTTCTGTTTAATTGCCTTTTCGTATTTTCTGTTTATTCGCCTGATTGCCTTTTCTTCTCCTTCGCTTTGGGGAATTTTCTCTTTTCTGCTCACATCCCTTATCGACTTTTCTCCTCTTTTGCCTTTTCTCCTTTTCTGTTATTTTCTTTCTATTTGCCTTTTCCTTTCGTGCTTTTTTCTTGTAGGGGAAGGGAGGAGGCAACCCCTTTTCCTTTCGTGCTTTTTCTTGTAGGGGAAGGGGGGAGGCAACCCCTTTTTCTTTCCGTCTTTTTTCTTGTATGGGGAGGGGGGAGGCAACCCCTTTTCCTTTAATGCTTTTTCTTGTATGGGGAGGGGGGAGGCAACCCCTTTTCCTTTCGTGTTTTTTTCTTGTAGGGGAAGGGGGGAGGCAACCCCTTTTTCTTTCCGTCTTTTTTCTTGTATGGGGAGGGGGGAGGCAACCCCTTTTCCTTTCGTGCTTTTTTCTTGTATGGGAAGGGGGAGGCAACCCCTTTTTCTTTCCGTCTTTTTTCTTGTATGGGGAGGGGGGAGGCAACCCCTTTTTCTTTCCGTCTTTTTTCTTGTAGGGAAAGGGGGGAGGCAACCCCTTTTTCCTTCGTGCTTTTTTCTTGTAGGGGAAGGGGGGAAGCAACCCCTTTTTCTTTCCGTCTTTTTTCTTGTATGGGGAGGGGGGAGGCAACCCATTTTCCTTTCGTGCTTTTTCTTGTATGGGGAGGGGGGAGGCAACCCCTTTTCCTTTCGTGCTTTTTTCTTGTAGGGGGGGGGAGGCAACCCCTTTTTCTTTCCGTCTTTTTTCTTGTATGGGGAGGGGGGGAGGCAACCCCTTTTTCTTTCCGTCTTTTTTCTTGTAAGGGAAGGGGGGAGGCAACCCCTTTTTCTTTCCGTCTTTTTTCTTGTATGGGGAGGGGGGAGGCAACCCCTTTTCCTTTCGTGCTTTTTCTTGTATGGGGAGGGGGTAGGCAACCCCTTTTCCTTTCGTGCTTTTTCTTGTATGGGGAGGGGGGAGGCAACCCCTTTTCCTTTCGTGCTTTTTCTTGTATGGGGAGGGGGGAGGCAACCCCTTTTCCTTTCGTGCTTTTTTCTTGTATGGGGAGGGGGAGGCAACCCCTTTTCCTTTCGTGCTTTTTCTTGTATGGGGAGGGGGGAGGCAACCCCTTTTCCTTTCGTGCTTTTTTCTTGTAGGGGAAGGGGGAGGCAACCCCTTTTCCTTTCGTGCTTTTTCTTGTATGGGGAGGGGGGACGCAACCCCTTTTCCTTTCTTGCTTTTTTCTTGTAGGGGAAGGGGGAAGGCAACCCCTTTTCCTTTTGTGCTTTTTCTTGTATTGGGAGGGGGGAGGCAACCCCTTTTCCTTTCGTGCTTTTTTCTTGTAGGGGAAGGGGGGAGGCAACCCCTTTTTCTTTCCGTCTTTTTTCTTGTATGGGGAGGGGGGAGGCAACCCCTTTTCCTTTCGTGCTTTTTCTTGTATAAGGAGGGGGGAGGCAACCCGTTTTCCTTTCGTGCTTTTTTCTTGTAGGGGAAGGGGGGAGGCAACCCCTTTTTCTTTCCGTCTTTTTTCTTGTATGGGGAGGGGGGAGGCAACTCCTTTTCCTTTCGTGCTTTTTCTTGTATGGGGAGGGGGGAGGCAACCCGTTTTCCTTTCGTGCTTTTTTCTTGTAGGGGAAGGAGGGAGGCAACCCCTTTTCCTTTCCGTCTTTTTTCTTGTATGGGGAGGGGGGAGGCAACCCGTTTTCCTTTCGTGCTTTTTTCTTGTAGGGGAAGGAGGGAGGCAACCCCTTTTCCTTTCCGTCTTTTTTCTTGTATGGGGAGGGGGGAGGCAACCCCTTTTCCTTTCGTGCTTTTTTCTTGTAGGGAAGGGGGGAGGCAACCCCTTTTTCTTTCCGTCTTTTTTCTTGTATGGGGAGGGGGGAGGCAACCCCTTTTCCTTTCGTGCTTTTTCTTGTATGGGGAGGCAACCCCTTTTTCTTTCCGTCTTTTTTCTTGTATGGGGAGGGGGGGGAGGCAATCCCTTTTTCTTTCCGTCTTTTTTCTTGTAGGGGAAGGGGGGAGGCAACCCCTTTTTCTTTCCGTCTTTTTTCTTGTATGGGGAGGGGGGAGGCAACCCCTTTTTCTTTCCGTCTTTTTTCTTGTAGGGGAAGGGGGGAGGCAACCCCTTTTTCTTTCCGTCTTTTTTCTTGTATGGGGAGGGGGGAGCAACCCCTTTTTCTTTCCGTCTTTTTTCTTGTAGGGGAAGGGGGGAGGCAACCCCTTTTTCTTTCCGTCTTTTTTCTTGTATGGGGGGGGGGAGGCAACCAAGTGTGTTTGTCGCTTCGCTTCCCAACCTAACACGACGACCAACGAAGGCATTTATAAGGGAAGATCTGGAAAGAAAGTTGGTCAAAATGTGTGGGGCCGGAAGGGCACTCAAATGCCAGCAATGGAGTCGAGAGGGCACATAAATGTGAGTGCGGGGGTATTTGGGCCTGGAGGATACGCAATCTTCCAGATGTTATCGGCAGCGTAGTAGAAGGATGGGAATAAATGGGGGGGGAGAGATATTATGAACCATCCCCCCACACAATGGAGGCAAAGGAAGGGAGGTTGTGATCCCCCCCCCTCCAGTCACAGAGGGGGGGATGAAAGCTAGTCGGCGACTAGCCTGCAATATTAGCTGGCGGCCAAGAAAATATGAAAGAACAGGTTTGTACAGAAGTGGCTAAAAAAAACACAGTTAGACTCAATCTAGTTTCATATTACCAGGGGGCACTCGGGCAGGGAGGTTCCAGGGTGAAGAGAGACGTTAGGGGTTTTTCTTAGCAAAAATAATTATACCCCGCCCTGAATTTGAAGGAGTTCAGGACCCTTATGCTGTGGGAGGGGGGGGGGCAGCCAGAGTGACCCCTTCCCAGTACATGTCCAAGAGGAAGGACTGAGTTCGTATTTTGGGGAGCACGAATTTCTTCCGAGACAACCCCCCTTCCCCTTTAGCAAGGCCTGCTGACTCTGGCAGCCCTTTTCTCGACTTCCTCTGCCCTCTATTTATCCACCGTGTTTTCTTTGTCTGTCTGTCCTTCCTCTCTCATTGACCGTAAATGCTGTGAGTGGTTGCGGTCTGGAGAGGAAACGTTTCGGAATGGTGGAGAGGTTCAAACCACTGCACCACCCCCTCCCCCCCGCCCCCCTGCCCTGTTCGCGTCACTGAGATCAGTAGACGGGGCCTAAAATGAGCCAGTTCACGGAGAGTTTATCCTCCTCCTGCGGCGAAGCTCCACACCCGACGTTCCATCCTCTGAGATATGATAGTGAACGTACATGTACACAAGGGTCTCTGTGTACACAGGACGGAAAGAAATTGTTTGCACACAACAAAAAAAAAACAGAGCAAAATTAGAATTTCACAATTGCCTCAAAATTGGCAATTGATGAATTGCGTTATGGAGGTGAGTATAACAATACAGGGTGTGTCAAAATAGAAAACGCTAAAAGAAAGAAGAGTGGTTGCAGGTTTGGTGGAAATGGTTCGTTCTCTAACTACCGTCCGCCAAGAACGATTTGAACAAGTCCTACCAAAAGCCGCTTAATGATTTATCGTATAAATTAATAAATGAATTTTAGCAAATTAAAAATGCGCTGCATAATAATAATTATTATTATTACTGTGCCAGTCGCTCTCTCTCTCTCTCTCTCTCTCTCTCTCTCTCTCTCTCTCTCATCTCTAGTAAGATAATTGGAAGATAATCGTTATTGCATTATTTGCTCTCTCCCAGGCCAAAGAACTACTAGGATCGAAGTAATCCAAACGAATATTTCCTATTTATATTTATTAACAAACGCGACAATGAGGAGCGATGATTCGCGAGTGTTCAAGAAATCCGTCGTTCGGGGCCATAAGGCTTCAGGAGGGGGATGGCTTAGCGCCCCCGAGCCTCCCAGATCAGGTAGAAGTGGTGTTAACGTCGCACTCAATTATTAATAGCCTCGGGAAGTCTACCGAACGATGCAATTGAACACAGGGGCTTCACACAAAATTGTGTGAAGAATTTTAATGCAGGATCTTGGAATGCGTCCGTACCTTTTACAGGTCGTCCAAGCATTGACAGAAGATCAGGTGATTGAATATTTGGCCGCACATAAATTAATTAAGGTAAATGTTGCGAGTATGGGCGGATGCAATTCTAGCTTATTTTGAGGGTTGGCTCGTCGGGGGAATGGGCCTGCGATGATCCTGAGATTTCGATCATTTGAGGGGGTCTGGGGGGCACAGCTCCGCCAGTATATAATCGTAAATCGCCATAAACATCGTCCACATAAATTTCAGCTCTGAAAAAGTAGCTACGAAAAATAGGCCAAAATAAGCTAAAATAACCGGTGAAAATTCCCGCGATTATTTTTCGCGTTTCGGGCTTAAGGCGTCGTTCTTTTCAAAAGCTACCCGCCAGAATAACGTAAGTAAAATCACTTTTCGTTCTTTAATTTCATTTCTATGGTGCATTAATTTATTTCTTGTTTCCTTTAAATACATACAAATATGGCGCCTTCATTACTTGTATTGTATAGCGCATATTCATGCTCGCTGAACGAAATCTAAAAACACACGCGTTCCAATACTATTAGGCTCAAAAACATAAACAATAGGGGTCGGGGTATGGATCGTAAGGTTTACCCAAGGCGCCATGGTAAACCTGAAGATCGGCGGCACACCCCCAAAAGTGTATTTTTTTCAGCTGAAATCTATCGACACCAAGTTGCGTTTATGTTTCGTTCACCTGCGCATGAATATTCATGCGCGTTTGAGTCCTAGTTAAAATCTACAAGGCACAATTTTGGTAAAAAAAATATCCGAAAGTAACCAAACGGAAAATGCTGTTCACTTACTTTATTGCAGTGGTTATAGCTCTGAAATAGCAGCAAGGAAAGTGTGGTATCTTTCTTTAATTCCTGTTTTATAAAAATGGAGATTACTGGCACCAGTTTCGGAGTCTTTTTTTATTTTTGCACATCTAAACTCGTAATTATCTCTGACCGCTAATACCTGACCACAAACTTGACAATCGATTGTAACGTTGGTAAACCTGAAGATCAGCGCCATGCCCGAAAATGTGCATTCTTTTCAGCCAAAATCTATCGGCACCAAGTTGCGTTTTCGTTCAGCCGCGCATGAATATTCATGAGCACTTGAGTCCTAGTTCAAATATACAAGGCGCCATTTTTGTAAAAAAAAATGCCAGAAAGTAACCATACGAAAAACGTTATTCACTTACTTTATTGCAGTGGGTATACTTTTGAATACCAATAAATAATTTGCAGAATAGTTTCTACAGAGAGGGTGACTTTGAGAAAAAAAAACTGATTCAGAGCCGATTTTTAAAAATAATGGCGATTGCTGGCATCAGTTTCTGAGTCACGTTTAGTTTTTGCACATCTAAATTCATAATTATCTTTGACCGCTAATGGCTGACCACAAACTTCACAATCGATTGTAACTTTAATAAAATTATGATCGTCCAAAAATGTTAATAATTTTTCTTGATTGGAAAATAAACCAGAAAGTTCGATAATAGATGAAGGGCAACTTGTACACAACGAATCCATGTTGAAACTGAAATTCCCGCATAAAAGTCGTCTCTCCTCCACCAAAAAGCCTCCACACAAACTAGTTCCTCTAAAAGATCTAGCTAAGGATATTTTAAATGTATACAAAAAGGTAATAAAAATAGTAAAATGCAAAAAAATATGTTAACAAATTAAAACGAGATTAATAAATAGAACTTAAAGGAAAAACAAAATAAAAATTCACTATTCATTCATTTCTGACTTCAGCCCCACCCACACAGATTTTCGCAGAAATGATTATAGTCTCAGAAAAGATTTGGTTAAATCAAATGTTAACTAAAAGTTAGAACATTATTCTATAAACAATTAGGATTATATATTGGGAGGTTGTGCCTCCCAGCCCCCCCCCCCTAATTGATTGAAACTCAGGAACATCTCAGTGATATCTCTCCCCCGCGAGCAGTCTCCCACACGAGCAGCCTTCCCTCGAATTTACTCAAAAGGGTGAATCATGTTGGAACATGAACAAAATATTTATGTTCCAGAACAAAATATTTTGCGTTCCAGGACCGATGAACATCGGAGGCGAGCGCGTGCCGCGGATCTTCGGGTTTACCAATGCTTTTTGTATACTTTATTGTGGCAAATCACTTCCAATGTATTTTGGTTTACCAAAAACCAATAAATAATTTGAAGTATAGATTGATGAATCACGTGTTGTTTTAGCACATCTAAATTCAAAATTATCTCGGATCGCTAAGGCGTGACCACACTTCACAATCAATAAATACGAACTTTAATTAATTTATGATCGGCCCCAAAAAATTTATTAATTTTTCTCGATCATTAAATAAATGGGAAAGTTTTCTAACAGCTTTAGGGCAAATTGTACTTGAAGAATCCATGTTGAAACTGAAATTCCTGCTTAAAAGATCGTCTCTTCTCCACAAAAACTAGTTCCTCTAAAAGATCTAGCTAAGTTTATTTAAATATATAAAAATGGTAATAAAAATAGTAAAATAATTAAAAAATAAATATAAAGGGATCTTAAGTAAAAAAAAAAACAAATTCATTATTCATGCATTTTGTGGGTGGGTTTTGATAGATGCGGATGACCTTTGATAGGCCCTTGTGTCTTTTGTCATCCGTGAAATTATGTTATGTTATTATATAACATGTTCGTGTGGGAAACTGCTAGATTTGAGTCGCATTGGCAAACAACCTGTTATTTGGAATCTGATGGTGTTCAGTGATGAACCTGCTTTTTCACAACAGTGGTCATGTAAACAGACACAACACATTCTGTTGGGGTAGGAAAATTCCACGAGTAATTGGTGAGCACGCACGTGCCTCCCCAACATGAATGTCTGGTCTGCTGTTACCGTTGATAGGGTAATTGGAACTTACGTTTTGGTACCCCAACAGGTAATTCCGAAAACTACTTGCATATGTTGCAGCCCCATGCCATTGATGAACTTCTACTGCTAATTCGCCATGCGAGGTATTTTCAACCGGAAAGCGCATCTGCTGCCCATTTCAGTAGTATTGTTCGTGATTTCCAAGACAATTCATTTCCCCGAAGATGGATAGGAAGGCACAGGCCTTTGCAATGGCATCCCGATTGCTCCGATCTTATGGCGTTGGCTTATGAGGAAAGAGACTGTGCAGCACAAACGTTCTCACTATCAATGAACTCAAGAAGAGAATTATGAATGTGGCAGCATCAATTCCCAAGGAATTTTGCGCCATCGCGTTAAATTCGACTTTTATTTTCCCACTTGTGTGTTGGTAACAATGGACAAGAAGTTAAAACCTTACATTAAATAAAGTCTGCGCATGATGAATGTGTTTTAGGTAAATGCTTATTAATTCTGAATAAATGTTCTTTGCATATACTAATTTTAACACACCCTGTATATCATAGTTTAGAAATACTGTCACTTTACAAGCACATAATTCATTTCATGCATTTCTGCATTTGAGCAAATTTTTAACATTCTACAAAACTTTACATTAAGTTTTTTGTTTTTTTTGCGCACATAACCAACAAATAATAACACTGTGTAACAAAATTTCACTTTTGTCTTGTCCTTGGGTTAAAAGTGTTATTTCCCAATTGTTTGTGGCTCTATTAAATAAAAAAAGTCTTTTAATCCCAAAGCTTTGCTTTTGTGGCTAAGACATTGAATTTTTAAATTAGCCCATTTATGGTAAATAACATTATTTTGATGCAAATAGTAAAAATATATAAAAGTTTCAAGTTTTTTTCCAGTTATGGTATAAACATGATATACTGTATTTAAAATGTTATAGAAACAGTAATACAGTAGCAATAGCTATTATTTTCCGTATTGTTTGTTTTTTTGTGACGTGGACAGCAATGGCAGTTCTCTTACATTCCATATAGATTCAGTACTAATTTGGTGAAAAATAAACTGTAGATTTTTCTAGAACTTTCAAAAATATTGTATATATTTGAATAATTTCTAGAACATTCTGGCAACGTAGATGACTATATAAATATAAAGAATATGTACTCGACAGATCAGTTTAACTCTAGCCGTCACAGCGCAGACCTCGTCAATCGTCATCAATAGAAGCATTCGTCCCACATGGCATCAAGAAGTTGTAAGCATCCGACAGATGCATTTCCTAAGTCTGCAGAGAATTTATTAAGACAAAAGCGAAAAAGTACTATGTAGAGAAATCTGCTAAAATGTGTGAGGCCTACAAGGCATATTTCGGCATGCCAGTCGAAGATCAAGACAGACAAACATGGGCACCTCATTTCACCTACGAACTCTGAAAAAGAAATCTGGAACGTAATATATATATATATATATATATATATATATA
Organism: Ceratothoa steindachneri; assembly: GCA_963969495.1. Classification (NCBI taxonomy): domain Eukaryota; kingdom Metazoa; phylum Arthropoda; class Malacostraca; order Isopoda; family Cymothoidae; genus Ceratothoa; species Ceratothoa steindachneri. The sequence goes on from OZ018334.1 coordinate 9,479,554, forward strand.
TATATATATATATATATATATATATATATATATATATATATATATATATATATATTTAAAGGCCCAAAGAAATGGAAAATGGGAGATGTAGAGAACGGAAAGATAGGGCAAACTATTTTAACCGTTATATGAAAATAAATAAGTTGGATTTGAACCCGTGTCATCAAGCGCTCATCGCTTATATGATGACGACGCTTATCGCCAGAGCTACAATCCCCGTACATGTCCGAGTGTAACAAATGCTACTCGCAAGAGGGACTGAGTTCGTATTATGTGGAACACGAACTTCTTCGGAGACAAACCCCCCTCCCTTTAACAAGGGATGGTAGCTCTGGCGATAAGCGTCGTGATCATATAAGCGATGAGCGCTTGATGACACGGGTTCAAATCCAACTTATTTATTTTCATATAACGATTAAAATAGTTTACCCTATTTTTTCGTTTCTACATCTCCCATTTTCCTTCGTAAGCTTTCATTAGGTCACGTAATATTCTCGATAGCGTTTTCCCGGTTGTGTTACCATTTTCCATTTCTTTGGGCCTTTAAATACATCTATATATCACGTGCCATTTGATTTTTAATTTTATATATATATGAGTATATATATATATATATATATATATATATATATATATATATATATATATATATATATATATATATATATATATAATGTGTTTTGTTTATTTGGATACTGGATTTTTTTTTTAACATTTCCAATAACACAGTGTAAAGTATTTGTATATTTATACTTATGTTTTCATTTTGTTTTGTTTTGACAGGATGGTAAAGAGGAGAAAAGATAGCTATGAATTTCGCAATCCCACGCATTTCGAGGGAACCAACTAACCACTCAAGCAATTGTTTCTTCTGCATGGTGAACCCTTCCAAACGTCGATCAGGCAAAATGCGCCTGCTATCATGTAACCAGACCTTTACTCATCTACTGCGCCAGTGCTACACAGTTTTGAGCTCCCCGTACCCACTCCCCCAAAAAGAGAGCAGCAGTTTTAGAAAGAAAAAGCAGTTCAGAAGAGGATGAAGTCATTGATCCAGATTACAGAGGTGCAACTGAAAAGAGAAACCCATAATACCCCGACCAAAAAGATCTCAACGCCCTTATCAAAGATCTTGGTCTCACAAAGTCCAATGCCGAGCTTTTAACTTCGAGATTCAAGCACTGGGGTTTGTTACATGACAGTGTGCAAATATCAAGCCAGAGAAAGCGTCACAAGGGTTTTTCAGATTATTTTTACACGTCAAGATGAGCTTTGCTTTTGTCACGATGTGATCGGTCTGTTTGAGGCCATCGTAATCGCCCGTAACCCCAACGAGTGTCACCTCTTCATTGACAGCTCATCCAGGAGCCTCAAAGCAGTGCTGCTTCATAACGGGAACATGTATCGATCTCTTCCCCTTGCTCACTCGGTCCAGCTCAAAGAGGAATACAGCAGTGTCATGATCTTGCATTGAAATATGAAGAGTACGCTTGGGAGTTATCGGAGACTTCAAAATGGTGGCCTTCTTGATGGGACTCCAAGGTGGCTTTACCAAGTTTCCTTGCTATCTTTGCCTTTGGAACAGCAGGGACACCTTGGCACACTACCATTAGCGGGATCGGCCACAACGGAGTGAGTTCAGTGTTGGGAGAAACAACTTCAAATGGGAGCCTTTGTTGGACCCCTCCCCCTCCCGAAATATTGTTTCCTCCTCTGCACTTAAAATTTGGCATTATGAAACAATTCGTTAGAGCTCTAGATAAGGAGTCCGCAGTTTTCAAGTATCTCCAAGTTTTCTTTCTTAAGCTATCTTCGGCAAAGGTGGAAACCAGGGTCTTCGTTGGTCCACAAATAAAAAAGATCATGGAGCGCAAGGAGTTTCCGAGAAGCTCACTAGGACGAAAAAAATAGCATGGGACAGCTTTATAGCAGTGGTTCTGGGCTTCCTAGGTAATCACAAAGCCGAAAACTATGTAGAGCTTGTTGAGAACTTGGCGAGAAACTATGTCAAGATGGGTTGCAGGATGTCCCTGAAAATCCATATTCTTGACGCTCATTTGATAAATTTAAGAACATCGGGGCGTACTCCGAGGAGCATGGCGAGTGCTTTCACCAGGATCCACTGGACTTTGAACGCCGCTATCAAAGATCGTATAATGAAAATCTGATGGGAGACTACAGTAGTGTACAAATTTGTTCGGACTATAGTGGTGAAATAATACAATTAATTGATAATTGTTGTTTATATTTGAAAAGAATACGTCAATGATAAGATAAATGGTACATTTAATATGAAATATGACCACCCTTTGCTTTTAAAACCTGCTTCACTCACTCTGGCATAGATTCAACCAAATTTAAACACATTTCTGCCAGTTCTTCGTTATGGTACCAGGAATTGATAACAACACAAATCATCTTCTGCATCGTCGAACAGTCGGTTTTCTGGATTCTACGTTTAATTATAGCCCATAGATTCTATATGGGGTTTAAGTCAGGAGAATTCCCAGGCCAATCTATAACGGTAAGTTCACTTCTTTCGAAGAATTTGCGCATTATTTGGAAAGTATGGCACGGAGCCAGATCCTGCTGGAAAATGCTGCCTCCATCAGGAAAGTCTTTCTGCATCGCGGGAAGCAAGGCAGTCTGCAGGATTGTCTTGTATTTAACGCTTAAACAACCCTAAAACATCTTCTTAGGTGGGTACTTTGGCGCTTGTTGAATGTGTCCTGGCCGAAGTGATTCATCTTTGCTTCGTCTTCAAAATACGATTCGTCTGAAAACATAACTTTCTTCCAGTCAGCTGCCTTCCATCCAGCATACTTGAGTGCCCAGCGAAGACGTTTTGTCTTCATACCAGAGGTCAATAACTGTTTACGTACCGGTTTTATAGCAAATCTGCCAACTTTAATGAGCCTTCGACGGACGGTTGAAGAAGAAACATTTACACCAACTAAAGACAAATCTCTCTGGAGGTCTTTACTGATTTGGGGAAGGGATCCTTCACACTATTTCTGATGAGAGCCTTGTCATCGTCAAGTGTTGTCTTTCGTTTTCTTCCACATTTTTCTTGTCGCAGTGTTGAATGTTCACCAGTGTCTTCAGCTCTTTTCACAATGTCGCCAACAGTTGACTTTGCTACGTTGACTTGCACTCTTCTTGGGTGTGATTTCCATAATAAATTTATAGTCTAATACTGATTTGAAAGTGAATATTCCGGCAGAACCAAGTACACCACGGAGCACGCTCCCAGCAATAATCAACCACAAGCTCTGGTGTAGCACTGTTGGGCTAAGTGTAGCTAAGGCGCAACAAAACAGTTGCCATATGTTACCAGTGAGCTATTCTGCATGGAAAACAAAGAAAAAACTTCATTAGTGTTGCCAAAAATTAAGACATATTATGAAATAGTCCAAAATTTGGTACTGTCCGAACTAATTTGCACACTACTGTATATTTGGGGGTTGATTCGTGAAAGTAATTTACAGTATAAGCCTAAATCACCAGACTATTTTAATTGTCTCACTTATGCAATCCTAGAATAAATAATGCTTTTTTTGTATCATATCGTTTTGTTTCTACTTTATGCAAATGAAAGTTCAAATTAGCCACCTCCTCCCAGAGGAAAGAGGTAAATTTCAAATAAATATCATTATCCTGGACACAAAAGCAAAGTTTGAAATAAATAATAGTGTTTTTTTCATGTATTCTAGACACAAGCAAATAGAAAATAACAGTTGCGACCCAAAGACAAAAATCGTGTTAAACAGTGTTAGATGGAGGTTAACTATAGTAATGGCCAAAGGGTTTAAGACTATTATATTTTCCTTATAAATAATTAATAGTACTAATCAAACGTTGCATTTTTTTTAGTATGTTTGTATCATAATATGAAAAATTTAGAGCCCGAACACATTTCATTAATAATTACAATCAATTGATAGGTGGTCAATTTTTAAAATGATGACCCCTGTCCTTCAGACTACATACTTTAATTCATTTGGATATGCTGAAGACCAAATTTGTGATGATATCTTGACTGATATTGCCCCATTTGGTCTAAATTGGCATCTACAACTCTTTACAATTTGATAGTTTCTGTTTATCGACCGTCAGTTTGATTAGCGCTCACAAATTCTCTATTGGGTTCAATCGGACTCATGAAAGCACTCCCTCTTTTCTCCTTCTAACGAGGAATCTTCCAGAAGCTCCAAACCAATGGAAGGGAACTTCATCAGAGAATCTCATTTTGCCCCATTCTTCAACAGTCCATAATTTATATTTCATACAAAAGTGAGGCTTCTCCGTAATGTTCTGCTTGGTGCGATGAGGCTTCTTCGCAGCCTTTCTCGACTTGAGACATTTGTCGAAAAGTCTCCGTCTCAGTGTACGTCATTAACCTGTTTTTTTTTTGTTTTTTTTTACTCGAGAGCAAATTGGTCACTGGAGGCAACCCGATCCTTGAGCTTGAGCCTTACCAGGAAGCGATCTTAGCGTTCATTTGAAGCTCTTGAGCTCCCAGGAGAATTCTTCCCAGGAATATAATTAGTCTTTTAATGTTATTAACGATCCTAAAGATGATGCTTCTTGATGTAACACCTTTAGCAACTATCTACTTCATTTTAGGCCACTTTGATGCAAATAACCATTTCTGGAATCGAAAAAGATTCAAACATTTATTTAAAAAAAAAACTTACGAAATAGATTATAATTATTCATTATTCATTTAACCCTTTTGATCAAATAGCGAAGCTCCAGAAACTGAAACTCACCTAAAGTTACAGGACCAGAGCGTGATTTTTAAAATTATTTTTGAAATGCTTCCTTTTTAATAAATCTGCAGTAATTTAAATTTGAAAATAACAAGAGGAGCGCCTTTGCCACGAGGAGCTTGCGCTTCGCAGGCAGACTTTCGGTATGTGGCGTACGACCTATCCGGCTTGGGCAAAGGCCTTTTGGTCTAATTTTTTTTTAAAAGTTTCCATTACATCATCCCCAACCCTATAATTTAAGAAGGGGATTTTTTTGAGTATTTGAATAATAATTTCATCTTAGTTTGGTTATGACTTATGTAAGTATATTTAAAATTTTCATCAAGCTAATTTCTATGAATTTCTTTAAAGTTTGAAAAAACAAAATAGTTTAGCTCAGAAAAAATAAATATGATTATCCAATGCTCTTTTATAATGTTTTAAAAGAAAATGAATTACAATTGGTGAAGTTCAGAAAATTTATTAAAATTTAAGCAATTGGTGAAGTTCAGAAAATTTATAAAGATTTAACCATGGCTGCTTCTTTTTAGATTTTAAATTTTAATCTTAGTAGCGAAGCCATTGCCTGGTATCTGCGAATCATTTACTCTTGGGTTATTGTTTGTTTTGTTTTTTTCTTGGCCTAAAGAGCAGAAAAAAACTTTAGCGGAATTCTTTTTAAATGCGGAAAATTCAATCACAACGATTCTTTTCTTTTTTTCATCTAAATTTGCTCCTAATACTTTCACTTTGATTTACTCTTTTTTTTGTGGGGGGGGGGAGGGATAGTAGCTATTTCCTCCTAATAAAGATTAAAATTGAAAATGTATTTTAGAAATAAATTTTAGAAATAACTTTCGAATATACGAAAAAATTAAATAAAATAGCAGCGATGCCTAAATTTTAATAAATTTTCTGAACTTTACCATTTGTGGTTCTTTTGGTTTTAAAAAATCCAAAACATTCGATAAATAATCATATTTATTTTGCTCTGAATTTTACAATTTTGTTTTGTTTTTCAAACTCTAAAGGAACTCTTAGAAAGACCTTTGATAATAAAAAATACCTACCTCGGTCATAACCGACCTAAGAGAAAAAAAAATCTATTATTATTCAAACCCTTCCAAAAATCGCGTTCTTAAAATACAGTGTTAGGGATTATTCCTTCCATGCAAATTTTAAAAAATTAATGTAAAAAGTAAAAATATATATTAGTATCAAAATTAATTTTGCCCAGGACTGTCCACCCTCTCTCGTCTTTTTTCAATTAAAAGACCTACTAATATTAGATGCCTGAGTTGTAAGAATATTAGGGACTAGGGTATAACCCAATGGAAACTTATCTCTATGAGAGAGATGTTAAGTCACATCGGTCGAGGTAAATCGTCGGATGGAGACCCAATTCGTGTTCGCGTTCACACCACCTGTCGTATGCTGTAGATATACATAGAGCGGATACCACAGTAACTGTAGGTCCCAACAGAAATAAAAGGTCTCAGGATACCAGATCAGTTGTCAAAACATTACCCTATTAATTTTTTACTTAACACAAAGGGAAATTCTATCTTGTGTTCGTTCTTTGATGGAATGCAACTTTTTGTCCAAATTTCACTGAATTGACCCGAGTAATTTTAGACCAGAGATTTACTAATTCCAGATTAAAAAGAAAAAAAAAATTGCTTTGTCTTTTCTTCTAAGTTGCCGCTTCGAGAGAGAGCTTATTGCAAAATAGGGCAGCACCGCCTCTCTCGGTTCTAAATTACTGTCTGCGACTTTCAAATGAAGCTACAATTTACGAAAATTGGCAAAATATGCGCACTTAAATTTGACCGACCTTAGATTTCGCTGTTAATACATACATGGACGTATAAATTTTCGTGCAAGAAAATGCATACATAAAGAGGAGGTGTAGAGCTAACTTATAATTTTGTTTCTTGAGTTAATGTTTTGCCGCCATCATTGTAGCGTATTTTAGTTTGTTGTTCTTTTTAATTTAAAAATGCTGCCATCTTTTATTCCCACATTCACTACTTGCTCGTTTGTTTAATTGATACTTACTTTTACGAAGCACTTATCGTTCTTTAAATCGATGACTGTATATACAGTATTTTTATTACATAGTAAATATGGCCTCGCTCTATTTTGATGGTTCGCATTGCATTTTTAAGCCTACGTAACGATCGAGTGGCCTATTTTACGACTCAAGTACAATACTTTTCTTAATAAATAAATCTTTCGAGTTTAACACTACTTTATCGTGAAAAGGAATGAATGTTGCAAGGGGGAAAAATTCCTATTCAATTATAACCATCATTTTTATTTAGAATGAATCTTGCTAACGTGTGTGTCTCTACCTTTGATGACATTTAATATGTACTTTTATGGCACACTTGATACGTACTTTTTATGGCACATTTGGACCGTATTTTTATAGCACACTTGGACTGTCCTTTTTATGACACATTTGGACCGTAATTTTTATGGCACACTCTAACCGACCTTTTTATGACACACTTGAACCTTACTTTTTAAGACACATTTTGACCGTACATTTTATGACACACTCGGACCTTACTTTTTATGGCACACTTGGAATGTCCTTTTTATGATACACTTGGAACTTACTTTGTATGGCATACTCGAAACGACATTTATGACACTTGGACAGTACTTTTTATGGCACACTTGAACCGTCCTTTTTATGACACACTTTGACCGTCCTTTTTATGACACACTTGGACATTACTTTTTATTACACACTTGAACCGTCCTTTATTATGACACACTTGGACCTTACTTTTTTGTAAAATTGGACCGTCCGTTTTATCAAACGCTTGGACCTTACTTTTTATGGCACACTTGGACCGTCCTTTTTATGACACAATTGGAACTTATTTTTTATGGCACAATTAAACCGTCCGTTTTATGACACACTTAAACCGTCCTTTTTTTATGACACACTTGGACCTTACTTTTTATGGAACACTTGAACCGTCTTTTTATGACGCACTTAGACATGACTTCGTATGAAACAATTGAACCGTCCTTTTATGACACACTTGGACCTTAGCTTTAATGGTACACTTGGACTATCCTTTTTAGGACACATTTGGACCTTACTTCTAATAGCACACTTGGACTGTCCTTTTAGGATACACTTGAACCTTACTTTTTATGACACACTTGGACCTTACTTTTTATGGCACACTTAGGCCGTCCTTTTTATGACACATTTGGACCTAACTTTTTATGGCACACTTGTACCGTCCTTTTTATGACACACTTAGACTGTCCTTTTTATGACACACTTGGACCGTATTTTTTATGGCGCACTTGGACCGTCCTTTATATGACACACTTGGATCTTATTTTGTATTGCACACTTGAACCGTCCTTTTTATGACCCACTTGGATCGTCCTTTTTATGACACACTTGGATCGTACTTTTATGACACACTTGGACCGTCCTTTATATGACACACTTGGACCGTACTTTTATGACACACTTGGACCGTACTTTTTATGACACACTTGGACAGTACTTTTATGACACACCTGAACGGTAATTTTCATGACAGATCAGGTCCTTACTTTTTATGAGTATCGGTCCGTCCTCCCCTTCTCTTTCCCCTGTAAACTCGGTGGTTACGTGGGATTGAGGGTTAGTGTAGAGGAATTACAACATAAAGCCTCCCGGAGGGCCAGGCGGACGTGTACATTAAAGCCCCCCCACCCCTGCGGAGAAAGCAAGAGAATCGAGCTACATGAGGAGACTCGTGGGAACGTTAGCCAAATAACAGCCTAACTGCCTACCCTGTTTGATCTTCCCGCCGCATAGGTAGTCGGAGCGAGCCGCTGTGCTAAGGTGACCACCAAAGGACCTTAAACAGCACTCAAAGGATTCAATTACCTACGAGATCCGGAGGCCCGTGGTTAAATCGCCAAAAACCGATGCCAGTCAAAAGAAACACCAAGGATGGTGACGGTTGGTAGTGTCTCTAATTAACAAGCCGACTTGGGCACCGCGGTGCCACCCTCCTCACCCCTCGCTCTCCCCAATGCGGCCTCACCCCTCGCTCTCTCCTCTGCGGCCTCGCCCCTTCCCCCTTAGATGGGGCGGTCGCCAGCCTATAAATAAGCCCCTGAAGGACAGAGAAGGATGATTATTCGAGGAAAGACGATAAAGGATCAGTTCGAGAAGATCGATCCTTCCCCAAGGGCCGAATTAACATAGAACATTAAGTTTTGTATCGGTACCAGAACGAACTATCCTTTACAGACTTTGACTGGATTACCATTTCTAGTGTCAAACCAGGAATTTCGGCAGCAAGAGAAGAAAGATTATTTCGGTGCCAGCCCGAAGCATCCTGCACAGGCTTAGTAAGAAGCATGGCAGGACCAACATTCCTAGTGCCAAACAGGAATTTCACAAGCAAGATAATAGAAGAACCAGTCACTCTCGAGTGACTCTCCAATTGCGATCTTAAAACCGAAAAATTAAACGTCGGATTCCCTTACCTACCCCTCATCTCGAGGAAAATATACCATCATCCGCTCCAACACAATGAAGCGCGAGATAAGCCATCTAGTGACATCCGGCAACCCCTGATCCGTTCTTTCATGTAAGTTAGAATGACCATTTATATTCGTATTGCTTTAGTATGAGTTTATTACGGTACTCAAATTAACTGAAGTAGAAACAATTGTTAGTGAACTCCGTCATCTTAACCGTTAGACGAGCGAAGCTTAAATTGGATGTTTAATGCTAATCTAAAAGGGTCACTATAAAATACCTAATCAGCAATTGGTTTGTTTACGTGGAGCTTACTATTTTTGAGTTGGTCAAGAATAAATTCTGTAATAGGCCAATTTTAAGTATGGTTAACCTCGTTAAACTTATTAGGTGAATATAAATATTTTTACTGTTTTTTTTTGTAGTTAATTGATAAATTTAATATATGTTTATTTTTGGATAATTCTGGTGTTTCAATGGATCCTTTACGTGTTTAACGGGCTCTCTCCTTAAAACGGATTAAACGCTGTGACACTCTCAACAATAAGGTAATTAAAAAGTCCACTCAGCTAATATTGAAGTATTGTTGTCTTTCATAATTAATAGGATCAGACCTGCTTCCTTATAACAAAAAATACAATACGAAGCTACGACAGTTAGATAAGAGCGAATTCAGAACGATCGATGGAGGAAAGGCTCGCCCTACCGGTCCAAGTGTGTGTAACCGCAATGTGGTGTCGGAGATGGGCAACGTTGCTTTAGCCGACATCTGGATGATTGTGTTCCCTCCAGGCCGCATCCCAGCACTTTGCCCTCCCTGCCCCAATCCCAGTAGGAGGATTCGCGATTATATATCTTCCACATCCTTTCAATTCCCCCAATTTCAACATTTCTGAAAAATTTATGGCCTGATGCCCTCGTTCGTTGTCGCTTCTTAGTATGTAGTAAGTAAGAAACCCACACTTTTTAGTATGAAAGTACCGAGGACCGCTGCTGCATCGGTCCATGGTTCAGGTTTCCGTCGCTTTCAAAGGTCGGGACGCGAGAGAAGTCCAGAGACGGCGTCTGTAATTGGGACTTCGCTTTGGCCCTCCAACAGCACTTTTCAACCGCGCCAGAGATTGGGATAAAATCCATTATTAATAGATTTTAATATACACCTAACGTATATTCTTGGAAAAATCTTGAACTATTCTTGGGGAAAATCTTGAGATATTTGGGGAAACCTTGAAATTTCTTAGGAAAATCTTGGTAAATTTTGGGGAAAAATCTTGAAATATGATTGGGAATATCTTGAGATATTCTTGGGAAAATTTTGGAATATTCATTGGAAACTCTTGAAATATTCGTGGAAAAAATTTTGGAATATTCTTGAGAAAATCTTGAAATATTTTTGTGGAAATCTAGAAATATTCTTAAGATCTTGAAATATTTTTGAGAAAATCTTAAAATATTCTTGGGAATTTTGAGATATTCTTGGGGAATTTTGAGTTATTCATGGAAAAATCTGGAAATATTATTGGTAAAATCTTGGAATATTCTTGGGAACATCTGGAAATATTCTTGAAAAAACTTGAAATATTCTTTGGGACATCTGGAAATATTCTTAGGGACATCTGGAAAAATATTTAAATATTCATCTTCTTGGAATATTCTTGAAGTATTTTTGTTATTCAAATAATGTTTTGAATTATTTATATCAGTTAAATGTTTTAAATTAAATAATTTAAATTTAATTTTTTGTGTGTTTACAGTCATGGCTGATGCAAGTTATGTGAGTGATAACCTCCTTGTGGTGGCTTTGATGTGTGCTTTCAGCCTTTTTATAGTATTCATTGCCATTAGCGGACGTTTCACTATTCCTGTTATTTTTAGTCGCGTGTGAGTCAGGTCGCGAGCGACTCTACATCTCACTATGACGGTCGGTCGGTCCCCGTTTTGCTTTTCTTTTGTTTTTGTAATAACATTGTAACTATTCGGCCGATTCTAACGAAATCTGAAACACATATGTTGTTTTACATTCTCTTTCGAATGATATAATTGCCAAAGTCATATCGAGGTTATCCCGGGAATTACTTTTAGGGGCAATAACCATAACTTTTCGGCCGATACTCTGCTAGACTAGACTAGGCTATAATATGCTATACTCAGCTAGGCAATGCTATTATAGGCTATGCTATGCTATCCTATTATAGCCTAGGCTATACTATGCTAAGCTATGCTAAGATATAATGTACAAGGGTAAGATATACTATGCTAATTTAGGCTATAATATGCTATGCTAGGATAGCATATATTATGTTAGGCTAGACACTAATAAGCTATGGTTGACTAGGATATACTAGTATAGTATAGGCTATACATGTCTAGGATAGTTAATGCTAAGCTAGGTTATGCTAGGCTAGGCTAAGCTATACTAGGCTAGGCAGCGCATGAAAGGCTATAATAGGCTAGGCTACCCTATGGTAAAGTAGGTTAGGCAATGATTTACTAAGCTATGCTACACTAGGCTAGTCTTCACTATACCAAGCTAGAATAAGCGAGGCTTTGCTATGGTAGGCTAGGCTATGTCATGCATGCTATGCAAGCCTAGGCTAAGACCTAATAGTCTAGTCTAGGCTAGACTATGATATATTATACTCTACTATACTAACTAGTCTAAGGTAGGGTAAGGTAGGCAATCATATACTATACTAGGCTATGCTAGTCTAGGCTAGAATATGTTAGCTATGCTAGGATAGGATAAAATATACTAGACTAGGCTCCAGTGAACTAGGCTAAGCTAGGCTATACTAGACTAAGGTAAGCTAAGTTAGGCTAGACTAAGTTTTAATATACAATTGTAAGCTGCACTAGGCTAGGCTAGGTTATATTCTGCTAGGGAGCTAGGCTATACTTTGATATGCTAGAATAGGCTAGGATACACTGCGATAGGTTCAGGTATACTATACTAAGCTAGGTTATTCTAATATATACTATGCTAGGCTATATATGCAAGTCTATACTAGGCTACTCTAGGGTATACTATGCGATTCTAGGCCATTATATGCTTGATTACTATGCTGGGCGATACAAGGGTATGCTATGCTATGCAAGACTATGCTGGATTATACTACGCTAGACTAGGCTAGATTATAGTGTACCATGCTAAGCTACCATAGGCTAGGGTAGGCTAGGCTAGACTATGGTTGGGTGTGTTATGCTAAGATATACCATGCTAGAATAGGATAGGATATACTATGCTAAACTAGGCTATATTATGCTAGACGAGTTTATACTATGCTAGGCTAGGTTATACTATGCTTATACTATACTATACTAAACTAGATTAGGATAAGTTAGGCTATAGTAGATAGGCTATACTATGCTAGACTCTGCAAGGCTAGCCTAGCCTAGGCTATACGAGGATAGGATAGGTAATACTAGGTTAAACTATTCTAGGCTATATTATACTTTTCTAGGCTATGCTATACTATGATAAGCTATATTATGGTAAACTTTACTATATATGCTAGTCTGTACTAGGCTATGTTAGGCTAGGCTTTATTATGTTTTCTAGGCTAATATATGCCATACTATACATTCTCTGCTAGGCTAGGCTAGATTAGTTTAGGCTGAGTCATACTATGCTAGGCTAAGCTATGTTAGCTACGCTAGAGTATGGTATGGTAAGTTCTACTATTATAGGGAATCATAGGCTAGACTTGGTTTTACTAAACTAGGCTAGGCTATACTATGGTAGCCTATGCTACGAGGGGCGGTCAATAAGTTTTGCGAATCGGTAGGGCAAAACAGAGGAAGGGGGATGGCTGTTTGTGGGGGTGTTAGGACAAGTTATGATAAGTCAGGACCTGCAGCCGCACACTCCTGTTTCGTCTATTTAAGAAGCAGTAGCTGATCGCAGATCGTCAGTCGCAAATTGTTCAACAATGGAGAAGGTTGAGCACCGCGCACTGATCAAACTTTTGACTAAAGAAGGCAAGAATGCAAAAGAGATTCATGTACGCATGGTTGCAGTGTACACCAACACCGCCCCTTCCTATGCAACCATTGCTCGCTGGAATAGGTAGTTCTGCCATGGTCGTAAGTCCCTTGAAGATGACCCCCGTCCAGGACGCCCGTCAGACATGACCAACGAGGACAATGTGGCCCGTGTGGAGAGGATCATCCTCGAAAATCGACGGGTGAAGGTCGAAGAAATCGAGCCAGAATTCGAAGCCTCAGGGACAAGTGGCGCAAGTGCATTGAAGTCGAGGGTAGTTATATTGAAAAATAATAAAACACTTTTCCTCATATCTCGTTTCCTTATATCCGAATTGCAAAACTTATTGACCCTCCCTCGTATGACATAATCTACTCCGTTATACTATACTATGCTAGGCTTTATTTTGCTAGGTGAGGTAATACTATGGTAGGCTATCCTACAGTAAGCTAGGTTTTGCCAGGCTACTATTCGAGATTATACTAGGCTATGCTATAAAATTTTATACTATTCTAGACAATACTAGGCTATACTAGGATAGGCTATGCTAGGCTATACTATGCTAAGAGATACTATACTACATATACTATACTATATTATACTTTACTATACTATGTTTTGCTATGCTATGCTATACTATACTATGTTATGCTATAATATACTATACCACGTTATAATATGCTATAATATGATAAGCACCACTATGCGATAATATGCTATGTTATACTATGTTATAATGTGCTATGCTATACTATTCAAAACAATGCAATTAGCGTGTGATCTTTTTTTTTGCCTTTCGAATTCCATAAATGATGTGTGACAAAAAGTTAAGGCCCGCCATTTTAATTATAAAAATATATATTTTAATATAATTTAGTTCTGCCTTTTAATAAGCTTTTAGAAAGTTGTGAATTTTTAGTCGCGGGCGAATCTACATCTCACTATGTCGGTCGGTCGGTCCACGTTTTGCTTCTTTTTGTTAATAACATTGTAACAATTCAGCCAATTTTAATGAAATTTGAAACCCTTTGTTGTTTTGCATTATCTTTCGAATGATTTAATTGGCAAAGTCCTCCCATGTTGGCCCAGGAAGTATATTATTTTGGCAATAACATAATAACTATTCGCCCGATTCTAACGAAATTTGAAACCCTTATGTTGTTTTGCATTCTCTTTCGAATGATATATTTATCAAAGTCCTCCCAAGGTAACTCCGTGAATTATTCACTTTTCAACGTCGTAAAGGCATAAATCAGAATAAGTGAGGGTACGCGACTTTTTGGTCAGCAGACCTTGTTTTATTTCTCTTCTCTCTTCTCTCTTCTCTCTTCTACCTTCACCCAAATCAATATGTCACCACAAGGTTTTTCCAGTTCCATTTCTGTTCTCGAGAGTGATTTTGATCCGTAATATTCAAGGTAAAAAAAAACAAAAAAAACACCAACGACTCCCTCAGTTGCTAAAAAAAAACACAGCCACAAAACCTGGCGTTGGTCATGTTTTTCACATGTCAGAGCGATTTATTCGATGGTCACATGTCGCTTGACTCTTCACTTTGGTGTCTGTTTCAGGGCAATGAGCGAGGCTCCTTCTTATGGGAAGTCAAGGGTGATCCTCCTTCCTACTTCTTCGGCACCATCCACGTTCCTTACACCCGTGTGTGGGAGTACGTGCCGGACAACGCGAAGAAAGCTTTCCAGATGAGTGACAGCGTTTTCTTCGAGCTCGATTTGACTGACCCATACACCATTTCAGCTCTGACCTCGTGCCAGCTTCTTCCAAAGGTGAGCATTATGGCGCCCTTGTTTTGGTGTCTTGGGAATTTGGACTCTGCTTACAAGATAAAGCAACAGTGGGAGACCCTCAAAAGAGAATGAAAAAATGGATAATGTGACTCAACATTGGATTTAATTGAACTGGACTTTGTAAATCCAGTTCGGGATTTTAGCTTCACGTTTGAGGCTGAGAGGACACATTTCAAATCTGCTCGGAGATCGAGGTTGCACGTAGTGCTCAGACATTCAACAGTTAATATAACTCAATTTAAGCTTCTTGCACCCCCACAGTTTCATTTCCACCTGGTTTAATAGTGTGAACATGAACTCTTGTGTGTGTTACCTGTGTTTTATTTAGTGGGGGAGTTACTGCAACTTTCAAAGATAATTCCAAAAACCGTTCACAAAAGTATTTTACAAAAACAAAAACACTATAATTGATTTCGTTTATACTGACGAGCTTAATTTTTTTTTTATTTTTAGTAATACTTTATACAGTCAATAAAGTTTCGGAGACACATTTTGAGATTATTATATATTAATATTTATCCTCGTTTTAACGAATCATATGGTACTAGTAGAAATATCACGTAATAATCAAATGAACATTTATCTTTTTTTTATATTTTCTTGGATATAAAAGATAATTTATGACCGAAACCCCTTCTGATTACTTTGGCCTTCGCTCACAATTAGTAGGTCAATCGACTACATTCGACTTCGACTACTTTGTAAGCACAGCAAAAAGTGTAAATAAATGCACAACGCAACTACAATTTCCGAGCAAACTTCTGGCCTCAACACCGTCGCAGTTGAGTTGCAACTTCGGCATCATTCTCCGCGTTTAGGGTTTTTTTGTGGTGGGGGGGAGGATTTGTTAGCGTTACTCACTCCCAAGGAAACTCTTGCATCCATCATCTTTTCGAACAAGTGTCCTCATTAATGCAGAAATTGCTGCTACGTTCGAAAGAATCACTTACAAAATCGTTGAAACGTTCATAGACGGACACAAATGTAGCGAATAAAAACTTCCGAAACTCATTGTTGCCCAGCTGGCACCAGGAACGTCTCCTCGGGCAGGCAACTCGAAATCGTGTGGGCAGAGGAATGGAATGGTGCTCAATTCTATTGGAAATAGAGCAATATAAGTGTGTCTGCCCGGCCCCGCCCTTCGAGGAACAGATTTTGGGGCAAGGAAGGAACTAATTATAACATAAAATCACCAAGTGCAAGTTGACATTCTGATTTTAATCAAGTGCCATTTTCCCTCTTGGGGAACTTCTGGAAGTTTGACTGCTGAATAATCCTAGTACCATCCACACATGAGAGTTCTCCTCTTGAGGAATTATCTTTCTCACATTTCTTCCCAATAACGTGTGATTGAAGATGAATATTAAAATATCGACAGAAAGCCATTTATACCAACGATCCAGGAGCGATTTGATACAGGTCCGTGTTAAAAGACATAATGAAGATCTAACAAACAAATACATCGAAATTATTAAGACCATGACCTGGAAACGTCTGAATTCCTAATTCCATCGAGAATCCCAATGGGTCACCCTAAAAACCGACTGATAAAAATGGAAACCCCTAAAATGTGACCACCTCCGATCGTTATTGAGGCCAAAATGAAAAGCATCGCTCAGAAGCGGTTCCTGGAGTCGATACCCACTATCCTAGAGCCCAGAAGTCAGGGATGAATTAAGGGTTCCTTTTGGGAGGAAGAGGTTCAATATCTAAAAGATTGTGATTTTGCTATCTGTTACCATAGAAACCTGTACTGGTAAAGGTAAATAATCTGAAGCAACCAAGATAAGAAACCACAATATTTATGTCTGCTAAAACTTTTGGCATGATTGAAGTCTCTGGGGTTTTTTTTCAAATAAGGTCATTATTGGGATGAATGGAAAGCAATAAATAACAGGGCTTCGAGTCTCCTGTGAGACACTCCGCATCCCCTCCAGGAAAGGTCAGGTTTCAAACTGCCACTCTAACGAACCCTAAGGGTTCTTCCGAATGGCGGTCTGAAGCTTGACCTCCCCTGGATTGGAGTTCTGCAGCGGGCTCGAAGCACTGTTACTTATTGCTTTCCACTAACTACAGCAATTGTTCGGGATGAGGGTATTATTATTACGGCCAGAACTCCACAAAACTGTCTGAGATTAAATGCCGTTCTTCCACAGGGCGAGAACCTATCGACCATCCTTCCAGGGGACCTTTTCCAACGTCTCAAAGACCACCTATCTTATGTCAAATCCCAGATGACCTCTTGGGTCACGCATGACCAGAGAGGGCGGGGCCTCTACGCCGACTACCTCTTCAATGCCATCACAGGTCAGTTCTCCGAGCGCCGCTCAACCGAAGGTCGCGAATTAGTCGTTGTCGAATTTCATGATTACCTGAAGGTGGAGGAACTTGGATCATGTCCAAATTCCACACATTAACGATCAAGGCACAAATTATCGGAGTTGGCCACAGTACACAAAAAATTGTAAAGGAAGATCTGAAAAGAAAGTGGTGAGGTTACTGGAAGTGAAACTGTGCGAATGATATATAGGCACAGATCCTCCTACGGACATTGAAGCCAAGAGAGCAACTAACAGCATTGCCTGGGGTCAGGAGGGTAGCCAACTGAGGGTGAAAAACTCGGGATCACATTCAATCCTCCAGATGTTAGCTGCAACATCTCGATGGTGCTCTGTAGCCTGGGGATTACTGCCACAAAGGGAAATGAGCAGACATCTCCACAGGAAAAAGTCGAAAAGAGGTTGGTAAAGAAAGTGGAGAAGTTAGGAGAAGGGGAAATGTGTGGGAAATGCATTTTTCGTGTTTCGAGAGCAGAGGCCCCCAATCCATTAAATTATGTGCCCTCAAACTCCATTGACTACCACACCAACCTTCCTCAAGTACAATATTCTCATCTCTTTCCTCTAAGTCCCTGTGTTCTTTTGTATGTACCTGTTCCTCGAGGGTTCGGATTTCCACGCCCTACTCAGTGACGAATCCAGGAAAAATATTAGAGGGGGGATGGGGGGATGACTAACCTGAATTCCTCCCTCTGAGTAGTCTGAGAAAAAAGGGCGTTGATGGTTATCTTCCACAACATTGATAATAATAATAATAAGTCTTTTGTAATGCGCTCTTCAAGGCCTGAGGCCTTCGCAGAGCGCACGTTGTGCTGAGATGAGAATGGAAATTCACGAGGGGGGGGGGAGGCAACAACAGCATCTCCTAAAA
The DNA here is from genome assembly GCA_963969495.1 of Ceratothoa steindachneri. Classification (NCBI taxonomy): domain Eukaryota; kingdom Metazoa; phylum Arthropoda; class Malacostraca; order Isopoda; family Cymothoidae; genus Ceratothoa; species Ceratothoa steindachneri. Next base: position 9,497,815 of record OZ018334.1, read on the forward strand.
GAGTGAGCACGAACCATCTCAGATCCGAATTTTTTCCACACATTAGAAATTTATGAATTGTAGTTTTTTTGGACTTCAGCTGAGGTAGAATACTGAATTTGATCATTATTTTTGAGATTTACCTGTATTTTAGACATGTAGCATATAAGGTACATTCGATTGCAACGGTTAAAAAACTGTTTGTTTATATATATATATATATATATATATATATATATATATATATATATATATATATGTAGGTAAGTATTTGCAGCCAAGCCAATAACTCCTGATCCGCCAATATTCCTCTACCTATTCTAAGTCAGCCAAAAGATAATTTCCTAATATTCCAGGATTTAAAAGTCCGAAGAAAATACTCCAGCCACCACCTCATCAACTCCTATTGAAAGATAAAATAGTCCAATATTCCACCAATACCAAATCAGCCCCCCCCCCCCCAAACACCGACATCATTCCATTAATTCAAATTCTGCAAAATAATTACTCCAAGAGCACATCAATTCAAAGCCAGCAAAAAATTACTCCCTCCACATCCTATCAACTCCAACCAACACCCCATTATTCCAGGGTCGCAAAACCACACGCCAGCATCTCATCAATTCCAAGTCCGCAAAAAAATACCCTTACCAACATCCCATTAAGTGTCTTTGTGAAAAGATAAGTAACCAACAGAATATCAATTTCAACTCCGCAACACAATAATCCGCCAACAACCCAACAATTCAACTTTCGCAAAAAATACCACGCCAATACCTTCATCAAATCCAAGTTCTCAAACTTTCCAACATCTTCAAGCCCAAGTTCGAAAATATGTAAAATATACAACCGAACTGCCCATCAGTTTCCTGTACGCAATACAATGCCCGCCACCCCACCATCAATTCCAAGTCCACAAAGAATACCGCTCCTGGGCCCCGGCCCAGGAGAAGGAGTCCTTCCCAGAGGTGGATTAAGGTTTGCGGAAAACCATCTTCTGATCAGATAGCAATCTTAGACAGAACCCTGAAAGGGGAAATGGCTGGCCTCTCAAAGAATAAAAAAAAAGAAAGAAAAGGGCTCATTCTCTTGTTATGGGCTCCGAGTACAGGTGGGTCCTTCGTCATTCCAGCCAGGAACCTTGCCAAGGTGGGTCCGTCCTTATCGGAAAGGTCCGGGGCTGGGGGTGGTGATATGTTAAAACTACGCCTTTTATCCTACAAAGAATGAAATTAGTAAAGAGAGGGGAGCCTCGAAGACCTCGGAGCAGCTAATTGAGAAGTTTTCGAGCATCTACGATCCCGCTGGCTTCAATCCTTCTTAGTTATTCGCGAGACTGATAGAACGAGGTGTTCTGATAGGCACATGTTAGATCAGAGCGAGAGTCTAGCTGCTTCCCTGACTAGAGTACCAAGAGTCTCCCGTTTTTCGGACAGAACAGTTTTGTTTAATGTGGTTTACCCTGCCTTGAGTCCAAACTAAGTGGTCTCCGGAGACTCAGAGGCAGACATGTGCAGGTTACCACACACCCGACCATGAACTTTGTAAAGGTGGTAGTGATGCCAAGACAATGGTAAATGATTTCCTTGGGAATAATAATGAAGTACTCGCGGACCAGCTGGCGGTCTGGTTTGTGCGAGTCTCAAGGAAAGAAGGAGGGATATCTTGACCCACCCCAATACTTTCCGTCACTGTAAAACGAGATAGGCTCCCATACTTGGTGTGTGCTGGCCGGTATCATTACCGAGTGAAAGCATTTGTGCCGTCACCCTGGTGATGTTATCTCTGTCACCACTACTTCAACTATATTAATAAATCTTGTCAAAGTGCGGAATTCAATGTTGTGTAAACTGATTTAATGCAGAACACAACAACGTTGTTTCGTTAAAGACTGTAAGAATTGTGCCGCATCGCATCCTATTCCCTCTAAGCATTGCGATTCAATTTTATTCGACCATCCAGGCTACTGACCGAATTTTCTTTAGAGAAGTTAAGGAAATAATCCTGTCGCAGTCTGCGCAACCAGGGACTTTCTACTTCTCTCAAGGAAGAAAAAAAACATTGTCTGCTTCTGTTTGTTTGTTTGTTTTTTTCAAGCCTACGAGCTCGGTAGCTCCCGCTCCAATCAGTAACCCTTAAGTTGGTTCTACTTCACATACTGTCCTGGAACGGCTTTCTCGTCGTATCCTGATATGTACAATTGGCCTTCTGATGCAAACGCGGCCTTGAGATTGGGGAGAGACTCGACGACCTCCCTGTTAACGGTCACTTCCACATTCAATTATCTTTCGCCCGAAAGCTACTGCTCGATAAGCCACCTCGGTGGTGCTTAGATCTAGCATAGTGGGCAGTATTCGAGGACAAGACCTAATTCTTAGTCAATGAGTTTAGATTGGTTGATAAGGTCGTTGAGTTTTTATCCTTCATCCTCATCGCCGAGGCCCTGACTTCTATTCTTCGAACGCCTGAGACATCTAAACGCCATCCGCTTCTTTGGTGGTGGGACGAGAGGGAGACGGCTCTCAGAGAGAAGTGGTATGCCGATGAATTGGTACAGGCTCCAAGCGAACGATTTTACTCTGTGTGAATTTCATCGGAAAGACCAGATTCTATTTCGTTTTGAAACACGCGCGCCGCTTTTCATAGCGGGCAAACGTGTCTTCACTCAATGAGATGACCCCGCTTGTTAAGTTATGGAGGCTTGTCAAAAGTATTCAAGGTAATTTCTTAAAGGATACCCATCCCGCTCTTCAGGAGCGGGAGGGGTTAAGAGAGCCGCACTCCACTCTCGCTTCTTGCACAGATATCACCCCTGGACTGGACTCTCCCCCCATCCCGTACGCCATGCATCGACACCTAGGTGAGCGAGGTTTCTTGGCCTTTCTGTTAACTATGTTCAACAGGATCTGTTCAAGGGTCAGGGATCTTCTCGGATACTTGACGAATGGCTACAGTGCTTGTTTGTCACTGGGGGAGATCACTCGATTCCAGTTAACTTCCGCACAAATTCTCTACCATCATGTATGTGCTTATTGGTGGAGAAAATGGTAAATATTAGGTTGAATTATTTGTTGGGTAGAAGGATCGCTACAGCTTGTATTTCGCCCTGGAGCTGGGGCCCCGCACTCCAGACAGTGGTGTGGGGGAGGTTTTGGATGATTCTCTCCTCCTCCAGATTATTTTATTTTTTAATTGCTGGTTGCTTGTCTTCGCCCCTAAGGGAGGCTGGCCTCTCCTTGGGCAACTTTAGTGTTTAGTGTAGTGGTTTCTGTCATTTTCTAGTTGTTTTGTCTATTTTTGCCGTTAAATAGTCTTAAAATAGGTTAATCTTTGTAATTTTGGCTACTGTGCTCTTGTTGGCGGAAGCCAGAACGGATACTAAAATATAAAACGGGTAAACCAGCCAAAAAGTACCTTATCAACATCCATTAATTCTACCCTGCAAAAAAGACCCCGCCAAAAGCCTATTCCAAGCCCGCAAAAAAAGCTCTGCCGCAAAAGGCCATTAAAAGCACCTTTTTGCCCACGAGTCTCAGCACTGGCTGTTTGTCGAAGTGGGGAAGGCTCGGTAATGTTGGCGACGCAAATATCATCCCGAATGAAGAGAAAAATAGGAATGAATCGGAAACTTTGTGGAGAGAAAAACCAATGCAATCCATCGGGGCACACCTCCACGCGTCTAAGGAATGAATGTGGTGAAATTAGACGAAAGTCTTCCGGGGTCACAGAGTGCCAAACAACGTCTCATAAGGCAAGTGTCATAAACACTAACTTCTGAGGCTACCGAGAGAGAGAGAGAGAGAGAGAGAGAGAGAGAGAGAGAGAGAGAGAGAGAGAGAGAGAGTGTGTGTTGCTGTTACTTACTCGAGACTAAGAAGCGGATACCAATGAAAGCATCTCCGCCAGAATGTTTTTAAGGAGAGATCTATAAAAAAAATGGTAAAGATGATGGAAGTGAAAATGTGTGGAAGATATATAGCCACAGATTCACTAGTGGGCATTTGGGCCGGAATGTACGCGATCTTCTAATTGTCAGCTGCAGCGTGGTTGCTCCTGCTACCCCCCTACCCCACCCTTTACAGGAGAGAGATACAATAAAGTATGTGTGCGTATGTGTGAACAAAATAAATGATCGTTTAAACATTTATAATATTGACATGGAGAACGCACAACATTTTTTAACTGGTACTCTTCTGGTGAGTGCGAGCAAAGCACAGCCAAGACCAGGGCATCGAACCAGGCGAACCATCCGAGCGAGGAACGAAGGCTTGAAACCTGTCAAATTGGCTCGCTTAAATCGATTGATTTTAATTGAAGATTTTAACAACTAAAAAAGGTCTTTGAAACCGCATTAAAAATTCTCCGGTCTGCCATTAACTTCGATAAAATGACCGTTTCTTTGAAATATGGGTTATAAAGGCGTGGATTAGGCGGTGAAGAGGATTGTAAAGAAGAAACACACGATACAGGAGTTAATATAACCCCTTAGCATATCACTTCAATGAAAGATGTGCTATTTTAATAGCAGATTACAGCCATAAATAGATTTGTAATATTTCCCCCGCCTCCAGAATAAAAAAGTCTCTTAAAAAAAAACAGATCTTCGTCGATTTTACTTACGCTAGCGAGAGTATTAAATTTAGTGTGTAAAAAATGAAAATGAAAATTAGAATAGCTTTTACCATTCCTATAATTAATAAAGCCGTTAAAGTGCAATGACTACATACATCATAAATCTATGTTTGCGGAATTTTATGTTCTCGTTGAATCCTAAGTTGGCTACGGGGATCACAGATTAGCGCTTCGAAAATCCGTTCCAAGATCCTCTTCTCATCCAGGAAAGACACGAATCGGGGCTCAAGTTCGTAATTTTGAGTGTCTGTTCTCATTGTACGAACTTCCTTTGGAAGTTGCGTTCTCCTGCCCTGTGATTGGGTGAGGTGATTGCAACGTTACCATTCCTAACCATCTTGCCCATTCTTGGCCTCTGCATTCCACAGGTACATCATCAATCCCTTATTCTAGAATGATTAGTCTAGAGGGGACTTCAGACTCTTTAGCCCGCTCGAAATTCTATGATTCATCTTTTTCCTCTACCCAATTTTCTCCTCTCTCTGATAATTCCCTCTTTCGTTGCATCATATTATTTTCTGTTATCTACATCTATATGACGCTCGATCTGTTCGTGCGGCAACAACGTTGTTCGCTCATAACTAACGGTCATTCGCGCATGCGCGTAACCTGCCGGACGCGCGCGGTGAATTTTTTACTCATTGTAAGTATATTATATGATAGCGAGAGTGCGCAACTCTCCTGAATCTGCCTTCACCATACAAATAATAATAGTCAGCAGTAATGATATTTCTGTGCCACAATATAAGAATTTCAAACACTGAATCTGTATTTATTTGCGACAGGACTTTTTATCCCGGGCAACTCCGGGTACGTCCTATGCTAGTCAAAATAAAAATAAGGCAGTAATATATATATATAAATAAGTCCTATTTACAAAATTTAATAAGCCAGAATATTATTTATTGGAAGGGAATTGCTCCGGAGAGAGTTCTCTCTACATCCCGACATTTCATCCCTCTCATTCACAACGTGGTCGTCTCGCGTGGCTGTAAATATAATTGCTTCATACGGTGTTCCCTGGGGTCATCCCGTAAGGAATTCTTTTATTTAAATTGGTCCTAATTGAGCGCCATTGATAAATTACATGGACCCAAACACACAGCTGCCTACACGAAATTGCACTGATGTGGTAAAATGCTCGAGGCTTCATTCTGATAACTTTGTGTTGATTTTTCAAGCATTTTAATTTTTGTTTTTAATGGAAAAATTCAGGCAAAAGCCACGTTTCGTGTCAATCCTTGTAGCACCTTAAGCCAAAAGTGTTACAAAGAGTTACAGCTAGATAACCCCCTTTATCCTTGTTGCTGTTTAATACTAAGAAGAGAAAGAGACTTACACCCCTCCCCTAAAGTGCATTGAGGGCTGGTTAAAAAAAAACCAAGAGGGTGAAAGTCTGAGGTAGAGGATAAATAGAAGAAGGAAGAGAGAATATGGAATAAAATTAGTTTCCTCACTTTTATTTCTTTGAGGCTATATTTTAAAGTAATATTTATCGATTCCGTTCTTAAACATTTATTTTAGTGCTTTCAATGACACATTGGCAAGGCATTCCAAGTCTGTTATTTTATAATTAAAGAAATTTTTATCTCAGTTCATTTTTTTGATTACTAGTTGGAAACCGTTATTTCTAGTTACCCCTCGGTTATCTAGCTCAAATATCGAGTCATAATTTATATTAGTAAAGCCGTTGAGCATTATTTTAATAAGAAACCAACGAGAGCATTTCCCAATTAAAGTTTGTAAGGAGATATCTATAAGGAATGTGGTGAAGATGGAGGAAGTATAAATGTGTGGGAGATATAAAGACGGTACCCAACCCCTTTTTCCAAAACTTTGGGGCAGAGTTGTCCTCGTGGGGTTTTCCTTATTTTTTTAAAAAAAATGAGAAATCTCTTTTGGTAATCCGAAATCAACGGAGGATTTTGTCAACAAATTTTTCTCTTTCTTTTCCTGGTGCAAACCATAACAAAAGTGAGTAGCTCGTGGCCATGTAAGGAGTAAATCGCGTTGGTGTAAAATCCTTAGAAGGTGTAAATGTATGGGGACAAAATGGGATAAAGGGGCAAACTTTTATCCAGGTTGGATGTGTTAAACTTTGCCTTTCGTCTCCTGCTCAAGAAGACCTTCTGGAGAAAGGGGCCCGGGTCACGGAGAGGGTGGGCACTGTTGGTCTAGAGAAGCGTCTCTTAACCTTCTTACCTTTGCGGACCCCTTGAAATAATTATGTCTCTGGAGACTCTGCATCAATAGGTACCACTAAAAATGGTAATCGGATTTACCGAAAATTCTGCCAAATAAATGTTCGTGTGTGGCACAATGGTGGATCATTGGAGGACTTAGATTTCCCAAGAACCGTTCATTGACCCTCGCCCACCCTCTCTCTCTCTCATATATATATATATATATATATATATATATATATATATATATATATATATATATATATATATATATACCAGAGTTGGACAAAATAATTGGAACACGTGTTAAATTCAATGAATATTTATTTAATACGTAGTTGGTTCTCCTTTTGCTTTCTGAACAGCGTCGATGCGTCTTAGAATTGATTCATACAGCTTCCTGACTTCATTGAGAGGAATCTTGAGCTATTCTTCTTGCAATACCTGCTCCAACTGTTTCAGACACGACAGGGAGGGGGGGGTAACCACTTCTAACTTGTCGCTCCAAGACGCACCACAAATGCTCAATAATATTAAGATCTGGAGATTATGGTGGCCCCTCCATGTGTTGTAGCTCACTCCTCTGCTCTTCATACCAATTCTCAACCACATGAGCGGTGTGTATTGGGATGGTCATCATGGAAAAAGCACCCACCATCAGGAAATACTGTCTGGACCATGGGATGGACTTGATCTTCCAAAATATTCAGATATTCGTTGCTGTTGATCCTCCCATGCAGGGCAACGGTTGGACCAAGAGAATTCCAAGATATCGCTGCCCAAACCATCACTGACCCTCCTCCGTGCTTCACTATAGGAAGAAGGCAGTCAGGATTAAAAGCTTTCCCGGGCTCCACACGTAAACTCTGCAGATACTTTAGAGGAAGTTGTCCGGGGATATTTCATCACAATGCGTTTCAACACCCGTCGGTCTCTTTCAGCGAGCTTCGAAGTCCTGCCGGAATTACTCCTCCGTTGGGTGTTTTGCCCGGCTTCTTGAATTCTGCCGTGGTCCTTGATATGGTAGCTCTCGAAAAAACAAGCAGTTTAGCTGTTCTGGTCACAGAAGCTCCTGCAATTCGAGCTGCAACAATTTGCGCTTTTTCGAACTCAGTGAAGTCACGCATTTTAGCATCTATACAACAATCTGAACAATAAATACCAATAAATAATCCTTAAAGTTGATAAATAAAACTAAGTATCTGCAGTAAAAATAAAACACTCACAATGAAATTTAGATAAATATTCGTAAAATATTGGGTGTTAAATTTCTACTGGTGGTTTTATTTATACGCATAAGGTAATTTCTCTATCCATTTAAAATAATGATTTAAATAGCAGGAGAGCGAAGTGACCCGTTATAGTCTGAACGTTTTTTCCTCGAGCTGGAACTATGGTAACATGAAGCAGGCAAATTTAAATTACCTTTCTAATGTATTTGTACCTTTAAATGTCAAATAAGTATAGGTCTGCTGTAAATAATTGCTCTTCTTCAGCATATTTAGGTTTCCTTGGTCGAAGCTGAAAGTGCTTCGCTGTTCAAGAACTCAGGCAAGTTTTGGCCGAGACCGCCCTTTGCTTGTTCGCCGCAGCTACACAGTAGTAATGAGACTAATGAAAACATAATTTTATGTAAATGACCCACTGTCAAAAGGATATTAAATTGGAGAATGTGTCGGTCTTATCTCCAAAGCGCTATTCCAAACCCCCACCAACACGTACATCCTTCTATCACTCGCGGGCCTAACTCGGTATTAAAAGCGAACGGCAGAAGAACCACAAAAGCTTCAGATGACATTTCAGTTGTTTTTTGTTTTTGTTTTTTTGTATTTGCGCAGATTAAAGAAGAAACTAATAAATTCTTAAGTTCGAGAGAAACATATGGCAACTTCATACACGAAGGACAAGTGATGCAAAACTAGGTAAAAATGATTGAGAATTTGTTCAAAATTTAATTCTGAATAATATGAGTGAGGCTATTTCTAAATAATACAGGAGGACAGTGAACACAAAGAACATGATGAATAAAATACTCTCTTATTAAGTCTTTTTAGAAATATACCTTCAGAAAAATCAATCAAAGATTTATATAAATAATTCGAAAAACTGATCATGCTGTCTTACCTGTTCCAAGAATGTTTTATCTTGACCATTGTTTGGGCCTTTATTGAAAAGATTCGGCTCTCTTGTGGAAGATCTACTCTAATCTTTCTTCTGACCGATCTTTGATCATTACCTATGTTGGAAGATCTGATAATTGATATGTCCTTAATGAAATGCTAGATTTAAAGTGTATGTTAATCAATTCTCGCTTTTGTTGCAACTAAGTTGATTTTATACTTTGTTTCTTTCCTATAAAAGAATTCTATTAATTCGATTTCTATGCTGATACCTTATCTGCGGTCGAACTCCCTAAGAAACGAGTATCGTGGCTTAATCTATCAAGCTTTCTATTGAAGTCGCTTATAATCATCTGGAGAGGAGGGTACATTTGATAATTAATTGCTAGTTTGATTACTGTATCGGATATTCTTATCATTCGTTGTGAAATCAACTACGCCACAGCCATTAAGGAGCTCTACAGCGCTAGTGTACAATGATTCTGGAGTAGGCGATAGCTAGGTGGATCCTGGAATTGGGTGGAAATAAGGAGATCAGTTATGGCAGCAGCAGCTATCCCCATCCTACCAAACCACACCGCCTTTTTTATAAGAAAGGCTTAACGCCGCTTTCACCCCTACTCTGACCCATGTATGGGAAAGAATGAGAGGAGAAGAACAGAGATGAAATAGACCTCCAAACTGTAAACCCCAGGTTCAAATCTGAACAGGCGCTCAATAAGAAAGGGGTACGGCCTGGCTGAATGGAAACATCCTCGGTGTTCACGAAGGTTAAACCACAACAGTTATGGTAAGTCACCGGATGGGACCATATGCCGTCGTGACCCGTGGTTCGGATTCCAAGTTAAACTATAGATCTCCAGTGATAAATAAATCGCGCTCGAAACCAGGAAACAAGTGGTAAAATCCCCATTAAAATAGGTGGTAAAACGCTACCAAGAAGGGCGATAAAATGGGTAACAAAATAGGTAGTAAAAAAACCTAGAAAGATAGTGGTAAACGCGTATAAAAATACGTAGCAAACGCTATCAATACGGGTGATAAACGCGAACTAAATCACGTAATATAAATGAAGCAAAACCGGTGGTAAAACGCTTATCAAATAGTAAAATTATTGAAGACACACGGTGAAACCAGTACTGAAATAGGTAGTCATAGCCTACCTGGTGGGCGATAAACTCGTAGTAGAGGCGGTAGTAAATTACCACCAATAGGCGTTGTAACCAAAAGGCGTATTAAAACGTGCTAAACCCCCACCAAAATGGGTGGTAAAATGGATACTAATACAAATGTCAAAATGGGTGGTAAACGCGCACTAAAGCAGGTAGTAACACCCTACTAAGACAAGTGGTAAATGTGTATTAAAACAACTGGTAAAACCCAATCAAGAGGCGTTTTGGGCATTAAAACTAAACAAACGAGAGGTAGACGGGTGGTAAAAGCGCACCAAAGTAGGAATTGACACTCTCCTGGGACGATTGGAAACGCGAACGAAAAACAGGTAGGCGAATCATGCCAAACCTGTCGGGGGTAATGGGTACCAACGTCGATATTCAAACCACACAAAGACGCGCTGTGAAACATATACCGAAAGAGGTAATCAACCCCTACCCTGTGGTAATACCCCCAAAAGACGGGTTGTAAGCGCCCACTAAAAGAGGTACTAACGCCCCTCAAATTTGATGTTGTTGTTGTTGTTATTGTTTGTCCCCCCACCCCCCCTCCCTAGGAGCAGATGACATCTCTGCTTCCCGCGACCACTCGGGTAATTAAGGAAGAAACCTTGATAAAACGCGTACAAAAACAGATAGCAAACCATAACCACCAGCATGGTAAAACGCGTACCAAATCAAGTAGTCACACCGTACCAAGAAAGGTGGTAAACGCTTACTAAAGTAATTGGTAATAAACCTCTGTCGAGGCGTATCAAAACCTAAAGTAAAACTGTATTACGATGTGTGGTAAACGCCACTAAAACAAACAGGTAGTCAACCCTTACCAAGTCAGGTGGTAAACGAATACCAAAGAGGCGGTAAACTCAACTAAGACGGGTTGTAAACCGAGTAAAAAAAAAACAGGTAACTAACTCTAGCAAGACCGGTGGCAAATGTGCAGTAACAGATACTAAACCCTTACTAAATAGGTGGTAAATAGGGTATCGAAAATATAGTAAAATCCTATAGTAAAACCCTACTAAAACATGTAGTAAAAAGTAATAAAAGAGAAAGTAAATCATACCAAGACGAGTGGTAAAATGCGTCGCATAATTGTAGTCACCCCACACCAACATGGGCAGCAAAGAGTCGAAGAGGTAATAAACCCTACCAAGACTGTGTGATTGGTGGTATACGCTTATCAAAACAGGTAGTATAGCCCTATAAAGACTGGTTATAAACGCGTACTAAAACAATCCGTAGTAAACCCCTATTAAGAGCAGTGGTAAAAACGCGTACCGAAACTGGTATTAAAAGCGTATGGAAATTGATAAACGCGCTGCAAATCGTGTAGTACGACCCTATCAAAAGGGGTGGTAAATGCGCATTATGGTTTGATTACCTGTTTTCTTTCTCACCCGTTTTGCTACTACGCGTTTACTACTCCTATTGGAATGAAATGAAATACTAAAACCTAATTAAGACTGTTGGGTAAACCAATTACCAAAACATTTATATCAATACTGATGTGTAAACACTTACTAAAACAGGTAATGAAACCTTTATCGAGATTAGTAACCACGGACTAAAGCACGTAATTACCCCCTACCAATATGGGTGGTAACACACGTAATAACATATTAAAACCATAACAGGACGTATAGTAAAACGCGTATCAAAACAGATACTCAGATACTACCACGATGGGTGGTAAACGCGTATTTAATAAACCAAGAAAGGGAAATTAAAACGAGTGCCAATACATATAATAAAACTCCACTACCGAGCAAAAATAAGAGAACCATTTACATTTATTAAAATACTTTCAAAAATATGATTTGTAGTAAATAAAATTCCATGGTACATAAAGACCCGCATTTAATATATTTTATGAAGATTTCATATGATACATTCGTATATTCAAGAAATTATACTAAATAAACTAACAAAATAAAATATTGACGCGTGCAAAATAAGAGAACGATTTTCAGGAACACTCTAGAAGTTTCTTAAAACTATTTGCTACCATTTTGCTCAGTAGGTAAAAACCATACAACCGCCATTGTTGTTGTACTCACTCCGCAGAGATGCCACCACACGTGAAAGTGACTCCTGAGCTCAGTCAGAGAATTGTTCACTTGAAGACTTCGGGGAAGATTCTTTCTGCCATTTCAAGAGATGTAGGAAGGTCCAACAGTGTGTGATTTCGCGCGTTCTGAAGTTATACATTGAAAACAAAATCTATAAATCTCTTGCAAAAGTCGGTTGTCTCCAAATAACCACCGTCCGTGAAGACAGAGCTATGAGGCGCCTCTCTATGAAAGATCCTTTCGAGACTGCAACAGGAATTTCTAAAAAAAATAAAACCAAGAGTGGCTAAGAAGTGAACCATTTCACAGTGTCCAGTCGCCCTAATGCATATGGTTTAAAAGCTCATTCTCCAGCAACCAAACCAATTATCAGTAAGAAGAACCAGAAGGGAAGACTCAAATATGCTGAAGCTCATGTTGTTTGCATGGATGGAGATTGGGAGGGAATTAATTTCAACGACGAAAGTAAGTTCAATTTAGATGGATCTCCAATTTAGTTTGATCGCTTTGTTAGACGCTCTGAAAGTGATAGACTTAACCTTAAATATGTTAAAAAGACTGCCAAGCATGGAGGATGAAGCGTCATGGTATAGGGCATGTTTTCATCTGAACAATTGATCCGCTAGTGCGAATAATTGGAACGGTAAATGCGAATGTGTACCTAAAATCTTTTACAACATGTCATACCTTCACTCCGAGTATCTCTGATTCAGCCAGCAGCATTTATGCAGGCTAACGCGCCATGCCATACTGCAAAAGGAGCAAAATATTATTTCGAATAAGATATTGAAGTAATGAAGTGGCCTGCGCAGAACCCGGACCTGAACCCCATTAAGAACCTGTGAAAGAACATTGGATACAAAGTTCGAGACCAGCAGACTTCAACTGTGATGGATTTATGGACGAAAATTGACAAGAATGTAACAAAATAACACCAGAATTTTGCAGAAAACTGGTGAGGTCCTGTGGTTGTCGTTGCACCGAAGTAATACAAAACAAAGGCTTCAACACCTCATGTTATGTGTTTTTGGTTTCACCGCTGTCAAATGTTGCTTGGTAAACAATTCTGCGAAGGAAACTTTTCTTATTTTTCACATGTCAATATTGTATTTTGTTAGTTTATTTTGTATAATTTCTTTAATATACAATTATATCCTATCAAATCTTCATACAATAAATATATTAAACGCACGCCTCTATGTACCATAAAAAATTCATTTTACTACGCATCATATTTAGGAAAATAGTTTAATAAAGGAAAAACGTTTCTTAGTGGTAAAATGCTACTAAAACAGATACTCAAATCCGACCCAAAACGGGTGGTAAAACGTGTATCAAAGCAGATAGTAAAACCATAACAAGACGCGTGGTAAAACGTTTACCAAAACAGCTAGTCAAACCCTGCCAGAATGTTTTTTTTTTTAACGCGTAGAAAAATAGGTAACAAACTCTTCCAAGACCAGTGGTAAACGTGCACTAAATATTTAGTAAAACCCTAGTCTGACGGCTGGTAAACTCGTATCAAAACAAATAGTAAAATCTTACCAACAACAATGGAAAAGGATGAAACGATCGGAAATGAATTAATTTCAGTCCGAAAAAGGTTTTGCCTTTTTCAGAGGAACCTGACCACACGGTTCGAACCCGGATTCATTCGTTAGTGAAAATGAAATTAAAATATGATTTATTAAAACGTTTAAAGATTTAATATTTAAGTGTGAATAAGATTTTCACGATTGAAGTCTGAGGAGAGTTTGAAGATTTGAAGTTTGTTACTAGCAACGAAATAGATACGTTGAATGTTTGACGATAATGGAGATACCACAAAAAAATCATAATAAGTAAGCACTTACCTTTCCACTTGATACAAGCTTAATTTTAACACACGCAGATAAAACTACTAAGTTGCAAAGTTAAAGTTGAAACTTGAGAAGATGTAGCTTTAAAAGGGTAGATAAAAAAAAATGTTTGAAGTTTGAAGCTGTTGGGAAGGAATCTTGAACTGTTTAGAAGCGCTTTCAATGAAGTTCTTTGCTCTTCTCCCCTCGTTCGATGTCTCTGCTCTTATTAGAAAGCGATAAAAGGGGAAAGTTGATGATATCAAACTTCTAAGCGTTCCTAATTCAAAATCTAACGGATGAAAATGCCCTATAAACCGTCAGAGGGGAAAAGGGGGGCCCAACTTTACCCACACCATAAACCAAGGGCCGAGGGAAGACTTACCTCATGCCAAAGATCCCTTGGGAACAGGCAGCAACCAACCGCTCTGAGACGACAGATTGAAAACCAATGTCATAAACCGAGACAGCCGCTACTCAACAGCTCTAAGTATTGAGATAAAACCTTGAAGACGTCTGTTTAAATAGACAGAGACGAAAGAGGGGCCTGGGAAAATCCCTCAGTACAAAATATAATTTTAACACCATAATTTTGGTGGCTAGAAGGGCTCAAAGGCCAAGTGTCTGCAAGGGGATTTAGCAAAGATTTGTGCATGCGTAAGTTTATTTCAATTTCATTGCTTTTCTTCCCCAACCCCGATGGAAGAAGCTCAAAGGATGTAAATCTGAGTCCAGATTCGTGTGTACGAACATCACCTAAGAAACTCAATCACACACACCTTCCTCACTTCGGTAATTGAGTCCTACTCGCTTCTTCTTTTCCTTTGGTCTGCCCAGCCCTTCTTTGTATAAAGAGGCGTGTGCCTCTTCCTTCTACTCATCAACACCTCCTTTCTTCTATTCAACATCTCCTTTCTTCTATTCAACATATCCTTTCTTCTAGTCAACATCTCCTTTCTTGTAGTCAATATCTCTTTTCTTCTATTCAACATCTCCATTCTACTAATCAACAACTCCCCTCCCCTCAACAATCTCTCCCATCTCAACATCTCCCTTCTACTCACCATTGCACATTGTCGAGATTCTCTCGTTTGGTTTCGCTTTAAAATTGAGAGGAAAAAAATAACCTTTTCCCTCGTTAACTGGTGCTGGTCGGTGAGCGGGGGCGAAATTGCATGGGGAAGCTGCGCCCTCCCTCCCACCCACCCGCCCTTGTGGCTGTACTATAGAATGTGTGCCTCCGCGTGTGTACCTGGATATTGTGTGTGTGTGTGTGTGTGTGTGTGTGTGTGTGTGTGTGTGTAAAGAGATAATGAGCAGGACTTTTCCTGTTCTGGAGGCGGCCATTTTTAAATTGAAACCTCTTCAGGTTGAGCTCTAATGGATGGGATAATTAAGGGCACACTTTCAATCATTATTATTAGCCCTTTTAATATTTGCCCTGATCGACAGGAGGACGCTCGTCCGGGCCCTTCAAACGACCAATTTACTGACCGTCTCGAGGGAATTACCCTCCCCGTTGCGCCCTTTCATTTGCTGCACCAAAATAAAGTGCCCTGCGCGCGCGCCCATGTGTATGTATGTGTGTGTGTGTGTGTCGAGAAGGGTTCTCGTAATTGTGAATTTATTACCACCACCCCGGGTCAGGCTGGGGCTTAGATGGAGTTTCATCAGGGCGTTCAGAAACGGAGTAACGCCCCGATGCCTTGTCTCAACGTGGTTCGCCATTTGTTTCTTCCTGAACACAATCGCATTGGGGAGGGGAGAACCCGGTGGGGAGGGAGGCGTTTCCCTCTAAATATCTTCAACAGTTTTCCAAAGTACACGATTAGATTGATGCAGAAATTAAGGTTTAAACATAAGTAATTTCTTTAACAGCTTCATATTCTGATTATTATTATTATTGCCTCACCATGCGGAAACTTTTTTTAATTCCTTCCTCATATTCTTAATCTTTAGCAGGTATGAAAAGAGAAACGGGTAGAATAATGGAAGAATTATTTATTGTTTCTATTGTTACCTGCCTTTCATGCTAATATATATATATATAATATATATATATATATATATATATATATATATATATATATATATATATATATATATATATATATATATACAGTATATATAAACTTTAAAAAATTATTGCAAGTTTATTTTCTTATTAATTTTATCTGTTTCTTTATTCCCGCCCGCACTCGCGAGGCACACCTGCGGACGCCTGGCGGCACACAACTGTGACACGTTGAAAACCACCGATCTACCATTCGACAAACTCTAATCATCATGTCAGTGTTTTCAAATGGGACCAGTCACTTAATTCACCTCGGACACAAAATCCCTTTCAAAATGGATTCCTTTCCATTATACGAAAAGCTCCAGTTTCCCGCTTCACTTAATTGCCTCGCGCCCCTAATCGCCCTGATATATCTTACTCAAACCCCGCCTCGGCGTTCCCCTCCCCCCCCCATTGCCTTGTAAAGATGCCTTGATATAATCGCGTTTATCGCATACTGTTTACTCGAGTCCATTTGCCCGCGTCGAGCCATCTTTCAAATGACAGTTCGATGGCCGACCGCACGGGGGCGTCCCGCGCAGCCCCAGTCGTCCTTTTGGGCGAGAGTGGGTTTTCGTGTCCGCTGACGGCGAAGGCTGATAAGGAACAATGCCTTATCGCCTCCTTCGGGATTTTGGTTTAAGAGGAGGCAGTGCACGGGGATTGTCAGTCCTCATTTCCCTCCTATATACTAGGGGCGGTCAATAAGTTTTGCGAATCGGTAGGGCAAAACAGAGGAAGGGGGATGGCTGTTTGTGGGGGTGTTAGGACAAGTTATGACAAGTCAGGCCCTGCAACAGCACGCTCCTGCCTCGTCTATTTAAGAAGCAGTAGCTGATCGCAGATCGTCAGTCACAAATTGTTCAACAATGAAGAAGGTTGAGCACCGCGCAGTGAGCAAATATTTGACCAAGGAAGGCAAGAATGCAAAAGAGATCCATGAACGCATAGTTGCAGTGTACACCGACACCGCCCCTTCCTATGCAACCATTGCTCGCTGGAATAGGCGAGTTCCGCCATGGTCGTGAGTCCCTTGAAGATGACCCCCATCCAGGACACCCGTCAGATATGACCAACGAGAACAATGTGGCCCGTGTGGAGAGGATGATCATCAAAAATCGACGGGTGAAGGTCGAAGAAATCGAGCGAGAACTTTGAATATCACATGGAAGTGTTTGTTATCAACATCATCCACGACAATTTGGCCATAACCAAGGTCTCTGCCCGTTGGGTCCCTAGAAACCTCACGCCCCATGATTGCCTTTAACGTCGTCAAAGTCCACAAAGCCAGAGTTGCACAAGGTGCCTTGCGCGAATGCGGATTCGAGGAGTTCAACCCCCCCCCCTACAGTTTAAATCTGGCCCCTAGCGACTACTTTTTATTCCTCCAGCTCAAGGCTGCACTGCGTGGACGCCGGTTTGGGGACGATGAAGATGTCCAGCTCGCCGTCCAGGAGTGGATTGAACAGCAGTCGCGAGATTTCTGGTTGTCGGGAATTCGAAGCCTCAGGGACAAGTGGCGCAAGTGCATTGAAGTCGAGGGTAGTTATATTGAAAAATAATAAAACACTTTTCCTCATATCTCGTTTCCTTATATCCGAATTGCAAAACTTATTGACCGCCCCTCATACGAGTACCCTAAAGATCGGCTCTTCCGGTCGCGTTCCAATGAATGGCCTGATTTCCTCCGGGAATGTTACATATTTATACTTGAAACTAAGAAGAGAAAAACTACGTTGGCACCTCCATCTTAAAGTTTTTGAAGATATTTGTAAATTAAATGGTGAAGTTGAGGGAAGTGAAAATATGTAGGAATTACATAGCTTGAGTAACCTAAAAAAGTAACTAAATTTGGAAACTCTGGACCGAGATGACGCGCAATTCTCCTGAACTTAGTGGTATTTGTCTATCACTAGTGTTAGTACTTTAAAAAAAAAAACTCAAAGTTGCTAATAATATATGTATGTGCAAATTTACGAATGAGATTTAAATTTGGATTTTTGTCGTCGTAAGATAAGTTTTATTATATTTGCAAACTTGACTTCGTCTCCTTTTGACGGATCTTTGACTTTCTCTTTATTCCTTCTTTAAAATTTTCAGGTTGCATTTTTTTCTCTCCTGATTACTCTCCCCACGTTCAATTCAATTTTTCCCCTCATTTTTATTCAGTGACCAAAGATTCTCTTGGAGAAATAGGTAAATTTATGGTGTGAAACTCGTAATCACCAGCTGAGCTTCGTCTGCAAACCTCGGTTGACGGCTTAAAGACTGCTTCAGCCATCCTAATACTGGAACTTCCATTCGCTACCCTTCATTAGGATTTCAAAATGAAAGTTGAACGCGAAATAAAGCAAAAAAAATAAAAAGAAGGGACGAAACTTTCTTTTTCTCAAGTACTTTATTTCGTCCTGCATCATGAAGTACAATAAAAACAAATGCGCAAATGAATTAAAGACTTGAAGTAGCCATGACCACAAATTTTGGCAGTCAAATTTTAATCATTGCCTACAAATTCTGAATTGAGTTCAAATCTGTCGAGTTCTCAGACCAAAGTCCCCAAATTTTGATGTTATTTTCAGCCAAGAACTTTGTTATTGCTTTTGTTTGGTGATAAGGTGCGCGATCACGGTAAAAAATATAGTTATCATCAGGTATCAAGCAGGTATGGTACCCTTGTGAGTGTTCTTGGACAAAAATGTTAGTGATCCAAATCCATTAGATGAGAAACAGCCCCAGATACGAAGAATGTATTGATGCTTCACCGTAGGTACGAAACAAGACTCGTGAAAGCGCTTCTCTTTGCTCCCCTTAATGAGGGATCTTCCAGAAGCTCCAAACAAGCGGAAGGGAGCTCCATTAGAGAATCTCATTTTGCCCCAGTCTTCAACAGTCCGTAAAGTTCTGCTTGGTGAGATGACGCTTCTTCGCAGTCCTTCTCGATTTGAAACTCTTGAGTACCCGGAAGATTTATTCGTAGGAGTATACCCAGTCTTTTTAAAGTCATTAATGATAATAAAGATGGTGTTCTTTGATGCAATACCCTTAGCAAATATCTCCTTGCATTTGAGCAACAATGATTACATACTTGCCTTTGGAAATAACCATTTCTGGAATTGAAAAAGATTCAAACATTTATTTTGATAAAAAATATTAGGAAATAAACTATGATCAAACATTCATTAACCCATAGTTGTCACCATTCTACCCTTTGGATGAAATAGCAAAGCTCTTCCAGTGACTGAAACTCACCTCCTACATGCACTCCAGGACCACAGCTCGATCTTAGATTCAGCGAAGAAATGCAGTTTTTTTAAAATGCTGGATTTTTTTTTTCATTTAAATATTAGAATAATCATTCCTATCACGGGAAATAAAAATAAAATATATATTAGTTTCAAATCTTTTGACCATATATACGAGTACGAGTATATATATATATATATATATATATATATATATATATATATATATATATATATATATATATATATATATATATAGCGAGAGAAGTCGGCTCTTTCTTGGGGGTGTCGACTAAATAAGTCATATTTGGAATTTTATTTTATAAACAACTTGATGAAAATATAACTTTATTTCTGAAGTAGAAGTTTTTATAAGATGAAATGCCGAAGTTGATGAGCCTGGAACCCTTTTTCAGTGGAGGAAATGAATGACAAGTTCTCGTGAACAAAATGATAATCCAACATATCAAATATTATTAAGGTAAAACAATGATTAAAAATAATTATACAGAGTAATTAGATCAAATTTGTACAAAGTGTGTAATAATATTATGACACTATTTAAATGATAACATTTTAATATAAAAATGATACGTTTTGAATTTCGGTGGTCAAAAGGTGATTTTTTTTGTCCAGCTGCTCTCACCAACTCAGTCTGAAAATCGAAGGATAAAAATAAATTGTTTGAGCGGAATTTCTCCCTTGTAAAGATATAATGAGAGAGTGTGAAAAAAAACTAACACTCGTTTGTCATTGCAATTAATCGTGTCGCCTATCAAATTATTATACCATTTAAAAAGTACGTGGATTGGTTTAAACAATACATTGAAAATAGTGAAAGGAAGTCAGTTTGCTCATAATGTAGATTTTAACGTGTGCGTGATGGTATGAGGCGGATGGTGTCCTTTCTTAGATCCCATGTAAGGGAGCGTGTAGACGTCTGGGATGGGGGGTGTCAATGGCTGGTACTAAAGAACTAGGGGTAACATTTGCGTAGAATTTGTGGGGAGAATCAAAATGTGTTGGTTTGATATTGCAGACGTCTGCCTTGAAGTGACTGATTTCCTGTCTTGTTCAGAAGAATCTCCTAACGTCGTGGAGTGGAGCTGAAGAGAGTGTATGTTGTCTGAATTGTTCCGAAAAAGGTGATGGCTTCAGGATATCCGCAGGGTGAAATGAGCACCAAAGCATTTTCAAACAGAAAACGTGCCTGTACCCCTTTGTATTTTCCAGCCATATTGGATCCATTGTCATACCTTTGTACCCTGCAATCTGAGAAATGGATGTTGTTCTTTTTCAACGTTTCCAGTACCATTTTCGCAATACTGCTTTCAATCTTGTTACTACAATCAATAAACTTTAAAAATCGTTCCTCGATAACATATGCAAAATCGTCTTTCACAAGATATCGTAGTATAAAGGTGGTTTGCTCAACATGAGAGGAGTCTGGTGTTGCATCCACCACAATTGAAAAGTATTTCCAGCAGCTTCTTTCAAAGAGAGTTTGTTGTGCAACAAGTTCTGAGCAAAGAGAAACAAATTCGTTTTGGGTCTCTGCTGAGAGATAATGTACCTCTAGTCTCCATCCTTTCTGCTGTTATTTCAGGACAGGATCCGACCGAGACAACAGTTCTATCAAGCCCCAAATTTTTCATTTCTTTCATCCCCAATTCTTGGCGAAGATCTTCTAAATGCTATTCCTCTCTCCCCCATAAAAAGTACAATGATCCGGGTTAAAAGATTTTGCCATCTTGCTGCATTAAATTCAATGGAAGTATGCATAAGATTTTCAATGCAGTTGCCTGATTTCAACGTCTTTCAAAATCACGCCAGGCCAAATTACACTCCCTATGGGCATTGCATCTTTCGTGTTCAGGAATTCTGTTAGCTAGTTTTCTCTATTTTCTACTTGCAACGTAGACATGTGATGTTGCTAGATGCGGATGC
Organism: Ceratothoa steindachneri; assembly: GCA_963969495.1. Lineage (NCBI taxonomy): Eukaryota > Metazoa > Arthropoda > Malacostraca > Isopoda > Cymothoidae > Ceratothoa > Ceratothoa steindachneri. Next base: position 9,519,056 of record OZ018334.1, read on the forward strand.
GATTTTTAAGTTTCGGTTTCTTTTTGAAAGAGACGCCACGGAAAACAATAAAGAGCCTGTTGTGATGGACTCCAACCCAGCCAATCTCATCTTGAAATTTTACCATTTTGATTTCGTACTAAGAATATAAGCGCATGGAATGCTTGTTGATTACTGCCACGTGGAAATGAAGTTGGGAAATTGAGATGGCACTTTCCGACACATTCTTCAACTCTCTCCGCGGTTAGTTCCCCATGAACATTAGTATCAGCACCAACATCTGGCATACAGCCTGTCATTGTACTTGCATCAGGAAGCGCAGCATTATTTGTCCCTTTTCTGAATTCCGACCAGCAGGTGCCACTTCTGTTCTTTGATCATCTTCTGTTATCTAAACTTAAAAGTATTTCAGCAATCTGTTCCTCAGAAAATGAGACGGTATTAACAAACTTGTTACAACTAAAAACATAACAACTTAATAACAACCTATATACACTCACCCTTTTTTGCTCCATAATTTCGGGTATTCATGCTCCACTCCTCAGATTATACCTATAGCAATGATATATCTAATACATAATTTATATATATATTAGAGTTTAGTTTATTTTAATGCCTAAAAGAAAAAAAAATCATTATAAAATATTTTGATTTGTAGAAAAGAAATGGGAAACGTCCCCCCAAAATATCACTAAAATTATGTCATTTCGACAGGACACTTATCGGAATGCCAATTTTCTTCTTTTACATATTGACGAAATATTATTATCAACATCGCGAGATCAAAGGCGAGTTTTAGTTGCACTCTCGTTACGAGGTAAACTAGAGAATATTATTTACACTAGAAGTACTCCTTACAATATATATACATATATATATATATATATATATATATATATATATATATATATATATATATATATATATATATATATATATATATATATGAAAAAGGTTTATCACTATAACATTTGATCTGTGCTCTGTATACATAGGGAAACAATGGCCCCTCTCGGCGCTTGGGGTCCTGGTACGATGTACCGGCTGTACCCTCCTCTCGGCGGTGCTGGCTTTGTATGTCGTTGCACTTTGGCCTTCTGATATGAAAGACAATTACGAACCCAATATCGGATTTCTTGTCTCATTCCTCTCCATTAAAATCGGTCTGAGATAGATTTGAGAGTGGTTCTAGTACCTAAATGACCAAGATTATGATGAAAATCAAAGATTTGTTTGCGAAATTCGGAAGTGAGAGGAGGCCGTAAAAAACCTTATGATAAATCGCAAATGAGAGAGTGAGAAGAGGATGGGAGTGCTACTTTGTAAAAGTTAAGGGAGATACTATCATCGTCTTGTAGTTCAGCAAGTTGTTGATCTGCTGTTTGGGATCTTGCAAGTGTTGCATAATCAATAATAGAAGAGGAAAGAACAGATGAATGTATTGCATGGCATAAATGATCTAGAGTGCAATTTTGATATGCCGATATTTGTGTATGTGTAGCAGATTGCAAGTTGGAATAGATGATGGATGGGCTCTAGAGAGATAATCACTAGGAATATCCTACCCTGCAATATGACGAATGTCAATTATGTATTGTGGAATGAATTTAAATGAACTTGCTTCTTTAGGAAAGGGTCGTGTGCTGAGAGATTTAGTGGCACCAATTATGGCCTTACAATCTGTGAGCACGAAGAAACTTGTCCCTTCAAGTAAATGTTGAACGTTGCTTGATTGCAAGATGAATTGCGATGAATTCATTAGTGAAGTACTATGTTTTAGTTCTGGGCCACGAAAATATTTGCTAAAGAAGTTCAGTTCCTCCCACTTATTTCCATAATACTGTTAAGGGACGGCACCGAGGCCAAGATAAGAGGTGTCAATAATGAGACGTAATGGGCAGTCTCGATTTGGATGTGCCAAATGCGTAGCATTGATGATACCCTGTTTTATGGCATTGAAAGCATCTTGTGCTTGGTTCTTCCATTTTAAAACTAAATTGGGGTGGCGTTTATTGGCACCTTTCAATAATTTCGTGAGTAGAATCAAGGTTATGGCTGCTTTTCGAATCAATCTGCGCAAGAAATTCACCAAACCCATGAATCTCTGCAACTCATGTAGCGTTTTGAGTACAGGATAATCTTTAATAGCAGTGATTTTATCCTGTTGGGGAAATATGCCTTGTGAATCAACTCGATAGCCAAGAAAGTCGAGCGCGTTTACCGAAAAGATACACTTTGCAAGGCCTATCTGTAATCCATATGATTCTAATGTTGAAAAGAGCTGTTCGAGATGTTGCAAATGTTGAGTTTCGTCTTCACTGGCTATGAGCAAGTCGTCTACATATGAGAAAACGAAATCCAAATCACCCCAAACATGATTGATATACCTTTGAAATGTTTGTGATTAATTTGACATTCCCTGAGGTAAGACCAAATATTCATAAAGCCCGAAGGAGGTCGTCATAGCAGTCTTCTCAAAGGCTGCAAGGTCTAAAGGGATTTAAAAAATGCATCCTTAAGGTAAATTTTAGAGAATTTAGTACAGTTTTGGAGTTTTGCCGTGAAGTCAGTAAAGGTAAGGGGTATTTGTCTCTAACAGTCACATAATTAACTTGCCTGTATTTAAAAGTAATGCGGTTGCTGTCATCTGACTTTTTAACAGGAGGAATTGGCGAAGAATAGGGTGATTTGCAGTGGTGGGAGCGTCAGTAAATTTCGCCGGTCCGTCATTCGTCATTCCCAAGTGGCTGTCCCGCCAGTCCGTTATTATTTCAGGCCAGCCCAGTCCGTCAGTCGTCAGTCCGTCACTCCGTCATCGCTAAATTAGAGTTCGTCACAGCTATTTTAGGACCGTCAGTAAAAAACTGTTTACAAGGGTAACAACACACAATTTTATTCATTTAGAAACAGTTTGGACCACTTTAAACAAAAAATATAAATTATTATACTATTACTGCCTCTCCTCCCCAAACTGCCCCTTGTAGCTGAGGTACCCCAACAGGGACATGTTCCCCTTTAGAAACACCAGCTTCTGGAAGTTGGCGCTGGCCAGGGCGGCCCTCGTCGACCTGAGAATGTCGCTAGCTGTGGATAACATCCTCTCCACAGCAGCGGAGCTAGGGAGGGCGATTTTGTACTTGATGAACAAGTCTACCCATGCCTCCCTGTGTTCCTTTGGGAAGAGGGCTCAGGAGAGGGTTTCCTTCCTTATATTTCGCAGTTCTGGAGGTAGCCTTTGAGTTCCCTGATGGCCTCGGCGTTGTCCTGGTCGCCAGCGTCACCTATCTACTCCACCTCCTTAGGCTCCTCCAGGGGCTGGGTGTCACGCAGAGACTCGGTAACAAGCGACATGCTAGCGTCACTGTGCTGGCTCTGAAGATCACGCTACTTGGCATACTATCAGGTCTATCACTATCAGTAGACACACTCCTGCTCCTGTATCTGCTAAGATATCTATCCATGATCTATAAAAGTCGAGAAATGCGGTGAAAAACAATTTAAACAATGTTACTTCACTTGATCAAACGCGGGTTGGAATGCTAAAGCCCCGTCCACACTGCAGAATTTTTTTTTGTAACAAGTTGAAACTTTTGAAACAAGTTATAACTGCACCGCAGAAGCGGAGAGCTCGCGACAAACAACCCTTCATTACGAAAGCCAGCAGGCTACTGATATGACGCAGCAGGGTTGCCAGATTATTTCAGCAAAAGTAGCAGAGAGAGAGAGCAGAGATCATGCATAAAATGAACCTAATATAGACTCAAGGGGAAAAGATAAGAGAATTGGAAAGTAGAATTATTGGTGTTACAAACCAAGGACAATAAATAAATGGTTGAAGAGGAGATGAATGATCAAAGAGAGCTCACATATAGTCGCTAGGCCCTTCCTAAGTTTTAAGAGTACATGATTGTGTGCAACTTTTTTTTGTACATGTTCAGGCTAAATTTAACGGTTTGCACAAAAGAAAAAACCCGCTATATTTCAGCCCAAAATAAATGTATTTTAAATATTTAAAAAAATATCAACTAGATTATGGTTAAGAGATAACAGTTTACTCATACTAGCAGCCCTCAGCTCCCATTAAGGCTTCATGATGGCTCCCAAACCTGGCGCAGATGTTTCTCACTGTGTCTTTAGGATGATCTTCCAACACCTGTTTAATCTTAGCCACCAGCCCACCCTTGGTGTTGTAAGCTGAGCTGCTTATGTCTTCTCTTAACCGCGTCCCACACATAGTAATTCAATGGATTACAAGCATGGGGAATTTAGAGGCCAGAAAGTTGGGCTGGTGAAGTTTGAATAAATTTTACGACAACCACTTCTAAGTCTTTCCTATTATATTGCCTTCCAGCGGCAACCCTCTCCAACGCCGTTGACTTTTCACCGATACGTCAAATTTTCCTGGAAAAAAGGGAGACATTACAAATCGTCAAATTTAGCCCGAACACCTTATATATATATATATATATATATATATATATATATATATATATATATATATATATATATATATATATATATATATATATATATATATATAAAGTCTCGCGCGTTGAAGCGTTCACACTCTTCCAATCGCGGGCAAGCTTGGCACTGGAGGTGGCAACTCTATTCTTGAGCTGGGACCTTACCAGGAGGCGATCGTAGCATTCATTCAATGAAGCTCTTGGGTACCCAGAAGACTTATTCACAATTTTTGTTTTTTCATTTCAGGTGTGGCGATAGCCTACTAACCATGAGACGAATTGCTACTTTTGCTTTGTCAAGAATACGAGCTTCACAAAGAAAAATAAACAGTGTATCGAGTACCCAAATTTCGACACCGCAATACGACTTGTGCTAAATTCAAATGAAATTCCCATTATAAAGTTTAAGACTCTGCCATCTCAGGAATTAGTTGAAGATGCTTCTGAAGATATTGTTATGCACCCTGAGGAGTCAGATACCGAATTCGACCCCAGCGTAGTTGTAAGTGAAAGTGACCAGCAAAGGTTTAACCAGGCCGAGTTGAATGATCTTGTAAGGGATCTAAATTTACCAAAAAAGGCTGCGGAAATTTTAGCTTCAAGACCTAAACAGAAAAACATGCTTAGTTCAAGCACATGCATTTCATTTTACAAAAACAGAGAACAAGAACTTCTTAAATATTTTAGGCCAGAGCATAGTTTAGTATATTGCTGCGACATACCAGGTTTATTAAAGGAGATGGGGGTTCAGTCTTACAATGCAAGTGATTGGCGTTTGTTTTTAGACAGTTCCAAAAGAAGTCATAAGTGTGTGTTGCTGCATAATGGCAATCTATACAGCTCGATACCAATTGGGCACTCAACAACATTAAAAGAAAAGTATGAGCATATAGAAACTGTTTTAAAACTTATCAAATATAGGGAGCACGAGTGGATCAAATGTGTTGAGTTAGAAATGCTCTATTTTCTGCTAAAGCAACAAGCAGAGTATACTAAATAGCCCTGCTTTCTTTGCTTATAGGAAAGCAGAGCTAAGGAAGAACATTATTCTCAACAAATCTGGCCACCACGAACATTACTTACTGTCGGAGAAAAAAAGATGTAATTAATCCACCTTTAGTGAGCAGAGATAAAATCATATTTCCTCCTCAGCATATCAAACTAGGTCTCATGAAACAATATGTAAAAGCTTTAGATATAAACGACGTGTTTCCAACACATAATTTCAAAATTCCCAAGTTTAAGTTATGAAAAAATCAAAGCTGGAACTTTCGACGGTCCACAAATGAGAACATTAATTAATGACAGCAGTTTTCCTAATGCCATGAATAAACGCGAAAGAAATGCCTGGTTCTCATTCATGGACTTGATACAAAGCTTTTTAGGAAATTATAGGGCAGATAACTACGAAGAAGTTGTAAGAAAACTTTTAAGGGACTACAAAAGTTGCAATATGAGCATAAAAATGCATTCTTTAACCAATTTCCAAGTAATTTAGGTGATGTAAGTGACGAACAAGGGGAGAGATTCCACCAAGCTATTAAAATTATGGAGGAACGTTATCAAGGACGCCGGGATTGCCGATTATTGCTGGTGCTTTAAAAGAGACTTGCCGTCAACAACCAAATGCTATAGTTTGAACTACATAATAGATAACGAATACTCGATTGGTAGCTCAAAATCGGGCGATTCCATAGTCGGGCTAGCCAGGAAAAAACAAAAATCGTTCTCATTTCTTTATTTTTAAAGATATTTACCCCAAATTTAGCTTGAAGCACCCTGGGACCAATGTACTTCGATCTGTGAAGTCAAATTTTTATTCGACGAACAGATTCGGCGTGACGAACGAAAGTGTGACTTATTTAATGAAAAAGAAAAAAACTCATATTTATAACCGATGTTGTTTATATTCAATTCAATTTTATTTAATAAGGCTGTGTACAATGGGATTCTTAGGTACTACAGGGTGTCTACTAATATCAAATTTCAAAATTCCATAGGTTTTCCAGGTACTTAAAAAAAATAAATGGTAAAATCTCTAATTAAAACTGTAATGAAAAATGGGTATATTACATTTAACTTCAAGCATATTTCAAGGTATATTCTAATAAATGAAATAAAGTAGGTAATATTAATTAAAAAAAAAACAATTATATTTCCATTAGGTATCATTTAGCTAGATCCCCGCATTTGATTTCATTTTTTTTTTCTTTCTAAATCTTTTTCATAGTCCATGGGTGAGTACCGGCTATATTATTATGAAATAGGTATAATAAAGTAATAACTAGTAAGAATCTAAGGCGTGGACACTCTATACTACTAACCTATTCATGGTTAACCTGGATTCTAATATCTACCCTACAAAATAAAGATACCTAACAAATGTTTTTTCTTTTTGTAGTCACTTTTGCTCCTGGTAGCTTTCTTGGGTGCATCCGGATTGCCTCTTTTATGACTCTTCTTTTGACTTTTTGCATGGGAATGACTGTTAGCTTTTGATACCATATTTTTGCCCATGACATGGAAGAGGGACCTGGCGATGGCAGGAACAACGGTGTTGACCAGGCTGCAGCCCTTTTCACAGTCCAGCAGGGACATGCCTAAGTCATTGCTCATTATTTCCTTGTAGACACTCAAGAACACTTCTTCTTAAGAGTAAGCCGCCAGGAACTTGCCCTCCTTTCGCCTGGTGTTGTAATCACCTTGAAGAATTCCACGGCCATCATGGCCATGTGGTGCACTCGTTTGAGGGGTAGAGGAGACCGCCGCGGTCCTGGAATTCAATCATCTCTCTGAAAGTCTCTGGTAGCTTGTCGGGGTCGGCCACCTGCACTGAGAGCATAAGGGTGTTGCCTTCTACCAGAGCCTCCTGGCAAGAAACACACTTTAGGAGGCTTTGGCCTTTCTGGCAAAGTAATACACCATTTGTAATCATATGAATAACATTACAGTATTATTAATTAGATTTTATTACTGTCTTTGAACCCGTGTTTAATAAATTTACCAGGCAATGGCTTCGCTACTAAGATTAAAATTTAAAATCTGAAAAAAAGCAGCCATGGTTAAATTTTTAAAAAAATTCTGAACTTCGCCAATTTTAATAATTTTAAAAAGAAACTCTAAATTAAATTTTCCCCCTTTCAAAATATCACGTTGCTAAAATATAGTTATAGAAGAAGACATGAATAAATTTTCAGAACTTCACCATTTGGGTTTTAAAAAATTCGCAAAATTTCGATACTTATATTTATTTCTGAACTTCACCATTTTGTTTTTTGATATTATAAAAGAATTATTAGAAATAACTTTGATAAAAAAACATGTCATTACCAAACTAAGATCAATTATTATTCAAATACTCCAAAAAATACCCTTCTTTAATTATAGAGTTAGTGATGATGATAAACGACAATAAAATATAATTTTACCGCAATAACTAGCCAGAGATGATTTGATCAACCCAAGGCATCGGTGAAGGTGTAGTTTAGGGTGCGTATCGTAGTCACGACTTTTAATATCACAGTTATGATAAACAGTTATCTATGGATAAACAATACCATGGATTAGGGTTGCACTGATATGCAAATTAGCAGATAACCGATATATCGGCGCCGATACAAGGTTAACGAAATCAAAATAAAAAATATATATTTGAGAATATTTTTGCCAAATAAAAAAAATGTGTTCAAGGACGTCATTTCTGACAATTTTAGACGATCACAATCTTGTTAAAACTAATCGTCCTCGTTTGTTTACAAACGTATACAATACTATGAATAATAAAATCATTCGATAATAGTTGTTTATTGTAGTGTAAATGCATATTAATTTAAATTAGTGTATTATTTACGTAATTATTGCTATAAATTTTAAGTTATTTTAGAAATTAATGAATGCATTGAGGCTTAAGGCTAAGTTTGCAATTTCTAGATCCTTATAGCGTCCCTCCCCAAGCAACATATATGTATCATATGATGGCTTCCCTTATTTAACACCCATTATAACTTATTCATTTAAATAGCAGGAGTTCACATCTTCACTACTTACAAGTACTAGAGCTAATAGGCCTGCAACGGCAAATAAATACAATTAACTTATGATTTCAAAACTTTCCAAGATGGCAGCAGCGTCTTACCCAAAGTAAATCGTAACAATGACTGGAATCACCCCCTGGCGGGCATAGCGGCAAACAACCGCGCTGACTTATCGCCTGACTATGGAAGTAGCAGAATCCGGAATTTGGTGAAGCTACCAATCAACTATTCGTTATCTATGACTGCATGTATTCCTGAAGAATGGAAATAAATGTTAACGCATGACTTCATTTTTAGTCCTAATTTTGAAAAAAAAAAACTGGAAAATGGCGCATGGGTTGTTTTCAGGAATCAGGATCTGATAGAGCCAAACCTCTTCTTGAGGTTTACCCAAAGGTATTGGTCAGATCAAGATTTATGGAGTTTCCAAGCCATGGGCACAAATGTGGTGATGGAGTACGAGTCTCTCATGTTCGCTGACACCCCGTCTCTCTGCCATGCTTCATTATGCATCTATGGAGACATTTAGGAGACATTTTGCCACCATTCTTTGTTTATAAAGGTGTTTATAGGGCCATATTTGTCCAGGCTAAAACCTTTGCCTATAATTGTACAAAAGGACAATGGTCGTTGTGGCATGATTAACCATGCCCTCCTTCCCCACACCACCAGTACCCAGACGCCATATTTTTCGCTTGCAGGGAACTGGGAACGGAAGCGCCCTGTGTGGGTGATGTTGATGGTCAATTCTTTGACGAAAGGGGACATCAGGTCCAGAGGGGTACCCGTTTTGGATCTCTTCTTGGCTCAGGAAGCTGACCGGCAAAGGAAGATGACCGGCGCAGTGGAGCGCGTAGAAGAGCAGTGCGTTCCGCTCAACACACTCAACTACACCCAGGTAAGTGCTCTCGTGTCTAACCGATGGATCCATTAGGTGATTATGAGCCAATTTAAAATATAATTATTAAATCATATTTATTTCCCCCACTGCTCGCCTCCTTTATTTCCTTTTTTATTCCTTCTGCATCTCTTCCCTTTACACTCAAAATACAGCTTCGTTTCTTTTCTCATGTAATTCGCAATCTTAGGACCACGTAAGAGACCAGATTTATTGCCATTCTGCTGACAGAATTAAACAAATCACTAAAATATAAATATCCTCTCCTGAGATTCAGAAGACGATCTGTTGTAACAGTTATGGCTTCACATATTTCCAAGTGCTGCTGTTTATGTATTTATATTCTAAAGAAAATCGTCATTTATCACTGTTAAAATCCACCCCTCCAGTTTTGATGATTAAGTCTTCCCTGATGAATCGACGAGCCATTTCAGCCTTGGGGCTAAGGCCTTATCTCGCTCATTCGCTTAATCCTGGGCGTCGTGTCTCATTCGTCTTCTTCCTGACGCTCCCTCTGGGCTCATTTTTCATTGGCGAATGCTCTTTTGTGATGTTAGGGGGCGTCATCGTCTGAACGGGTAATGATTATAACCCAGTTATTCCCAACGCGTTTTATGGCGTTTTGTCGAATATGGTTATATGCCATTAACCATCTGGATTTTTTTATAGTGTGTGTCTGGTCAGACAGAGTTTTTTCAACCTGCACCTTCAGTTCATGTCAGACTTGAACTTTTGAAATGTGTTTAGCCGATGTGGATGTCAGATTAGGACCATTCTTCTAAGGGAGAATGATAGCAATTGCATTTTTGTAATTGGAGCCATGATCTCACTCGCTATTGGTTTTGTAATCATTTATTTTCGCAGACAAAATCTTTCTCGATCATAACCTACGACGTGATTCGTGTGCATTTAGGATGAATTGATTCATGATCTGTCTTAAGCAACATCGATAATATCAGACAAAGATACATTTGATGCCCAAACTATGTTACGCCCAACATTTCATAGTTAATTGACTGCCTTCACCGGTAAATCTAAGGGAGATTTGAATTCGACATGTTTTGGAAGTTGTCTGCTTTCGGGCAAAGTTGGATGTGAAATGTGCATTTAAGTGTAATTATAATTAACTCCTGAAGCCAAGAAAATTTTCCAAAGATCTTTCGCAATGGGGCCTGATTTCGTTTTCGTAAAAGGGTAGGTTTATGTGAGGTACATACCCTCTCGGTCCCAAACAGCCAAAAGTGATCTGTCTATGCTGGTTAGGCTATGTTTCCCCTTTGTCTACTAAGCCCTCTTCAGAAAGAAATTTTCCACTATCTCTAAAATTACTGCAACATGGATGAATAGGAAACACAGTGGCTTTGTTCTTCGTAGTCCAAAAGTTCTATCAAATAAATGTGAACAAAGAGGGTTCTGCCAAATGATTGTAAACACGGCGACTTATTTCTTTACCTTCAAAAATTTCTGCCAAATGATTGTGAACAAGGCGAGTTAAGTCTTCGCCTTTGAAATATTCTGTCAGATGATTGTGAACACGTCCACTTAGTTTTTTGACTTAATAAAATTCTGTTAAATTATTTGGACCCCTGTTGGTTAATTCACTCCACGCTAAAAGTTCAGTCAAATGATGATAAACACGGCGGACTAGTTCTTCGCCTTCAAATATTTGTGTTAAATGATTGTTAACACGGAGACAGTTATTTGCCTTCAAAAGGTTCTACCAAATGATGTTAAAGATGGCGACTTAGTTCTTAACCTTTAAAATTTTATACCAAATGATTATGAAAACGATGAGTTAGTTCTTCGCTTTCAAAAGTTTCTGTCAAATGATTGTGAACACGGCGACTTAGTTCTTCGCCTTCACAAAGCTCTGCCAAATGATGTTGAAGCTAGCTACTAAGTTCTTCGCTTCCAAATAGTTCTGTCAAATGATTATGATCATGGCGACTTAGTTCTTCACCTTCAAAAGGTTTTGTCAAATTATTGTGAACACGGTGGCTTAGTTCGTTGCCTTTAGAGGGTTCTGCAAAATGTTGTTGACGGCGACTTGGTTGTTCGCTTTCAAAATGCTCTGTCAAATGATTGTAAACATGGTGACTTAGTTTTTCACATTCAAAAGGATCTGCCAAATAATTTTAAAGAGGGCGACTTAGTTTCTCGCCTTATAAAAGTTCTGTCAACTTAATATAAACACGGCGGCTTAGTTTTTTGCGTTCAAGAGGTTGTGCCAAATGATCGTGAAGACGGCGGCTTAGTTTCTCACCTTAAAAATGTTATGACAAATGACTTGATCACGTTGACTTATTTCTTCGCCTTCAAAAATTCTGCCAAATGATTGTAAATACTGCTGGTTAGTTCTTTGTCTTTGAAAGTTTTTTGAAATGATTGTGAACATCTCCGTTTATTTTTTTGCCTTCATAAATTTCTGTTAAATTATTGTAAACACCGTGGCTTAGTCCTTCCCCTTCAAAAGTTTCTGTCAAATGATTGTGAACACGGCGACTTAGTTCTTCGCCTTAAAATGTTTCTGTCAAATTATTGTAAACACGGCAGCTTAGTTCGTTGCCTTGAGAAGGTTGTGCCAAATGATGTCAAATATGGTGATTTAGTTTCTTGCCTTAAAGGATTCTGTTAAATCATTATTAACACGGCGACTGAGTTCGCCTTAAAAAGGTTTTGTCAAATAATTTTGAACTCAGTGGCTGATTCCTATGCCTTTAGAAGGTTCTGCCGAATGATGTTGAAAACGGCGATTTAGTTCCTCGTCTTCTAAAGGTTCTGCCAAATGACTTGAACACAGCGACTCAGTTCTTTGCCTTAAAAAGGTCCTGTCAACTCATTGTGAACACGGTGGCTTAATTCATCGCCTTTAGAAAGTTCTGCCAAATGGTGTTGTTGACGGCGACTTAGTTGTTTGCCTTCAAAAGGTTCTGTCAAATGATTTTGAGCATGGAAACCTAGCTTTTCACCATCAAAAGGTTCTGTCAAATGATTGTGAATACAGCGACTTAATTCATCACCTTCAAAAAGCTCTACCAAATGATGTTGAAGACGGTCACTAAGTTCTTCGCCTTCAAAAAGTTCTGTCATATTATTGTGAACACGGCGGATTAGTTCGTTTCCTTTAGAAGATTCTGCGAAATGATGTTGAAGACGGCGACTTAGTTGTTCACTATCAAAAGGTTTTTTCAAAGGATTTTAGTGACGGCGATTAGCTCGTCGCTTTCAAAAGGGTCTGCCAAATGATATTAAAGACAGTGACTTAGATGGGTTTGCTCTTCGCTTTCAAAAGTTTTTGTCAAATGATTGTGAACACGGCGACTTAGTTCTTCGACCTCAAAAAGCTCTGCCGAATGATGTTGAAGCTAGCTACTAAGTTCTTCGCTTCCAAATAGTTCTGTCAAATTTTTAGGAACACGGCGACTCAGTTCTTCACTTAAAAAGGTTCTGTAAAATTATTGTGAACACGGCGGCTTAGTTCTTTGCCTTCAGAAGGTTTTGCCAAATGATGTTGAAGACGGCGACTTAGTTCTTCAAAACATAATGTTATGACAATGACTTGCTCACGCCAACTTATTTCTTCGCCTTCAAATATTTCTACTGGTTGGTTCTTTGTGTTTGAAAGGTTTTTTAAAATGATTGTGAACATGTCCGCTTAGTTTTTTGCCTTCATATATTTCTGTTGAATTATTGTAAACATCGTGGCCTAGTTGTTCGCCTTCAAAAGGTTCTGTCAAATTATTATGGACACGGCTACTTAGTCCTTCACCTTGAAATGTTTCTGTTTAATGATTATGAACACGGCAACTTAGTTCGTTGCCTTTAAAAGGTTCTGCCAAATGATGGTAAAGACGTCGACTGAGTTCTTCGCCTTAAAACGTTTTTTTCAAATCATTTTTAACTCGGCTGCTTAGTTATTTGGCTTTAGAAGGTTATGCTAAATTACGTCAAAGACGGCGATTTAGTTCTTCGCTTTCAAAAGGTTATGCCAAATGTAGTGGCGGCTCGTAGTGGGAATGTTGCATCAGAATTTTTTTAGCATTGTTTTAATATTGTGAAAAGGGAAATAAACATATAAAAATAAAATGTATAGATAAACTTTAACAAACAGAACAAAATCAAACATTTTTTTTTTACTTACTAATAGCCTAAATTGTTACAGTTCAAGCTTGATCCATTCATTTATAAACGAAATCAATTCTTCTTGTTTTAATTTGCACGAAAAGATTAATTATTTTTTCCTTAATCTTTGAATGACTACTTAAGAACTTTTTCTCCATTGAAAGCTCTGCAAGTGCATTTAGTCTTTCAAAATTCATTTTGCTCCTTAGAAAAGTTTTTATTCTGTTCAGTGTTGAAAAGCAGCGTTCTGCCTCTGATGTAGTCATCGGAATTGTCAAGAGGACTTTTATCAGTTTCGTAATTTCACTTAGAACATCATCTAGATTATTTTTTAAGATAAATTTCAGCAGCTTAATTAATTAAATAATAAAAGAACCGACAAAATATGAATTAGATTCTACACTTTATCACATTCAAGAATATAACACGTTTTTAAGCACAACACACGCGGAGTCAAAAATAAACAATACCTTCCACCAGCACACCAAAGTCGGCACTGCGTGAGCCACAGTGCTCTCTCCCTAGCGTGCAGCTTCCTATCTCGGACATGTGAGCATGCGCACAACAGCCAAACACCGCGTTGCTGGAACTGTGAAGCACACATTTCTATACAAAGATTTTTGTATGTTTTTCATAAACTAGGGAATGGCTATTGACATTAAGGTTAAGGAATATATAATGTACAAGTATAATGAAAGAATTAAAGAAAAAAAGGACTCATTATATTGAATTTTATCGATGATATCAAGTGGAAATGGGGTGTGCTGCAGTTCCGCAGTGCCTATACACGAACCGCCACTGGCTACAACAGACCTTCAGATTCTGGCCCTCCTATCGGCGATTAGTACGACCTAATAAGGAAATTCACAGTGTGCCCCCTGCCTTTTCTTTGGCTTCTCTGTTGGGAGCTGCACAGGTTTGGACACCACTCTTTTGCGCACCCAGGATGGCCACCTGCAAAGTCCGAATAACCAAGATGGGCTGAGCAGGAGGGAGGGGGGGGCATGGAATCCAATAGCCCCACTCCTGACCAGTGAAAGGGCTCCCCTCTAAACATATGTCTGCGGCAAAGGGGCTTCCTCTTTGCTACCCCCGAAGCCGCCCTTGGCCAGTTTCACCTGAGTGGTGGGGAATCCCCTCCCTTTTGCTTTCTCAGGGCCCCTCCAGCAATCTTTTAGCGGAGATGGAGGTTCACCCTCTCACTATATCTGCGGGGGAGGTGGCCTTTTCTTCGGACCCTTTCTTGTATTCGTTCAAGGCCGACTCCATTTTTGCACCAACGACGGACCATCTTTTCCTTTCACCGGCACCAGCCAAGAAAGAACTGGGCAGAAGGCTCAAGATTCACGACTACCGGTGGGAGCAGTTCGATACTGCTAACATACTTAGACTGGTGAGGGTTAATGTGACCCATTGGTCTGTAACCCCGCCGTTTTAGATAGTCTTCATCCTGTATGAACACGGAGTGCATGTCCCCTTTATTTCCTGAAGGCCCCACATAGGGTTACCCTATGTGGCCTGTTACACTTGGTACCTAGAAAAGCTCCTAGTCCTGAATGCAAATAAGGGAAGCTTTTTCACTGAGTTGACTTAAATCTTCTGACAGGGTCATGGAAAGTTGGTGTTTCCGCCTCGTTCCAGCTCAGCATTCCCTTTTCCTTACTACTATCCACGTAACCCTTGCATGGCCTAAGAACCTGACCAGCCTTCTCATGTCATGTCAGAAAAGAGCTTTGGAACCTCTATAAACAACGCCCTTTTATGCCTGCAGGTCGCAAGAAAGCAGAACTTGAGAGTTCATGGACGTTGGGGCGCGATTAATGGAAAGATCTGTTTTTGTCCTAATAACCCATTCACTGATAAAGCCGGACAAAGCTCACCAACCCCCATTTTCTTTTGAAGTGGTCACAAGTTTACAGTCTCGCGTGTGTTAAACAGAATTTCGGACTACATTCATGTCAGTGAAACTCGCCCAACCTTGGTGTTGAGGTAGGTAAGGAATTCCACAGCAGCACTATCTTCGGTCAATGGGCTCCCATCCAACCATTTGCTTGCGGTAATAGGGCTACTTCTTTCGCATCTTCAGAGCCACCCTCGGGCAGCTCTACCACTGAAGAGGAGATAACTCAATTGTGGTTTATTAGAGCCCCTTCAACTTTATTATATCTAAGAAGCCCCCCCCCCCCCCTGTGCTTTATAGGGCCCATCCAACCTTCCTTTGGCGAACAAGTGTCTTTACTATCCTTTGTGTTGAAGGGCGAGACGGCTTTCTCCTCACTCGCTTGGACGACTCCTGCTCTTTCACAGGGCCCCACCAAGAAAGCAGCAAGGAGATGGCCCTGAATAGATTGCTCCTGGTGGGAGCAGCTTAACTGGGCAAAACCACCTTAGAGACACCAAGGTTGGCGGTGTACGTCAGACCGTGTCCCTTAGTGCCCTACAGACATGTATCCTTAGCTTGATTGTGGTGAAATTAGGATAAACGAGAAGGCGCTGGACATGACCTAGTTACCCAAATGCGAGGCTACTTGATGCTCTGAGAACAAGGGAATAGCGTGGATATTTTGACTCAGGCTCCGTTCTGAAATGAAATCGAATCTCCTTGCAGGAGCACGTGAAGGGAGGGGGTGGGGTAGACATGAGACGACCAAGGATGTTCCCAGGGGGATGGGGCGGCTGGCTGCGTACCTACTCTTCTTTCGGGCCAATGGTATCTTTTACAAGCAATATGCCTGGAGAGTCCCAGGATGGGATCCGTAACCCTTTTGGGCTGGTGGTTACTTGGAGGCCCCTCCTTAGGTGGAAATGGCCTCGAAAGTGCACTCACATCAGATGGCATGGTTTTTCAAAGGGGAGAATAAAGACTCGATAGGAGACAACAATGAGTCAGAGCCCGCCCCTTAGCAAGATTCGATCCTTCTGAGGCGAGACGTGCCCTTGAGGACTCACGCGGAGAGGAGGGACATTTCGTGGTGGAGAGAATAGGGCTCATTCTCTGCCCTCCCCCCTAAAAAGAAGAAACATAAAAAGACAAACAAGACTAGCGCAACAAACTAGGGTTTCCTCACGCTCCGGATGGAAGTTTCTCTGCTTTTTCGATAGGTGGCCAAGCTATGACTGTTACTCGTACGTCCGGTTTCAAAAGTGCCCTCAGGCGGAGAGACCCAGAACGGGACTAAGACTACCAAATTTGCAGATAAAGTGAGTGGAGCCGTGATGACGTCAATGCCCCTCATTGAGATGCTGCCCGGCGTCTTCGAGCGCGCCGGCTTCAAGCGTTTCTTTATTGTTCGCTCTACTGATTGGAGCATGGTTTTAAAGGACACATGCTCTTCCATACATTAATTAGGGTTTTAAGTAGAGAATCGAAGTCTCGTTTCTCGGAGGGGACTATTTTGGTGTATGCGGGGGACTCTACCCAGGCGGCCATGGTGAGTGCTCATCAGACACTCAATGGTCTGCCCGTGCATGTGACACAGCACTCTAACATAAATTTTATGAAAGGAGTCGTTTATGCGAAGGGACCCGTGGACTACTCCTTAAAAGGTAGCACAGAATAGATGACCAACCAAAGAGCGGCATGGTCGAATATGTGATGGAAAAAGAGAATGGGTCCTCGAGACCCCCCTTACATTCTTCGTCACGTTCAATCGTGACAGGCTCCCTGGGTCTGTGCGTGCCGATTTGTATCGTAACTGTGGCAAAGTATTTGTGCTACTGACACCGATTCAGCCATACAAATCAAACTTGCAGACGGACCAAGTGTGGTCAGCCAGAACACTGTGCATACTGATAAATCTTTACTATGCACTGCGAAGTGTATGAATTGAGGCGAGCCGTACCCCCTTTCCTCGAGGAAAGGTAGCTCGTATCTTTTCGAGAAGGAGGTTCAAAGCCAAAAAATTGATCCTGTTGTGCCCTATGCAAGCTGGAACATCCTACCTTGCTTAAGTTAAGAAGACACCGTCTGTTCCTAACCCCTCCAGGCCAAGGAGCACGGTTGCTTTCGCCCCCATTCGGTCAAATTTTGCAGGTTCTATTCTGCGTCCTACTACCCACCATCTCAGGATATAAGGTTTTGCCACCACACCACCACCCGATGTGGGTTGGGCAGGAGGACGCGCGATTTACACTCGTTATGATGTTTCCGTTCTTGTATTTGCTGTAAATACCTCCTTCCAGTGAGTAGCAATGCAGCTGCACGTGGATAGGAGGTATATTGTTATTTCTGCGTACATTCCACTGTCAGCCTAACTCGACGTGGGGAAATTCCCCCACGTCGTGACACAGTTGCCGAGGCCTTTCCTACTGCTCGGAGATTTGAACGGTAGACACCCCCTCTGGGAAGATACTCGATCAATCAAGGGCTCTAGTCCTTGCAAACCTGATCGAAGAGTTGGAAATAGATGTCTTAAATTTGTGAGAGTTTATGCAACACTGTCCGAGAATTGCTTCACGTTTCTGCCTTAATCGATCCCTTTGCTCTCCAGATGCATAGTATGATTTGGGGTGGAAGGGTGGTCGCGTTGTTTTCAATGGTATGATCACTTTCCCATTCAAATATAATTTTCTGGACCGCTAACGGTTGAAAGACCTCATCCTACTGTCGGTGCTGATTGGCATGTGGAAGGTGGTCCGCCTCACCTTGTAGGCTTATATTCTAACCCTTTGAGTATCTTGTACCCGCTCCATGTACATTGTTCGTTCCGTGACGCTCAACATATGAAGTTCTGATAAGGTTACTGCCTTGCTTTCTATCGATCATTTGTTTGTTCGAATTTTGACTACGGAAGCGAATTTTATGCATCCGCAGCCAAGCGTGTATTGAAAAGGGTGTACTCGATCCATCGCACCGCCTGATGACTGGTGCCTTCCGCAAGTCCTCCATTGAGAGCCTTCTTGTCGCTGCTGGGGAGATGCCACTTGCTCTGCGCAGTGCAAAGTACATTTTGCACATGTACGCGCGAGCCCGGCGGCTCCCTCAGGTGCCAATGCTTCTCACTGCATCCACAGCCGATCTCGATGTTGCCAATGCCGCTGAGAGATGTCAGTTATACCTAAGCCTTTTGGCTTTAGGGCTAGGAAACTCCTCCGAGAGCTCGGTGTAGCTCTTTGGCCAGTGGCCCCTTTGCTTCTGCTTAGAACTCCACCCTAGAAGGTACTATCTTTGACTACTTGTCGCCACCTCTCTGCTCCCAAAGCTTCCACAGCGCCAGGAGTATTGCGTTCGACCTTTTGGAGCACATTTTGTGTCACCTGTATCTGTTTTAGTGTACACGGATGGCTCCAAGCCCTAGGAGGGGATCGGCTTCCAAGTCTCAGGAGGGTATCGGTTTTCACGCCGTATCCCCTCAGTTTGAAGTCATCGGATCTTTACCAGGTACCGCGTCTTTCTTCACGGCCAAGTTGGTTGCAATACACTTTTCGGTACTGGAGATAACGTGGCGTGCTTGGTTCGCAGAGCAGATTGTGATCTTTTGCGACTCCCAAAGCGCCCATACTACTCTCTAGGCATTGAAATTATCACACCTCTGGTTCGCGGTACCGGAACGTCACGGTTGCCACGAGTCGGGTGAACGTCGAGATTAACTTCTGCTGGGTTCCTGAACATGTGGGAATTGCGGGGAATGAGCGCGCCGATTAGGGCGCCAAAGAGTCTGCGATGACTGGGCGACCAGACCAGCCTTTCGCTCTTCCTCACATCGACTACATGGCAGGAATCAGGGCAGTCATCCGGGCTGCCTGGCAGAGAAGATGGGAGGTGCTGGCCCTGAATCTAAAGTTACTTGGTATCACACCCCAACTCTTGCCGGTGACATACCCCCCTCTAATCCCTCGGCTGCTTCAGGTCGCTTTCCCTCGTCCGCTTTCTGTTGTCTTTAAATTATGTACAATCGTGTCACGCAGCGTCAGTTGATGGTTTGTTTTGTTTCTCTTTTGTGGATTCGGTTTTGTTCTCTGTGAAGGAGTTGTTATCGCTTTCCATTTGGTTTTGTTGTTGTTTTTGCAATTTTTATTATAACCTAATTCATAGGCTAATATAGTTTATTCGGAGACTTCTGACCATGTAAAGAGTCGCTAGGATGGTTCTCCTTAGAATGATTTTGAATATGGTAGTTTAGTTCTTCGCCTTCAAAAGGTTATGTTAAAGCCTCTGCCTTTACTCGCCTAGGATCGTGTGCGTTTTCCCTTATCTTAATGCGTCCAACCTCTTGTTGGCCTCAACCCACCTCTAGGATATCTGATCCCAACTTCCATAGATGGGAGGAGTTCTTGTTGTTTCCTCTATTCATATTCTTGAAGGTCCAGAATTACAATTTTGTTCAAGTTCTGGCGACAGAAACGGTTTTTTTTTCTATTTTCGTTCGTTTGTTTCGCTGACTTAATCCAAAGGAAGACCAGTACTGAGGTCCAAGTTCGTCTGTTTGTGTCCTTGTGTTCCTTGTGTGCCTTGCTATTCCAGTCCTTTTAATCCTTAGGCCATATTTCACTATATTTCTCCATTCTCTTTTTATCTTCTGTCTGTCTTCAGATCATCTTTCCGAATCAATTCAGTTTCATCTATTTGGATTCCCCCCCCTCCTCTCGTTGCAAAAGGACATGTTGCTTTCATGCTTAGTAATGGACTACATTGCATTCATTAGAAAAGGAAAAGGGTGAAGTTAGGATAAACGAAAATACGCTGGACATGGCCGAGTTACACAAATGCGAGACTACTCGGTGCTCTGATGAAAAGGGGATAGCGTGAATATTTTGACTCTGGCCCCGTTCTGAAATGAAATTGGATCTCCTTGCAGGAGTACGGGGAGGTGGGGGGGGGGGGTAGACATAAGACGACCAAGGATGTTCCGAGGTGGATGATGCGGCTGTCGTGTGCGGTCGCAACTCCTAAAATGATGGCAGAGTCCGTTCGATGTATCAGAGCGAAATCCTATCATTAAAATAATTGACCCACCTCCCTCTAACGGGGGCTCTGCCAATTCCACTTCACCCCTTACCCTGTGTGTACCCAATCCCTTCAATTTCTTCGTTAATCGTCGCCTCCCCTTTTCTCCAATCGGGCCTCCGCTGCATTTCTCAGTGTGGCTCCCATTTAGGATCTTCGCCTGGGCCTCGGCTCCATTAAGGCTCGAGTTCCGTGTCTTCTGGCTCTCCTCTCCTCCCGCCCTATCCTGTGGCGGGGCTCGAACACCGCACCATTTATCTGTAATAGAATCTAAGTCGTAAAGTAGGTTTGAGCCGTCGATTTTCCTTAAGTATAGGCGCTTCTTGGGCTGAAAATGATCATAAGGGTGGAGAAGAGGGGTTGGACTGGGTTTTTATCTGTTTTCAAGGATTTTTTCATTATTGTGACGGGATTTTATTCGTCGCCTTTGCATTTTTCCCAGAATTTGAGTAATTTTATTTGGAATCTTTATTATTTAGTGATTTTTATTTATGATGATTCAATAAAAATATGCCTAATTTGAAGTTCCAAACGCCATGACAAGCGTTCGTCGTTTTGAGCCTGGCCGTTCGTAAGTGCCATGCCAAGCATTCACACTTTTGAGTATAGCTGTTTGTAAGGGCCATGACAAGCATTCATACTTTTGAGTATAGCTGTTCGTAAGTGCCATGACAAGCATTCATGCTTTTGAGTATGGCTGTTCGTAAGTTCCATGGCAAGCGTTCGTGCTTTTGAGCATGACCTTTCGTAAGTGCCATGACAATCGGTTGTGCTTTTAAACATGGTCGTTCGTAAGTGTAACGATAAGTGTTCGTGCTTTTGAGCAAGGCCGTTCGTAAGTGGCATTAAAAGTGTTCGTGCATTTGAACATGACTCTTCGTAAGTGCCCTAACAAGCGTTCGTTGTTTTGAACATGTCCGTTCGTAAGTGCCATGACAAGCGTTCGTGCTTATGAGCATGACTGTTCGTAAGTGGCATAACAAGCGTTCGTCGTTTTGAGCATGGAGGTCCGTAAGTGCCATGGAAAACGTTCGCGCTTTTGAGCACCGGCGTTCGTAAGTGTCATGACAAGCGTTCGTGCTTCTGAGCATGGCCGTTCGTAAGTGCCATAACAAGCATTCGTCGTTTTGAGCATAGAGGTCCGTAAGTGCCATGGAAAACGTTCGCGCTTTGGAGCACTGGCGTTCGTAACTGCCCTAACAAGCGTTCGTTGTTTTGAGCATGTCCATTCGTAAGTGCCATGACAAGCGTTCGTGCTTATGAGCATGACTGTTCGTAAGTGGCATAACAAGCGTTGTCGTTTTGAGCATAGAGGCCCGTAAGTGCCATGGAAAACGTTCGTGCTTTGGAACACCGGCGTTCGTAACTGCCATGACAAGCGTTCCTGCTTTTTAGCATGGCCGTTCACAAGTGTCACGACAAGCCTTCGTGCATTTGAGCATCGCTGTTCGTAACTGCCATGACAAGCGATCGTCGTTTTGAGCATGTCCGTTCGTAACTGCCATGCCAATCGTCGTTTTGGCCATGTCCGTTCGTAACTGCTATGATAAGCGATCGTCGTTTTGACCATGTCCGTTCGTAACTGCCATGACAAGCGATCGTCGTTTTGAGCATGGCCGTTCGTAACTCCTAATTTCCGAATATGTTGAAAATTCTCCTTCTCAGTGTTGTAAATCTCGGTCCTTTTCTTCCTCTTGGTTGTTTCGGGCTTTTTACCTCTTCTTGGCTCCCTCCGCTATTTGGGCATCATTTTTACCCCGTCTCATCACTGGGGTCGTTTTTATGAGATTCGCGCCCTCCCAGCACCTACCATCCTAAAATAGGATGGTACCATTTTTTTTAAACACTATGGCCATTGCCTTTTTTGTAATTATTATCAACCATTTTTACTTTTTCGTTATTTTTCCCCTATGCTATTTCTCCTTCGCTTATTAATTGTCCACTAAGTGAAAATGCCCTCGTTACTCACAGCGATTTCCTTCCTTTTCTCACTTGAAGAAATATTCTTGAATGCTGTAAAGAGACTTTATTAGCGTAAGATTGTTAATGTTTGCTATGGAAATAACTTTTCTTCTCCACTCTTCCTTTCCACTCGCTCGTTATTATCTGTTGTCTCCTCCTCTTTTCTCCATTGCGTAAACTTAGCATCAGATCATCCCAGTTTCCTTCTCAACAGTTAAAATTATAACACTTCCCCCCCCAATTACTCTCTTACCCGTCATTTTTTACCTGAGTTAAGAAATGCGTCAAATCGTTTCAAAGATTCTCACTCAGTCCCAGACGGCAGCAGAATGGTGCCGATTCTTGGTGAGATTCTCATTTTCTAGTTTGCTTCAACTCGAATTACATCTATTATTTAGGGCGTATTCGCGTTGGATCACACCCTGTCACAGCAAGAGAGCCTGCGAGCAGGCTATAGTCGGCCGTCGCATTCTACGGATTCTTTGATCGCCCATTACAACTGTGGGAGTCTCGATGCTGTTGTTTTGGCTCAAGATTCGACGCAGGCCAGTTCTTTTAGTGTAAGTAAATTTATAGATGTATAATTTACCTGTGTCTATTTTCTTATTGTAGTTCGATTATAATTATTTAATGTTTATCTTTGGAATATTTAATGGTTTCGTCGACGGAAGAATGGGCCAGCTTTTCCAAATCAAGCTTATTTCATTAGAAGAAAAATACGAACAAAACTATGTTGAAAACTGTCTAACCAAAAGAGCACTTTATTATCTTTGGAAATCGACAATAGATTTTACCTGAGAATGTTATCTGTAAACTGGCAATAAACATGCATAAAAGTCACTTAGATATTTTATAACCAACGGGGCGTGTGATTTTTGGACTCATTTATAAACAAGCCGCATGGTTCTTGCGGGTTTTGGTTTTTTAAAACTCATTTGTTTGATGTTGCGTTTATTATGTGATTTCTAGAGCATCCATTAGCTCTTTCCTTCATTTATTCGGGTTAATACCACGTTTTCTTGTTGATTTACCTTCGATTTCCGTATCTTTCGCCCTTCCCTTCACTTTCGTGTCTTCTTCCCGAATGGAAAAATAGCAGCGGCTTCTTCGTGGTAATTTGAGCCTCCATCAACTGAATTGATTTCCTGATAGATAATGGAGCACGCGATGGACCTAAATTCCATCGCTGATGTGCTGACGAGAGATGTTGCCGATTAAGGATTTCTTTCCTGATTTTTTGACAGTTTTGTTTTAGATAAAGTCCTTCCGAGGCATATTGGAACAAATTATCCTTTAGCATGGGATAATTTCAAAGCCATTATCGGACGAAAGTTGAAAGTTATTCGTGATTTAACGCCTTTCGCCTGTACTCGCCTAGACGTAGTAACGGATAATAAAACAGAAAAAAATTTAAATGAAAAGCAAAAAAAATAATAATAATAAACAGTAGGGTTTGAATTGGCGCCCTTCAAGGTCTCCACAGAGCGCCTATCCAACGAAAGAGAAGGAGCTTCAGAGATAAGGTGCGTCTTTAGGTCACACTTAAAAACGCAAAAACGCACCCAGGTAAGGGTAGGAACTTTACACTAACAAGCAAACCATTCGACATTCTAGGGACAAATTTAGAGGATGACGATCACCTACATATGCAGCACATACGAATAGGTGGAACGAAAAGTAAGAGGTAGATCCAGAACGAAGGGATCTCGTGGACTGGGGTAGGCTCAATGCGTAAGAAAGGTAGGAGGCTGCTGCGCTGTTTATGGTCTTACATATGTAAGAAGAACCTTAAAGCGACTGCAGTTCACGAAGCAGGAGGCTTGCTTAAGAGAAACGTCCACGGCGGAGAACACGGAACTTAATCTTTTGGGGAAGTTGAAGAGGCTGAATAGTGAATCGTGGTAGCGTCTAATCAAGGGAGAAGTGAACTGCAGTAATCGAGACTGGAGGTAACGAAAGCATGAATGGAAATCTCAAAGATACTTGATCAATCTTGGAACGGATTACAGGGAACGGATGCGGCTAGGATTACGGAGAAAGTAGAGAGATAGAGAGAGGAGATTTTATTTGCAACATAGGCGTTGCGAAATATTTGAAGTAGCAAAGGCATTACCCTGATTTCTATCATTATCAAAGAGTGCAACCGGAGAGATACTACGGTTAAGAAAAAGAGCAATATTTTTACAGCGAGCCACAACCAAACGGGTAACCTGCTTGGGTAAAACTTCAGGTTTGTCGATTGGGTTTCATGAACTTGTCCGATAACCAATCAGAAATAATGTTGTGTGCAGAAAGAAGAGTTGTAAGATTCTCGACAAAAGAGATGAAGAGAATGAGAGATAGTTTTGCGTGACATCGGTATAGAAGTGTAATGATAGCCTGAGAGGAAATCCGTGAACGGATCAGAACTATCTTGTGGCAGAAGAAGGCAGAAATAATTGCAGTAGTTATGGGAGGTGGAGACGGGCGAAAGAGGGAAAGAGACAAAAAATAAGTTTTAAGTGTATTTCCATGAAATTTAAATCGAAATATCAAGAGGAGGACATCTAGCAGAGAAGGTAGTGGAACTGCTGAGAGTGAGTAGAAGACAGCCGCTAATTCTCCTGTATGCATTGGGGTTGTGAGAGTAAGGGTGGCTTTAGGATCAGGATGGTACACAACCCTCTAGATGTGAACCACAGAAAGGTTGCCAAAGCTACACCTGATATTCCAATGGAGGCCTCCACCGACGTGAGTGTGAACCCTAATACTGAGACTAAAGCAGCCTCACCCCAGAAGGTAGAGTCCTCCCCGTTGAGGGATTATGGTGCGAAGGGACCAATCCCAAGCCGGATCCCAACCTTGGGTAGGTCTTTACCATGGAAAAATATATTTTCGAAGGGAAAACTTTTCAAGAATGCAAAATAAAGATAGAGACCTTCCTCCTTCATAAGTGAGGGCTCCGGAGAAGGGTGTGTCTGTCCTCATTTCGGGAAAGACCATGCTGAGGTGAGTCGGTCCGGCTTTGGTGCCTCTCGGAAAGGAAGAGGAAACTTTGCTCCTCCCCTCCATCCGCAACTAAAATAAAACCAAGAGGTTGCTGAGCGTCTTCGAGCACTCTGGCTTCAAGCGTTTACCCATAATCTAACTCTACTGATGGACAAGGCTCTCCGATGGACACATGCTCCTGAAGTGCCAAAGTTTTGCTTCAATCATTGGTAAAGGACCGAAGATCTCTCAGTGTCAGAACAGGAACATTTTACTTTACTGTGGCTGATCGCGTCCAGAATGCCAAATTTAACACTATTTGGACGTTCACTGGTACAACTGTGCGGGCGTCCCCCCACTCTACCTCGCACTTTGTAAATGAGGTGGGTAGTCTACACGAAGTAATGAAGAGATGGTTAACCAGGTTGCGGTCAGGATGAGCAAGAAATGAGTATGGGAAGAGGGGTCTCGAGACCCACCCTGACACTTATTGTCACGCTTAATCTAGACAGACTACCTGAGTCAGTGATGATGGAAGATATCCCTATCGTGTGAAGGTATTCGAGTCATTAACACTAGGGTACTATCACTGCCACTGTTTAGGCCATACGTGTCAATTATGTCGACACACAAATAGTAAACCACAAATTTCTGATAAATGTTCTAAGGTCGTATATGATGAGTTTGTCTCGTGTGCGGACAAGTGCGTGAATTATCGCGGATTGCACCCAAGTTCCTCTACTCAGTGCGATTTGTAACTTTCACAAAATAGGTTCTGGTAATTCTGGCATCTTCTCTGCCTTTCATTTGAAAAAGACCCAATCCGTTCATGGTCTTCCTAGCCATATGAGCCTGGTACCGGACGCGCCCATTAGGAACTTTTCAGCAAGTTTTACCTCCCGCGGGAGTCCATCAAGTCAGGCAGGCAGCCAAAAGGGCTTACGGGCTGCCGCCCAAATTTGGTTCTCCTTTTCCCCCCGAATCACTTGATTCCTGGGAGGAAAAGCTCACAAAGGTCATCCTGGACCCCTGATTGAACAATTCGAAGTCTATCTCCGGAAGGAGTTAACAAAAATGGGGCTTTGCCCCATTCGCTCACTGGTCGGTTACCTTGAAAGGGCGAGGGAGCATCGACCCCAAAACCACCCCACCCGCGAAAAAAGATAGAAAAGACTCGCATTCCGAGCCTAACCTCCTCTCATAAGGCTTCGAAGGTGGCAGCGTCAACGGCACGTTCATTGGTCAATAATCCCTCATTCTCCAAGTTTCCTATGGTTATGCTAGTGAGGATCTTTTCATCTAACGGAGCCACGGCAGCTTAATTCAAATTTATCAAGAGGGACTATTCATTCAGTGCAAATGTAGTGAACTACGAAATAACTGGTGGAATTGTGAGGCTTGTTTCTTTTCGCTCAGTAGACCATGTTAGATTCGACATCCCTGCCCATCCTTTCAGGGTACAAGAGTTACATGATAACCAAACCACAAGATCAGTGCCCAACTCTTCAGCGCCTAATATAAACCGATGTGTTTCTCCGCTCTATGTAGTTTAGCCCTTCATACTTCCCTCCGGAGAATAGCAGTCGTTTCTCCTTCTCAGGGAGTTGAACGGTAAATACGCCCTCTGGGGCACTACATGGTTAACCTCAGGGCACAGTGTATAGTAGAAGTTGTGTAAAACCTAGATATTCTTGACCTTGACGTGGAAGAATTCACGTATCTCTGTACTAGAAATGATTAATTTCCGTCTTGATATATCTCATGTTGCACAAGTGGACTTTAGATGGTAGGTGATCGATGAATTCGATGGAAGGAGTTGTATCAAGTCACTCCAGGTCCCTGTACGTGGAAACCCCTGTATAGACTGATACACCCGGTATCAAAGAAGATCTGCGCGCCCTCACGGCTCGAGTAAAAAAAAATTGGAATTAATCCATTTAAAGGGAATTGTGGGAAGCTTATGCTTCCTCCTCGTCCTTCTAAACACATACTTTTCTATAAGATTTTATCGATTTTCTGCAGGACCTGATCAACTACCTAAAACCGTGTCTAAAGCGAGGCATTGAAAAGGTTATGAACAAAGCGCCATTTAACGCCGCCAGGTTGCAAGAGATAATGACTTGAGGAGTCCTTGGCTTTTGGAAGTTATTAATGGGAAGATTACATTTGCCTCCAAAACCCCTTCACGGAGTCTTATAGGCTGAGCACCTCCCTGCAACCATTCTCAGGCTGGAAGTCTTTACTGCATTTTTTGCTTCTGGGGCAGCGACCAGGCCAAGGTCTGCATGTCCAGCCCCGAGGTGCTTTCAGGGGGAAAGGAGTCTATAAGTTCAAAAGTCACAAGTGCGCTGTCTTCAAACGCTTCCTGGTTATTCGCTCCACTGATAACAGCGTGTTGACCAAAGGCAAGATGATCCATCAAAGGAGAGCATTAGCTAGCTTGATTGGGAGTGAACCAAAGTTCACATGTTTCTCGGATGGGAACCTTCTTGCAAATGCGTCTAAACCTCCCAAGGTGGGCATGATTAGTGCCATTCGGACTCGTGGACTACTCCATAAAGGACATCACATTATGAGCTGGCCGACCATGGACGGTCAAGGTGAAACGTGTGATAAGAAAACAGGGAGGGGCTTCGAAGCCCACCCTACACTCTTTGTCAATTTTAATTGTGACGGGCTCTCTGAGTCGGTGCGTGTCGGTTTTATATCGCTACCGCGTGAAGGCATTTGTGTCACCGCTGCATAGGTGCTACTACTGCCACCGCTTCGGCCACATGAATCGCTCATGTAGATGTGGTGAGTCGGGTTTGCCCTATGGTGTATGGCCAAATGTGCCAGTTGCCATGAGCCCCACCCAACTTCTTCGAAGCAATATGGTGTGTATCTCCTAGAGAAGAAATACCATGCCGTTCAGGCTGCGGATCGTTTTGATTTCTTGAGGCTAAAGCTCTAGTCCTGGCGCTCCCAGCGATGATGCCTGGGACGTCTTGTGTCTCAATGTTAAAAAGCACCCTATGGTCCTAGCCCATCCAGGTCCATGAGTACGGTCGCTTCCGCAATATTTCGGAACCCTTCTGCGGGTTCTACCCAAGCCGGGCGTTCCTCTGGTAGAACTGGCGGAACAAAGTGTTCGCACCCAGCCACAGCTAAAACCAAGGCTCCCCCTCCCACAGCGTAACCGTTTCCCGTAAGGTGAAAGGCCGCCCGCCTCCACCCAGACGTTAGACTCGCAGAAGGCAACCCCTGTGAAGGTGTCATGAGGCAGTCTTCCGGGATTCCTAAAACTGCCTTCCGAAAGGAGGACAGCACCAAAGGAGCTACGGCTCCTACCCCTCCATCCCAGCCAGGTTAGACTGAGTGACACGGAGTCGGTGGATGCGGTAGGAAAATATCCCCATGGCGAGCATAAGCAACCTCGATAAGTTATCGAAGGCAATTGCGCCTTCAGCTCCTTGTTCGAACAACTGCGCTGGACCACATCATGATGCGACCACATCAGCACAGAATGAGGGCTGCTGGCCCGGAGCATGTGCGATTTACACCCAGCATGATGTCTGCGTTATTTTATTTACTATAAATACCTCCTTTCAGGCAGTAGTAGTGTATCAGCACCTGGATAGGAGTTATACTGTTAATATTGTGTACATTCCATCGTCTGCCGACCATGACGCGGAAAACTTCTGCCGCGTAGTGACACGGTTGCCGACGTAGACCCTTTCTGCTGCTCGGGGATTCGAATGGTAGACAACCCCGCTTAGTAGACTACTCGATCAAGCCCAGGAATCAGGCCCTGGCCGACCTGATCGACGTGCTGGAGATAGGTGCCCTAATTGTGGATGAGTTTATACATCACTGCTCGATAACCGATTCATTTTCCTACCTTGATAAATCCCTGTGCTCTCCGGATGAATAGCCTCATTTTGGGTGGGAGATGCTCGATGACATCCATGGTAGTGATCACTTTTTCATTTTAAAATCATTTTCTGGACCACTGTCGCCTGAAAGAGCAGCCCGGTGGTGCTTGGAGAGGGCGCGGTGGTCCTAATTTCAGGAAATGAATGATTTCTGTGCCTCAGGGGAGGAGTTTGGGTGGGTGGATGAAGCCGCTGAGTTTTTCTCCGGCAACCTCATCGCCGTGGGCCTAACTACTATTACAAGAATGTATGGGCGTGTTGCACGCCAACTATTTCCGTGGTGGTCAAGTAAGTGTGAGACGGCCCTCAAACAGAAGCTTCATGGCTACATGCTCTATAAGCGCTGCCTGAACGATTTCACTGTTAATGAATTTCATCGAGCTAGGGCTAGGTTCTTATATGTTTCAAAGCATGCCCCCCCCCCCCCCACTCTTCTCGGCGAGCACATGTGTTTTCACTTAACGTGAAAGAACCCTCTTGCAGAAGCGTGGAAACGAGTCGAAATGATTCGGGGCAAGTTTGCGCCGAACCCTCTTCCCGTTCTCAAAGAGCATATAACCGCACTCTCAGAATCCGTGCTTGGTATGGTCATTCGCGACCGCTTTCTTCGCAATCTCTAGTCGGGATGCTTCTCAGCTTGCATTCGATGCACGTCGTGATGTCGCTAAAGGCCGCCAACTGGACTTTACTTCTAGAAGTGGGGAATCCTTCAACGAGAAGTATATATTGAGTGAATTGCGTTCCGCTCTCGTTTCGTCCGTGGACACCGCTCCTGCATCTGTGTGTTGATGAATAAATTGGTACTCGTAAGTGTTAGATTAGCCTTTTTCCAGGAGAGCATAAGCCACATGTCTTATGCACAGTGCGGCTTCTACAAGTATCACTCCACATCGGATGCTCGGCTCCTACTAGAAAATGCCATCTACCCGGATTTCCTGCATAGACCGCACTACGCCAAGATGCTTTTGGATCTGGAAAAGGCCTATGATACCGGAAAGCGATAGGTATCATGGAGACTCTCCACACGATGGGAGCAAGGGAACGCCTCCTAATCTTTATTTCTGTTTCTATGAGATCGTGAATTCCGTGTACGGGTGGAGGGAGATTTCTCCGGCCCAATGAAGCAAGGAGAGGGTTTTCTGCAGGGAAATGTCTTCGCCGTCACACTCTTTACCATGAGAATCAACGGTATCACTACGGTGGTGACAGAAGATGGTCTCACTACGCTCTACGTCGAATACCTTTTGATCTCTTTTGTTGCGACCCAGATACCATCACTGAAGTGTCGACTACAACATGCATTGGACCACATCTCTCGCTATGATGAAGCGCACAGGTTTTCGTTTTCCTTGGCTAAGACTAAGGTGGTGCACCTCTGCCGCTATCCTCGGCTCCACTCAGATCCGGACTTGTTGCTAAACGGTGTTTTCCTGGAGGTCGTAGATTCGCAGCGTTTCTTTGGTCTTTTTTTTTACCAACAGCTTACTTAGGATGGTCATATTCGCAACCTTAGGGTCTCTTTTACCCGTGTTAGGGACATTCTTATTGCTGTAACGTTAAGCATTTCTGGTGCTGATAGAGCTACTGCCTTCAATTTGGACCGACTTTTTGTTCATTCGAAGCTTGACTCCGGATCCGAGTTTTACGTATGGGCAGCCAAACGTGTAATGTAGAAGGTGGACTCGATCCACCAGAACGGTTTCAGCTTTGCGGCCTATGGCTTCGGCATTTCTCCGATTAAGAACCTACTTGTCGATGTTGGGAGATGCCGCTCGCTCTGCGCCGTACATAGTGCAATATTCACCGGTACGCGTGAGCCGGGCGCCTCTCTCAGTCGCCAACGACTCTCATAGCATCCACGGCCAATCTTGGCGGTGCCTATGTATAGAGATGTCAGTTTTACACTAAGCACTTTTGGTTTAGTGCTAGCAAACTCCTTGGAGGGTTCGGTGTAGCTCTCGGGCCGGTGACGTATCTAGTTTTGCTCATGATTTTACCTTATAGTTTATCCCCTTTGACTATTTATCGCCACGCCTCTGATCCCAAAGCTTCCACAGCGCCGGGAGTATTGTGACCGAGCTTTGGTGGGCAAACTTTGTGTCACGCTGATCCGAGGAAGGGTACACGGATGGCAGCAAGTCCCGGTAGGGAGTCGGCTTCCACGCCGTATCCCCTCTGTTTGAAGTAAACGGAACTTTACCAGGCCCTGCGTTTGTCATCAGAGCCGAGCTGGTTGCAACATTATGCTTGGTACTGGAGATAACGCCTCGTGTTTTGTTTGGAGACTGGATTGCGATCTACATATATCGACTCACAAAGCGTCTTGGGGCATTGGAAGTTCCACACCCCTGATTTGAGGTATCCGTGACACCACGGATGCCTCAAGCCGGGTGGATGTTGAGATTATCTTCTATTGTATTCCTGGATACGTGAGAATTGCTGGGAATTAACTCCCTGATGAGGGCACCAAAGCGTCCGCGAGGACTGGACGAATAGAACAGCTTTTGGCTCTTTCTCACACCGACTACATGGCAGGGAATCAGGGCAGTCGACATGATAATTAGCAAAGAAGTTGGGAGACTGCCGATTGCGACTTAAAGCTGCGTGCCATTTTGCCGTTACTGTTCTTATGGACCTACATCCAATGCCACGACGGCTTCAGATCGCTTTCTGCCGTCTTCAAATTGGGAACACTTGTGGGATGCACCGAAATTTAATGGAGCACTCGCCTGCGCCATACTGTGACGACTGCGTTCTTGCACACTTACTTGTAAGCTCTCTGACATTTTGGAGGAGACTGGTCTGCTCCATTTTATTTGACTCTAGTGTTGGTTGTATGTTCCTTTGCCGGGGGGGAGGCGGGCCTCACCCCGACGCCGGAACGTGCTTCCTTCTTACCTTTGTGCTTCTGTATTTGTTTTTGTCGTTGTTTTTTATTTGTTTTGGATTTGGTTTGATTTTTGGTATCTTGCGCTTTTTTTTACTTTCGCTTCGCATTAGGATATACATGATTGTAGTGACTCATGCCATAAAAGGTAGTCGCCAGATTAGTGCTGAAAAAAGTTATTCACCTCGAAGTGGGCTCTAGCATCTCTTTCAAACTAGGCTGGGATAGCATATGCCTACAATAAAATTTCCGTTCCCTCCTAGCTAACTCAATGCAGCCAAAATGGCTCGTCTCCTCTCGCTTCTCGTTAACTATTATTCTACATGTAACCATGACCTATAAGCGCCGCCCGAACGATTTCACGGAAAGTGAATTATTTCATGGAGCTAGGAGACTAGGTTCCGGTATGTTTTGAATTACGCCTGTCGCTCTTCTTGCCTGGCATATGTGTCTTCACTTAACAGGAAGACCATTCTTGCAGAAGTGTAAACCGAGTCGAAAGGATTCTGGGCAACTTCTCGCAAGAAGTCCTCTACCATTTTCCAAGAGAACAAAACTGTAATCTAGGACACCGCGTACTTGACTGGGTCTTTCGCGACCACTTCCTCCATATTCTCTAACCCCATGTTTCTCTGCCAGCATTCAAAGCGCGTCATGATGTTGCTGAAGGCCACCGACTGAACTTTACCTCTAAAGGCGAATAACCATTCAAACACTCGTTTAAATTGTGTCAGTTGCTTTCAACTCTCGCTCCAAGCATGGCCATGGCTCGTGATCAGGACAATGTCCTATATGCAATGCTCCGACAGGTGAGAAAGGCATGATAAATTTGTTAGATTTGTTCGACAAGATCTTGACAGATAGTGTGTTTTCTGACTCCTGGCGAATGTAGAGTGTGCTCGCTTTTCCGCCCAATTTCTTTTCTGTCCAATGCTATCTGCGATGCCTTCCTAGACTGCAGTATGACACTGTGTTTTTCGTTCTGGAGAAGTCCTATGATACAACAGGACGATGCGGTAACATGATGACCCTTTACACAATAGAGATGTGACGCCACCCAATTTTCATATCTGAATTCCTACGAGATCGTAGATTCCGAGTACGGGTGCGGGTGGCCCTTCCAGCACAATGGTGCAGAAAGAAAACTGTTCTCAATTTCACAGTTTGCCATGGGCATCAACAAAATCACCTCAGTGTTCCTGGAAGACGTTTTGCAACACTATACGTAGACTACCTTTGAATCTCTTTTAGTGTGGCTCAGAAGCAAAGAAATCTGGAGCGAACATTCCAACAATCATTGAAACGCATCTCTATGACGAACCGCAGAGATTTGAGTTTTTACTTAGGCAATGCTAAGGTAGTTCATTTCTGTTGCCCCCTGAAGGCTACACCCTGATCCTCATTTGCTCTAAACTGTGTTTGTCAGGAAGTGGTAAATCTTGACCTTTTCGTTGGTCTTGTTTTCGAACCACATTCTCAGTCTTGGGGTTTCTTGTACCAATGCCATCAACATTCTTCGTTACGCGACGTTCAGCAGATGAGGTGCTGATGGGGTTACCGATTTGTTATTTTATCGATCCTTTGTAGCTCAAAGCCTGAATACGAGTGAGAGTTTTACGCATCTGCGGCCGAGTATGAATGCATAAAGTGGACCCGATCTACCATACCGGTCTCCGTGTGGCGACCGGTGCCTTCCACACTTTTGTTTTAGGACTAGCAAACTCCTTGGACAGCTTGATGTAGATCACGTGCCGCTGGTGTCTTTTTTTGGTTTTGTCCGGGACGCCATCCTAGAGGATATATATCTGAGTATTTGTCGCTACACTTCTCCTCCCAAAGCTTATACAGCCCCTAAAAGGGGGTTGGCTTCCCCATCTGTTTGAAGTCAGCGGAGCTCTACCGGGCACAGCATCTATATTTACAGCCATGTTTGTTGCAATACATCGCTCAGTACGGGAGCTAAAGTGTCTTGTCCGGTTTGGAGACCAGATTTTGATCTTTAGCGACTCACAAAGCGCCCTGAGTTTTCTCGGGACATTGCGACTCCTCACTCCCTAGGCTGCGGTATACGTGACGTCACTGTTGCCCAAAGCCGGCAGGTGGATGTCGAGATTACCTTATGCTCGATTCATAGACCTATAGGGATTGTGATAGATGAGCGCCTCGATGATGGCACCAAAGACAAAGATTCCACGACGAGTAGGCAACCAGACCATCGTTTCGCTCTTCCTCACATTGCAAACATTGCAAAAATCAGGGCAACCCTCCTGGGTGCCTGAAAACAAATATGGGAGACGGCAGAGGTGAACCTAATTTGCCTGCCATCGCACCGCGATTGTTCCCGTGGAACCACTTCCAATTAAACAGCTGCTTCAGGTCGTTTTCGGCTGTCCTTAAATTTGCCACAGTCGCAGGACGAACTACCATTTAATGGAGCACTCTCCAAAACCTTTCTGCGACCACTGCGTTGTTTCCCAGGCTCTTTTGAACGTCCCAGTCTGAAGGATCTTCGCTCACGTTAAATGACCCGGTACCGGGCCGAGCGGGGTTGCTACCGATTGTCTCTTGTACCTGGGACGAGTTCGTGCACACAGACTTGTTTACTTCTTTGAGGAGGCTGGCCTGCTCCATTTTATTTTACCCTCTTTACTCTATTTTGTGCCGCGGGATAGTCTGCCTTCCCCCGACGCCGGAGCATTCTACCTTCTTGTTTTTGCTTTTGTTTTGTTTCTCGTTTTGTTTTGTTTCTCGTTTTGTTTAAGGGGGAGTTAGGTTGTTTTTGTTGTTTTTTTATTGATTTTTTTGTTTTTAATGTAACCTAATATTATGTTGAAAGGTGATTTCGTCGACTTATGCCCTTTATGGCAGTCGCTAGATGGGCGCAAGAACGAAAAGCTATTACGGGCGAAATTTCCACTCCCTATCGGACAGAGATCTAGGTTAGAAAGTCCGTCGTCGGAGATCCGCTGGGTTCTTTGAGACATTCCCTTAAAGGTTACTTACGAAATCTACCCCCTCAGCTCCAAACAAACTTAGCGTTCCTCCCAGTGGGTGGTATAGCAGAGAGTACTAATCGGAACGGCGTTTGGCGCAGGTCCCTCAGCTTGGAAACAGCTCTTTACCTCCGATCGAGGCAGAAACTGCGCAAAAGATTGATGAATACTTCCGGAAGGAGCTGATACTGCGCAGGAATGATCGGATGGGACGAAGAGTTGTCAGGATTCTGAGGTCGAATCCAGACCAGAGTTTCTTCTTCGCATTTGGGGCAGGTAAGGAAAATTCAGCGGTTGTTCTCTTTCTTTCGACTACCAACGCTAAGATGAAGCATATATATATATATATATATATATATATATATATATATATATATATATATATATATATATATATATATATATATATATATATATATATATTATTCTGGTGAGTTTATTATCTTTTCTTCCTGAGGTGAATTTAATTTGAAACTTTAATATATTATTTTCTTACTGTGATGAAGCCAATATTTTTAATAGATCGAATGGATTTCTAGAACTATCCGGAGGTAAAACACCAAAAAATAGAATTTGTCTCTGAATTGAACCTCAAATATTGTACTGAAGGATGGTTTAAAATTTCACAATTTCACACACGACATCTTCCTACCGTACTTTGATTAAAATCACCTCCATTGAGTTTGGAGAATTTGACCTCAAGATAAAGAAAAAAAAAAAATCTTTTTCGATTTCATCTCAAACTCTTTATGGATGATGAAGTTTGGGGTAAGAATATTCGTCACATTTAATCAATTGTTTATAACGTTTGTATTTTCCTGTTTTCCTTTGTTTACTTTCGTTTCTTTCTCCTCGTCGCTGTGTCGTTTTTTTTTGGATTTATATTTATTCTCATCAGAGATATTCTAATTCAATACACAAGGACAAAAAACAAACAAAATCCTGAAACAAAAACTCCTCTTCAAATTTCTTCGTTAAATTAAGCCTAAAAATGAACCATCTTCTCCTTAACGTCCGTCTCTCATCTCTCTGCCAAATCCAGGGCTGTGGTGACACATAACATAGATTGGCCATTTTGATAGATAGCGTCATACTTAGCTTTTCTTTATCTCATTTTATTATTATTTTCAAAGGGCGTAAAACCAACCAGGGATTCTCTACCAAAAGAAGTTCAGGTCCCATTGTGGATTTGTTTTGTCCTGTGTGTGTGGGGAGGGGGGGGGGGCATGAAAATCTGGAACTACGATGTGTTGATCACGAATTATTCGCAGGAGCGGTTCCACGGTGCCCCTATTGCAATATATATTTTTTTTTATTAGACCTCATTTGGCGACCGCCTACATGGGCATTAGTCGCCGTATTAAAACTGGCCTAGTTCTAGGCTACTTTAAAAGAAAATTAAACGAAGAAAAAAAAAACACCCTATATGGGGGAAAGGAAAAAAACAAATGCAAAAAAACAAAACAAAACAAAACAAAAAACAAACCCTGCTTAAATAATAGGAAGAAGGCTGCGCTATTGCAATAAAGAAAGGGATTAAATAGAAGCCAATAAGAAATCGAGAAGAATCCTACCTTGAGGTCGAACTCGCCATAGGGAAGTTGGTCATTGCTACCGGATATTAACCGCCAAGGCCTATTTAGCAGAAGAGCCCCCACTATATTAATGGGGTCTGAGCACAGATGACGAGAATCCGGTTACAGGACCTTCAGCGGTATAAGAAGAAGACTGACTGGACCTATTGCGAATGGGTCCCGACTTCTCCACCTTTGTCAGAGCAGGAAGTGCCACAAAACCAGACATCTGTTTGGCGAATCGTCAGCTGCCGTTAAATTACTACATGGAACCAGTCCAGGTACCATGTAGTGACCATATAGTTCTCCTACTCACTATATACAGGACCCCTACACAAGTTCCAGCTGTAGTCAGAAAGAACTACAGAAGAGCAGACTGGACACGGTACGCGCGCCTGCTCGATGCCTACAATCCGCTTACTTAGACGAGGCAATTCTCGAGGAGATTGACGAGGCACTCGACGACCTCAATAACTATCTCATTAACGCAGATATGGCTTGTATTCCTAAATCCGAGTATAGGACTATCTCAACCTACAGATGGACCGAATACATGAAGGATTTATACCGTGAGCTGAAATTATTGTATGAGATCAACATCAGGAATGCATCAGTTAAGTCAATGCAACGAAGTAAAGAAATCAAAGAAGTGAACCAGTTGATCCTCGAACATCAATGGTGACGATGGGATGATACGATCGATAGCGTCGATTACGAAGCAACTCCCAAGATATCGACTGGGAAGAAGAAGATCGAGCTACAAAAAGAAGATGGAAACATCGAAACGGAAGAAGAAAGAATTGAAGAGCTATTCCGAAGTTATTGGGAAAAAAATCTTCAGTATACCTGAAGAGGAAAATGAAGACTATAACCCAGAGTTAGAAAACAACATCATAAACCAGCTTAACGAACAAATAAACAAGATGCACCCTCGCCACCAGGTGGATAGACAGCGCGACGGAGACCCTGAGATTACCGAACAAGAACTACACGGCGCGCTCCGCTCCTTCCGACAAAAAGACCCAGGACAATCGGGGCTTACAAAGTTAAACTTTGAAAAAGCACCAGCCAATGTCACCGAAGGGATGAGAAGGATATTTAACGCCTGTTTCAACACGGGATACTTTCCAGATGCTTATAAAATGGCTAAGATAATTTTCTTGCCTAAGCACGGAAAGGACCCAACGTTGAAGGAGAGCTACCGGCCAAATTCACTTCTAGAATTTGGCTGGAAGCTCTTCGAGAAGATCCTAAACCGAAGACTGGTGTCTCACCTAGAGGAGAACTCCCTCTTCAGCCCCCCTCAATTCGGGTTTAGGAGGAAGCGAAGTGCGGATATGGCGATTAATGTCATCACGGAAAAGCTAGCTCAAGCAAAACAGGAAAGAAGTTACGTGGACATTGTTTGTTGGGATGTATCAAAGGCGTTGATAAGGTGTGGCAATGAGGAATGCAGTATAAGATCTTACGACTGGGCCTAAGTGAAAACTTAGAAAGAACTCTTTGTGACTATGTCATGGAGAGAGGGGCGTACATTAGTTTAGGGTGCACGGACGGACCAAAGTTTCCGCTACCTGCGGGCCTCCCGCAGGGACGGGGGGCTGTCTCCCACTCTCTACTTGATTTACACCGCTGATGTCCCAGCCCCTGTAAGCCCCACTTGCCTCAACATTCAATTCTCCAATGATTTCACCCAGATAATCACTTGTTCATGGAGGAATGCGCCTTGGCAAGCTCGTATGACATGACAGCAGCAGAAATTGAAAACCTTAACACCTACGAGGCCCGGTGGAAGATCCGCACCAACCAGGAAAAGTTTAAAGTAGTCCCCATAGATAGGAGACTACTTTACGACATCAAGGTGGGGGATATAGGTTATCCCTACAACACGGAGTGCAATGTACTCGGAATGAAGATTACTTCAACCGGGTGCAAGAAGCACGTCCAAGAGAGAATCACCAAGGCCGCTGCTGCACTCAAAACTCTATATACGAGGGCAGGCAATAAATTTTGCAATTCGGATATAAGGAAACAAGATATAAGGAAAAGTATTTTATTATTTTTCAATATAACTACCCCCGACTTCAATGCACTTGCGCCACTTGTCCCTGGGGCTTCGAATTCCCCACAACCAGAAATCTCCCGACTGCTGTTCAATCCACTCCTGGACATCTCCATTCGTCCCCAAACCGGCGTCCACGTAGTGCAGTCTTGAGCTGGCGGAATAAAATGAATGTAGTCGCTGGGGGCCAGATCTGGACTGTAGGGGGGACGGTTGAGCTCCTCAAA
The DNA here is from genome assembly GCA_963969495.1 of Ceratothoa steindachneri. Taxonomy (NCBI): domain Eukaryota; kingdom Metazoa; phylum Arthropoda; class Malacostraca; order Isopoda; family Cymothoidae; genus Ceratothoa; species Ceratothoa steindachneri. Next base: position 9,558,087 of record OZ018334.1, read on the forward strand.
TCCGCACTCGCGCTGGGTAGCTTTTGCAACTCTGGCCTTGTGGACTTTGACGACGTTGAAGTCGATCATGGGGCGTGAGGTTTCTAGGGACCCAACGGGCAAAGACCTTGGTCATGGCCAAATTGTCGTGGATGATGTTGATAACATTTCCATGTGATATTCCAAGTTCTCGCTCGATTTCTTCGACCTTCACCCGTCGATTTTCGAGTATTATCCTGCCACACGGGCCACATTGTTCTCGTTGGTCACGTCTGATGGGCGTCTTGGACGGGGGTCATCTTCAAGGGACTCACGACCATGGCGGAACTCCCTATTCCAGCGAGCAATGGTTGCATAGGAGGGGGCGAGGTCGGTGTACACTGCAACCATGCGTTCATGGATCTCTTTTGCATTCTTGCCTTCCTTGGTAAAAAATTTGATCAGTGCGCGGTGCTCAACCTTGTCCATTGTTGAAAAGTTTGTGACTGACGATCTGCGATCAGCTACTGCTTCTTAAAAACACGAGGCAGGAGTGTGCGGCTGCAGGTCTTGACTTGTCATAACTTGTCCTAACACCCACACAAACAGCCATCCCCTTCCTCTGTTTTGCCCTACCGATTCGCAAAACTTATTGACCGCCCCTCGTATGTTCAGAAATCTTCGTGAAAGCAATAAGAAAAAGATCTACAATGCACTTGTAAGATCGACGTTGCTATAACCCGCTTCCACCCTCTCGTGTGTCTCGAAGACACAAAAGAGAAAACTACAAGTTGTCATTAACGTTGTCATAGAAGAACGGACAAGGAATATACAGGAACTGGTTAATTCGGAAGTGGACCATGATATCGTCCAAGTAATTAACCAGAACAGAAAAGGAATAAGTCGCGCCAGATTTCCTAGCTCCACTGAGCTTTTAGCTGGCGGAACAGAAGTGTCGTTCTAGGCACGAAAATAAGAATGTTTTTACCCTAAATCCCCCAAAAATGACCAAGAAAAAAATAACCTAATTATGAAACCTCACCGATTTCTATAAGAATTCACCGATGAAGACCCAAATTTACCGAAGAAGACATCCAAGAAAAAACAAAAGACACGATTTATACTCACTACAAAAAAAAACCCACTAAGCACAAGACTAAAGTGATTAAAGTAATTTATTACTACAACAGCAAATGCGCATAACATATCCAAGAACATTAATCTTTTTTAAGACAAATGGCTTGAACGCCATATTAATATAAACTATCTCAAAGACAAAGACAACAAAGGAACAACAAAACAAAAAATATTTCAAAGCGATAGGCTTGATCACCAGTTACTTAGCATCTCTTTGCACCCTACCATACTTCTTTCTCTTTTTACCACTTGTGTATTTTCTGCTATCTGTCCCCACACCTACCCACTTGCATCGTTCATAGTTCATAGAATAATTCCATTTCTGTTCATTGCCTGAAGATGACCTAACACGGTCGAAAGACGTCTAGGAATAAAGAATGTCATTCACGGCTGTTTTTTCTCGCCTCGATGATCTCGTTGAAAAAAACTTGTAAGAAATATTAAGAAAATGCAAGTCGTAAAAATTCCGTACAGGGGTGGGATTCGAACCGTGTACACTTAAGCAGCGAGCAACCGCTTTGATCTCAATTAAACCGTCCCTCAGGTCACTCGGCTGCGCGGAAGACAAAACCTTCCGAATAAACAAGCTTTTTAAGGTACGCTTCGCAAGGTCGATCGGGACTATGAAAGAGAGAGATATTATTAGGGAATTCAAAGGACAAAGGAGAATTGAGGTAAACACGCGGCGAATATACAATGTATAAATCTTTTATGAACGCGAAAGAATGATAAAATGAATCCAGCAAACCGAAAGAAACAGAATAATTTTTCTTCGGAAATGTTATTTCCTAATTCGCAAAAATTCTATATAAGGGTGAGATTCAAACTGTGAACACTGAGACAACGAGCAACCGCTTTGATCTCAATTAAATCGCAAGGTTAGATTCTATTAGAAGCATAGGTGCAATAAAAGGAACTATGTTTTTACCTGCCTCGAAGCGTCAGGTCAAGGCGTCGCTTTTTTCAAAAGGAGTAAAGTTCAATTGTACCCTGTTAGAGCCATGAAGCTTGACTATTGGCGCTGGGTGACGCTATCAAGTAGCAGAAGCCTCATTTAGCCATTCGAGGGAACTTGTAAATAGTTTGAACCATGGGAAATCATCGATGCAAAAACCATTTATCATCTTATCACAAAACGCCGCTGGTCATTGGAGGGACTTTTTCTCTTGTTCTTATGGTCAATTCTATGTAAATTGCCATAGAGTTGGAAGCAAAAGCAATGTGTTTGTATTCGCTCCACAAGGAAAAACTAAGAATATTGTGTACCAAGAAGTTCTGTATCGTTTCTGAACAAGATTAGGTTTATTTCTTAGAATGAGAAAATTGTTTGTGAAGAATAAAAAAAGAAAAGATCAAATCCGTCTTACTTTATTTCAGAACGCACATTTTACCCAGGCAAAGAAGGGTATTTATGCTAATATATATATATATATATATGAGGAATTAAACCACAATCTCCGAAGACAATTTAATTCAGAACCGTTTCGGTGTATCTCACACCCTTTTTCAACTGACACTGCATAGAAAATATGAGAAAAGTGCTTAAAATATGTTTAGACCTAACCCCCTCCCCCCTGATTAGCCACAAGTAGGGGATTAGGGGAAAAAAGAGGGGATCTTTCACGACCTGACCCTGTGTTATGTTTGTAAGCACTTTTCTAATATTTTCTATCCAGTGTCAGTTGAAAAAGGGTGTGAGATACACCGAAACTGTTCTGAATTAAATTGTCTTCGGAGAATGTGGTTTAATTCCTCATCTTTTCTTGCGATATTGCATTAATTTTCATCATATATATATATATATATATATATATATGAATAACGTTTTAGTCTGCTCAGTAAAGGACCATTAGTCGAAAGGCCTCGCAGTTCTCCGTTGTTTCATTTTCCTCGTGGCTATAACGTTATTCATTTATTCCTCACGTTCCTTATTTTCGTGATTCAGTTATACATATATATATATATATATATATATATATATATATATATATATATATATATATATATATATATATATATATCAGACAGGAAAGCAATTATCTTTCCGTATTAATCACCATAAATACAATGTTAGGAGAGCTGTAAATAATAGTGCGTTTTATATGCATATGTCCGAAAATAACTACTTAATTAATTGGAATTCAGCAAAATTTATTTTTCGCTCAAATGGCTCAATTAAAAGAAACCTTGTTGAATGTTCATGTATAAGCCAATCTAATAACTTTAACATATCCCCCGTTTTTAAAATTGATGTTGTTATGAAAAAACTCATTCCTAAAGAAATTAACTTTGATTTATCTTCCTAATTTTTTTGCATTTCAATGCAATTTAATTATTGCATTGATTTTGTATTAACATTATTTTATTTCTCTTCTTCTCTACTTTCCCTCTCCCCTAGGTATCGATTTACTTCCCATGTCTCTCCTAATCTCTCGTTTTAACCCTTTTAGCTCTGTTCTTGCCTCTCGGTTTGACAATGACACCTGTTATATATAGCCTAATCTTAATGTGAATTTATCCATCCCTGTCCTAGTTCCTCATTGGTGATTTCTTGTCTTAGGGGCGGTCCTTTATCTTTTACTAGCTTATATATACCCTTATTATATTCTTTCCTCCTGTAGTTATCCTTGAGAATGAACTGAATAAAGTTCGAAAGTACTTGGAAGCACCTCTTCATTTTTCCTGCGGGACATTGCATTCATTGTGAACCTCGCGTGCTATTTAGTGTTATTCATTTCATATATATATATATATATATATATATATATATATATATATATATATATATATATATATATATATATATATATATATATATATATATATTCACCTAGATTTCTTCTACAAAGCTTGAGTCTTATATTGAGTAAGAAGGACAAAACGAAGGCGGGTCCCATCTTTAATTCCAACGTTTCGGGTTATTACAAAACCCATCTTCAGGTTCTAAAAACAAATTCTAAATGAGTAATCTAAGCCTAGAAACATAAATAACAGAACAAGTTCAAAGTTAAAAACCACAGATCAGAGAAAATCTCAAAAAAACACGTTAAAAATATAAAATGAACGTGGAATATACTTTCTCATTCTATAATTGTGTCTGAAAGTGTACATTCTTTTAAGACAAAAAGTTCAATAGATTTCTAGTCAATCATCCATAAATTTAGTCACTTTTTTCACCATTTTGACTTTTTTTAATAATTTAGACTTTTTCTCTATCTTATTTTTTATACTGGTTAGCTTTCTTCCCTAACTTGCATCTCTCTGGAACTTCGGTTGTAGGGTCTCATGATTACCCAGTATGGTCTTCAGTTGGTGTAGTGTGTGATAATAATAATAAATCTGTGATAGGAGGTTTTGATATAACAAAACCTCGCATTATTATTTTCGGTAATTTGGTTCTAAGGTTTGTCTTCAGGGCTTGGGCACACTGTAGGATCTCTTGGGTAGTCTGTAGGACCTCGAAAGCCAAGGTCATCTCCTTGAGAATTTAAACGATACAGATGGCCAGGTCAGTATGACCTTAATTTAGTATTCAATCACCTCATTTCTGACTCGAAATGTCCTGACTGAGGTCCATTTACTGTCCATTAGCTTCGTAATGGTTTCTTCGTTGTCCATTGATTTGTTCGATTTTCAGTCGTCCAAGCAAATGGAACACGCGAGAAAGGTATTTTCAGTCCTCTTAAGTAGTTACTAATTACCATTCTATTTTTGTCGTCATCAAGTTCATCCCTTCTCTCCCACAATAATTTGAGGCTGGCGTGCATCAACACCAAGAAAAGGTAGCCCAGTTATCCTACAATTTTATGTCCTAAACGGCTCTGGCAACGGCCCAGCTAGCATACGAAACTAGAGAAAGCCGTTTTGTGATTATATAGTCCTAATGACCTTTGTATTGTAGAAGGATGGTAAATGTGTTGAATTCCTAAGGATCGGATTAAGTTAAAGAAAAGAGTAGCATAAATTGCAACATTTTATGAAACAATTAATTTTGGTACTCAAAAAACAGGTGTCCAGACATCTAAAGAGAATGAATGGATTCTGCTGACGAAAGATATCTAACAAAAATTGTTTCTCTCCGTTTACATACGAGAATTCCTCAAAAGGTTTTGGTGCAAGCCTTTAATTTAAATGATTATCGGAAATTTTCAAGTCAAAACACGTTGGATCATATCTTTGGTTTGTGATGATAACTCCAAAACCATCGCTTATTCCTCTGACGCATTTCAGGTAGCAAGTGAGTGCTTACAATAAATTAGCTCTTTTTTCATCCATGAAAATGCAAACTTTTGAGATCAAAGCTGTTATCAAATTTAAAACAAAACTTGATAGGAAATCCCCTGCTATTGTCGATCATTTGCAACATGTTTATGGAGTGTCTACACCACATAGAAACAGTTTTGAGGTGGATGAAACGTTTCAAACAAGGAAGAGAAGACCTTAATGACGACGAGAGAGAAGGGAGACCACCCACATCAACTAATGCAGAAAAGGTGGCCGCCGTTCAATAACTTTTGGATGGAGATCGCAGGATTAGCGTTAAATTTATTGCGAAAGAAGTCGATATTTCCCAAGGATCAACATTTGCAATTTTAACAGGGAATCTTGGTCTCAGCAAAGCTTTCTGCCCGTTGGGTGCCGAAAGCGTTGCGGGATGATCAGCTTGCACAAAGGAGTCATGTTCCAACAAAGGCAAACAAAACAAAATAAACAAAAAAAGGCAAGAAGAAGAGAGAAGCACGCTCTGGCGTCAGGGAAGGCAAGCCTCTCCCTGCGCAAGAACATGCTACCAATATGGACATTTAAGAAGAATACGCCGGACAGTCTGAGGGACAAAGCAGGCGAGCGCTTCATCAAATGGCGGTGCGACCCGACAATGTGCCAAATTATAAGATGACAGAAAGCGATCTGATGCCGTCACGGCATTGAGAAGTAGGTCCATGGCACGCAATTTTAAGTTCCGCTTGGCCATCTCTCATATTTTTTGTCAGCCAGCCAGGAGCGCTGCCCTATTTGCTCCCATGTATTCAATGTGAGGAAGAGCTAAATTCTGGTGTGGTCGACCAGTCCTCGCATATTCTTTGGTACCCTCAACAGCGTGCACATTCCCCGCAATTCCTACATGTCTAGGAAGCCAACAGAAAATAACCCTACACCCGCCAGGCTCGCTGCAACTGTGGCGTCACGAATACAGCAAACCACCGAGTGTAGAGATTTCAATGCCTCGAGAGCACACAAGGCGCTTTATGAGTCACAAAGGTCACAATCCGGTCTCCAAACCCAGCAGGACGTATTATCTCCGCTACCGAGCGGTGTATTACAACCAGCTCGGTCGTGAAGACAGACGCAGGGCCTGGTAGAGCCCCGTTGACTTTTAATAGAGGGTAATAGGGCATGGAAGCTGACCCCCTCCCGGGACTTCGAGCCATTCTTGTACACTGACTCGGATCCAGTGTAACGCGAAGTTTGCCCCAAAAGGTCGATCGTAATACTCCCGGGGTTGTGGGAGCTTTGGAGTTTCCAAGCCCTAGACCCAAAGTGCTTGTATCGTTCGACAGCCTATGCACCGACCAGATTGGCCCGAGATACAGTGAGAGCCGTTGGCGACTGGAGTAGGCGCAGGACTCGAGCAAACATGCGCGTAATGCACTGTCCACAGCGCCTCCCAGCATTAACAAGTAGGCTTTCAATGGATAACGTGCGGAAGTCACCGGTCGACAAGCAGAGACCCATGTGGTTCATCGATTCCACCTTTTACAATACACGCTGGGCTCTAGATGCGCAAAACTCTCATCTGTAGTGAAGTTTCGAAGCAAAAAAAAGATCGATAGAGAAGTAATTCAACAGTCCTATCAGCACTGCATGCGCTGAACGGGACGGAACGAAGAACATCCATGGAGCGGGTACAAGAGACCCTAAGGCTGCGAATATGATCCTCCCAGGTGAGGTATCGGTCAAATACAGTAAGGAAACGGTGCGAGTCCACCACTTTCAGTCGAACCCCATTTAGGAACAAGTCCAGGTCGGAAGGAGCCGTGGATGGCGCCATAAGTGCACCACCTTAGTCTTGGACGAGGAAAACTGAAACATGTGCACTTCGGCATAGCGTGAGATGCAGCTCAATGCCTTAGGGAGTCATTGCTCCAGAATTGGCCTCTGGGTCGCACCAAAAGATATCGAGAACCTGTCCATGTAGAGCGTAGCGAGAACATCTTCTGGCAGCACGGAGGTGACACCGTTGATGCTCAGGGCAGTTTGACAGTGAGGAGACTATCCCGCGAGATGGCTTCTTCTTGCTATTGGGCTCGAAAAGCCCCCCCCCCCTCCCCAAGCGTACGCGGAATCGACGATCGCACAGAAACTCATCGTGTGGAGTCTCCATGATACCGTATCGCCACGCGGTATCATAGGCTTTTTCCATATTGAAAAACACCGTGGCATAGATCTGTCTACGAAGGAAGGCCTCGCAGACGGCATTTTCAACTCGGAGCAGAGCATCCGAAATGGAGTTGAACTTTCGATAGCCGCACTGTGAGGAAGACACGTGGCTTCCGCTGTAGATGGAAAAGGCCAGTCTAACATTTACCATTTTTTCATAAAATTGCAAACGCAGGGGGTTAGAAAGATTGGGCGGAAACCGGTTGGGCTAAAGTGATATCTCCCTGGTTTGAGAAAATCAAGCACAGTCTGAGAGGATGCCCTCTGCCAAGATCCTGTTTAACAAATATAATATAAAGACCATGGCTCGCTCAGGGATGTGTTGAAGTATAGCATACGGGACATCGTCCAGACCAAGGGCGGTGTCCGGGAAAGAAGCGACAGCGTAACGCAACTCAAGCAATTTAAACCTGTCGTTGAAGGGTTCTGGGCCAGTGGAGATAAAGTCCACTCGGCGACCTTCAACTACATTACGACGTGCATTGAATGCTAGCGCAACAGCATATCTGTTATAAAATACGGCGAAAGCGATAGAGAAGAACTCCACGGACGCAGGGTCTGAGATCGCGGTCCTATTCTCCTGGAAAACGGGAGAGGTGTTCTACGAGAACATGCCCTGAATACTTTTGACTTGCTTCCACATATCTTCAAGAGGGATCAGCCCGTTAAGTGAAGACATGTATGTCCGCTATGAACAGCGGCGGGCTTGCTTCGAAACCCACCGGAACCTAGCCCTAATTATACGAAATTCACCAATAATAAAATTGCTTCTGTGGTGTTTATAGCGCATGTAGGCATAACGCTTCTGTTTGAGGGCCATCTCACACTCGAACGAAGACGACTGAAACTGCTGTGCGCAAAACGGCCAGACGTTCTAGGAATAGAAGTTAGGCACGCATCGATGATGTTGCCCGTGAAGAACTCAGCGGCCGCATTCACCGACCTTAACTTCTTGCTTAGGACCAAGAAATCAATTAATTACTGAAGTGCAGACCACCAATCCCGCGTTAATCACCTTAAGGAGGGTCTTTCAAGCCGCAACGCTCCAGAAAATGATAATTGAATTGGAAAATGATCATTATCATTTAGGTCATCGACAACTTCCCACCTAAGATTAGGATGTCTATCCGGAGAGTAGAGGGAGATATCAACTCAGGAAAATGAAGCGGTTCTCGGGCAGTGATGCCTAAACTCAGCCACATTTAGGGCACCTATCTCCAGCTCGTCAATCTGGTTGGCCAAGACCTGATCACTAGGTTTTATCGAGTTTTCTCTTCTGATGAGGTGTCTACACATCAAATCCATGAGTAGTAGAAAGGGCCTCGGCAACCGTGCCACAACGTGGCGGAAGTCCTCTGCATCGAAGTCTGCTTATGGTGGAAAGTCCTGCAGACTGTGAGTAGGTATTATGTAGCAAATAGAAGAACTGAGATATCAGAATGGCTTTAGATCGCGCATCTTCTGTCACGCCCGCATCCTGTGGTTGTGGGGTCGCAAAAACCTTACAACCAGGGAGGGCAGAAAGGGGACACGAACCCAGTATGGTCTCTTCTAAAGAAAATAGCTAACCGAGAACGGGAGGAGACAAGATTCCTCAGCTACTCCCTATTGACTTGGAATCCGCGGCAATTCCATTGAAGGAATATGCCCTCTAGGCCTATTTTAGAGGAGATACGGGGACCCTCTTCAAACATAAAAAACCTTCAGGGGAATGGCCGTACCCTTACCGGAGGCAGAATTCCAGGTGGTGTGGCCAATCGGGGCGATGTTGCCTTCGAGGATTTATCTGGAGAGGTTGGCCTCGCTATGGGAGTTTATTCCTACCTCCGCTTCAAAATCTTTGGTGGGGGGTGGGGGGGGGCTTTCGAAGCGTGGTTTATCCTTTGGAAGATCCCGCGTTTCTGAGCCATCAAACCCAGCTTGGGAGTGGGTGTGGCAGCGAAAGTGCCTTTGGTGTTGTCTTCCTTTCGGGAGGCAGCTTTAGGAACAGTGGAAGACGGCCTAACAACCACCTTCAGGTGTGTGGCCTCCTGTAGGTCTAACAATACGCTATAGGCGTGCTGCATTTTCGCATTACGGGAAACGGTCACGGTGGAGGAGGAAAGAGCCCTAGTTTTAGACGAGGCTGGGCGTGAACCCTCTGGGCCGCCAGCTCTACCTGGGGAGCGCCAGGGGATTTGGTAGAAATCGAAGGATTCCGAATGGGCGCGGAAACGACCGTGCTCGTAGGCCGAGATAAGGCACGCAAGGGAAGAGGGTGCCTTTTTAAAATTGAGGCATAAGAACGACCGAGGCAGTTCTGGGCGTGCAAAAGCTAATTCCTTTCCCTCGTGAAATGAAATGAGAGTAGAGGAGACGAGCACCACATTGCTTCGAAGAAACGGTGTTTCGCTCTTCGCAATTGACACGCTTGGCCATACATGGTAGGGACTTATCGTGTACGGCCCTGGAGCAACTTACACACACTTCAGGTAAACCCGACTTTGCACGTCTACACGAGTGAGTCGTATGGCCGAAGCAGTGGCAGTAATTAGAATTCCTCGCCAGTGGCACGAATGCCTTCACGCGGTATCAATAACTCCCGGTACACACACCGACTCGAGGAACTTTTCACGGTCGAACGTGACGAAGAGTGGGTCTCAAGGTTCCTCCCTGTTTTTTCATCACACGTTTGACATTGACCGCCCCGTATCCGGTCAACTCTAAGGTGATGTTTTCTAAAGAGTAGTCCATGAGTTGCCTCACATAAGCCGCTCCTTTCACAAAGTACATAGAGGAGTGAGGCCTCACACTCACTGTCGAGCCTTTGAATGTCGGAAGGGCACTAATCATGGCCCCCTCGGAAGCATCAGATGCATTCGCCAGAAGGCCCCTGCCTGAGAAACGGGTCACCTTATATTTTCTATCAACCAAGCTAGATAATAACCAAAAAGCATTTGAATCCAACAGGCTCAAAACTCCAGGTAATCTTCCCCAGCATATATACGACTTGGTCTGGGCTTCACCGCTTTAGGGCGCCTCCGGGACGGACATGCCGATCTTGGCCTGGCTGCTTGGGGAAGCGACAGCGGACCCGTCGTTCTCAATAGTCTCCACGGAGGCAGAGGAACGCTTGGTCCTCTTTGTCTTATGCTTACTTCTTTTCTGTTAAGAAGTTAGGGAATGAACATCCCCCATCCCTTCCCGGGAGTGGCCCTAGGCTGGACAGACCGGTTTCAGCAAGATCCTTTTCCGAAGTGGAGAAGGTCTTAGCTGTCAAAGAGGCACCAACAGGGGTTGGAGGCCCTTCATCTCCTTGGGAGTCCTCAGGTGCCCGAGCCATCTGAAGAGAAGCTTTCACAGGAGAAGATTCATGTTCGGTATTTGGTACCGAGCCCAGGTTCGCCCCATCAGATGATCCTGCCATTTGTGGCTGGGTCACCTCCGGGATCATATCCAGGTCAAGGGGGGAGGGGGTTTCATATGGCCATTCCCCATTAAGGCATCACCGCTCCCAATCGAGGACTCTGCCAAACTCCATCGGGTAAGAGAGAGGTCTAGTTACGCAGACCCTTGCTATCCCTTATCTTTCTAAATGGTTGACTCTATTGAGTCAACCACTCTCTTGGAAGTCCACTGTGATAGGAAAAGGGGGGCTGCCAGAGGTAGAGAGATGGATGGAGTCGCCCGAGGGTGACTTCAAAGAGGAGGAGGAGAAGCCACTTCACCTGAAACGTAGGGGAGGAGTAAACATCCTCTGCGCCATAATCAGGTAGGAGGGGCTCCTGAGATAACACAGGTGGAGAGACACCTCCTTTTCTATGGTGGAGCTGCCCGAGGAGCTGCTGGTAGACAAAAGGTTGAGGGGACAGCCGTAATAATAGTAATAAACCATGGCTTCACCACTCCCCCCATGCAAGGGAAGCTTGCGCTTCGCTTCACTCGCTACTAGCCATTCGGGCTGTTGGCCTTCGGCCTATTTGATCTTTCCAATTGATTGTAATCATCTCTACCCCACCACCTCCATGTTCTCATACCCTCTTATCTCCCTCTTCTTCTACCTCTATCACATCACCTACTCCTCCCCTTACTTCATTCCCTCACCTATCCCCATTCCTTCCCCCTTCCTCTGTATCTTCCCAAAATCTTTTTACCCCTCTTCTCAACAGATGGGGGGGCAGGGTGAGAGGGAGATCATTCCTAAACTAAGCTATTATAAAATTAAAAATTATTAAAAATATTCACGTTCTAAAAATATACACTTGCCCTCCCCCCCCTCCCTTTATTTCTCCCCCTCCGCCCCCATCTCTCCCCTCCCCACTCTCTCCTACACTCTACCCATAGGAGATAAGAGGGTTTAAGGATATAGAAGATAGTTATATAGAGATTCAGGGGTAGATATAGTTAGAAAGAGTGGGGAGAGGGGGCAAGTGAAAAGGGGGGAGTGCAGGAGAGAGGATATAAAAAGGGGGAAGAGAGTGGTATTGAGGGAGAGAGGATGAGGAGAGAGAGAGAGGGGAGAGGAGTGGGAAAGAGTTGGGGAGAGGGGGAGTAGAAAGAGGGCTGATTAGATAGGAAGAGAGAAAGGGGAGGAGAGGGGGCAGGAGAGGAGAGGGGAAAATGGAGGGGGAAGAGGGAAGGGAAGGTAAAGAATGCACTGGAAATTCATACCAGTTTACTTGTCCACTTTTAAAAAAATAAATAAATATTCAAAAAATCACGTTCTAAAAATATAGGATTATAGATAATGATAACAATAATAATAATAATAATATACAAAAATAAATAATAATAATTGAATAAAAAGAAATAAAGTAGCGCTGAGTGGAGCGAAGGGGAAGCGCACCGACAACTTTCCCAAGTCCCATCAGAGAGTCGATGTCGGCCCAGTGACGGGCCGTCCCTAATTTGCACTCATGCAGGGACGAAGTACAGCTCCCCCGGGTACCAAGTGTAACAGGGCTCACAATGTGTGCCCCCCTGCGGGGCCAATGTAGTAGGATCACTTTTGTTTGAATGTCCTATATTGGGAGATGTTCGTGAGCGGTACCTGTCCCAGCAGCGCGACAGGCAGTGTCGCTACCGCCTCCCCCGACTCCTTGGGAGGACCTCTTGCACACCGGACTTTGGTGTCATTTAGTTTTGGGAGGAATCGAGCCTCCTCAATCATATTTAATTATGTTGGCAGCATTATCATATCCCTGGCAGAAGTGAGATTCCCTCCAGCACCTGAGTGCGCCTTGTAGATATTTAGTCATTGTTGATTTTTTTCCGCGTTTTTTTTTCTTTTTCTTTGTTTGTTAGTTTAGGTTTGGATTAACCTGGCCAAAATGGAGCTTTTTCTGGGGGCCTCCACAAGAGAGCGTAAAATTAAATAAAAGAAAGAAAAGTCATGAATATTTAGAATAACTCACATTATGTTCCCCCCTTTCATTCATTCTAATAAAACTTTTTAATTTTACCAGGTCACTTTCTTGGAGAATTTTCTGTACTGGACGTCGTGCGTGAGAATGGCTTTGATATCCAGCATGTTTCCCCCGAACATAAAATAAGGAGGTAAGAATCAGTTTAAGTGGAAAGAACCAGAAGGACCTGGTTGAGTTTGTTGTGGGTTCTTTGGGGAGAGGGGGAGGTGTTGTTCTCTCACCTGTGTATGATGTGATCAATATTTTAAGTTTGCCTTAGCCTTAAACCGTAGCAATGGGTGAATTATACCTAACTATCATAAGAAGGTCGAGAAAAAGAGTGAAGTAATGAATAGGGGTTTGTGCGCCAAAGATGCATTATGTCCAATGGTCATAATACATTTACATTGTCCATATTACGGGGATATAAAGGGGGTTTCGTGTGATTGATCCGTGACCCATTTGAGGCTAACTAGTTGTAAGTAAAACAAAACCGAACGAATAAATAGCGAATAAAAACTAAGTTTTGGGTGTGAATTCCTCCTTATCGTCTAGAAAACAAGATTTCCAAATCACATAATTCCAACAAAGAAAGATTATTCAGTTACTCAGAGGTATCAACGTAGGGGTATCAATGAAAACCAAGCACGCTATTGTTAAAATCATCTTAATCATCTTTATTTATCTGAATTTGAACTTTTCGAGGACATAGCGACATCATCAGCACGAGAAACAAGAGGGTTTGGGGTTAAAATTTCAAGTTTGATAAAATACTGACTGAATAGTTCATTTTAGGATAAATTACTTAATGCAATACTAAAAATTCCATGAATTTAGTATACAATGTAATGATTGGTTGCTATTTTTCAAATATTTAAATTAGGTTTTAGTTTTAGGATAAAAGAGATTCTAATATTCGTAGTTAGTTAGGATTGGGGGTATTACTAAGTATTTTAGAATTGTCAAGACTAATTTCAGACTTACAAATTTGTATGTAATCTCTTATGGTCGAGGGGTCAGGTTTGTTCAGAACCAGCCCCGTGCGTTTCGACCTTCCCTGATGAGACAATGGATTAACCTAATAACCATTATACAATGAATCGCAAGATTCAGGCCTATATTTATAATTTACAGATGAGCGGCAAGGGAATCGAATTAGGTCTTTATAGCTTAAATAGGACGCAATATTATGTCCATTTTTTAATACGAATTTGAGGTCGAGATAGGGATAGAATTTATTTAGGCTTCTTAACTTCTTTAACAAAGTCGTTCGCTTTTCTACCAAAGTATGGGAGAATAATGAAAATGGATAATTTTTCTACAGTATTTTCTGTTGGATTTTAATTACATATAGAGAGAATTAAGAAACTTTTTAATGTGTTTATCCACTACTAAATCAGGGTAGCCATTGTTTTTAAAGAATGTTTTAAGAAGATTTCTGAATAGGGCAGTTTGTACGAAGAAGATATATTGTAGCTGGATGTATAAGGGCTTATATATATATATATATATATATATATATACTGGTAATTGATTTGTTCCTTGGGAATCTGATATGTAGCAGGAATATGAAGACCCATGTGATTACACTAATCATTTATTGGCCGGACGTTGCGGACCTTCACTAGGACCATCTTCAGCGACTATGTCGACTAATGAGAAGGGGAAGGAACATTAATTGATAATAGTTAAAAGAATGCATTAAATAATGGCTAAAAAAGTGGAAGAAGGCAAGTTAAAATAATAAAATTGACAATTATTAAAATTAAAGTAAAAACACTAATAACAATATATATAATTAAATAATACTACCCACTATGATTTAAAATAAAAAATAATAGAAAGTGAAATTATAACATTAACTGACTTAAATATCACGTATTAAAAGTTACTGGAGTAAACAATAAAATAACCTATTATATTAAATTATAACCCCCCCCCCAAAAAAAAAACCCGAAAACAAATCAGAATGAACAAAGGGACTAACCTTTATCGTGGGAGTTGAGAAATCAACTAACTAAAGATATAAAACTACTAACGAGATTTGGTCGGTTGGCTAATTAATCTATTGAAGTGTTGGTTGGTTATATTGTGAATAGTTTAATTGAGGAGGAGTAATTATTTAGGTTTGGATTTATTTTATTGATATACAGTGACTCTAATATTTTCAAATCGAGAGAAGTTAAGGCTGAAGATAATATAGTAAATGAATTAGAATTAAGAGGTGATGGTGATACTCAGAATGTTGCCTGATGGAAGAGGCTTCAGGTTTAGAAATGGGAATACCAGTCCTATGAGACAAACCCAAGTGCTTCGCGATCCTGCAGTTGAGTTGTAAGCCAGTTTGGCCTACATAACGACTGTGGCAGGTCGTACATGTATAATTGTAAATTATACAGGATCGCAAGCCCAAAGGGATTGGCTCCTTATGGAGAAAAAAGGAATTTAACGATGCATGGTTGGAATTTATACAAATGAATTGGTATTGAAGGAAATGGTTGTTGAGGGTAGAGAGAAGGAGTTTGTTAAACTCTGATGTTAAATGCTCGAGATAGGGTAGTCTAATGAAAACCTTCTGTTTACAAACAGTAGCAAGAAAGGGTCGGGGATAATATATTTGGAGAGAAATTTGGATACTAACTGATCGAAGATGAAATCGGAGTAATAATTAAATTTGAAGAAATTCTTTAAATAAGTCAGTTCTTCATGAAAAGGTATCCAGTTAGAGCATATATGGTAGGCTCTAAATTGGGCTTGCCATCCTGTATAATTTATAATTATACATGTACGACCAGCCACAGTCATTATGTAGGCCAAACTGGCTTACAATTCAACTGCAGGATCGCGAAGCACTTAGGTTTGTCTCATAGGACTGGTATTCCCATTTCTAAACCTGAAGCCTCTTCCATCAGGCAACATTCTGAGTATCACCATCATCCTCTTAATTCTAATTCATTTACTATATTATCTTCAACCTTAACTTCTCTCGATTTGAAAATATTAGAGTCACTGTATATCAATAAAATAAATCCAAACCTAAATAATTACTCCTCCTCAATTAAACTATTCACAATATAACCAACCAACACTTCAATAGATTAATTAGCCAACCGACCAACCGAACAAATCTCGTTAGTAGTTTTATATCTTTAGTTAGTTGATTTCTCAACTCCCATGATAAAGGTTAGTCCCTTTGTTCATTCTGATTTGTTTTCGGGGGTTTTTTTTTTGGGGGGGGTTATAATTTAATATAATAGGTTATTTTATTGTTTACTCCAGTAACTTTTAATACGTGATATTTAAGTCAGTTAATGTTATAATTTCACTTTCTATTATTTTTTATTTTAAATCATAGTGGGTAGTATTATTTAATTATATATATTGTTATTAGTGTTTTTACTTTAATTTTAATAATTGTCAATTTTATTATTTTAACTTGCCTTCTTCCACTTTTTTAGCCATTATTTAATGCATTCTTTTAACTATTATCAACTAATGTTCCTTCCCCTTCTCATTAGTCGACATTGTCGCTGAAGATGATCCTAGTAAAGGTCCGAAACGTCCGGCCAATAAATGATTAGTGTAATCACATGAGTCTTCATATTCCTGCTATATACATATATATATATATATATATATATATATATATATATATATATATATATATATATATATATATATATAAGAAAGAGAAATTGGACGCGAATGAGCAATGAGACAAGAAACAGGAGTTTTTTTAGAAGTAAGAGAAAGGGACATTAGAAGAAGACTAGAATCAAAGAGAGCAGAGGGCGGCACAATGAAGACAATCCTTTACCGAGAAGACAGAGATAACGCCAGGGACAAAAAGTTTGAAATTCCTGGCCGGGACACGAACACGGGTCTGTTGATTGCCGGTCAGATGCTCTACCGCTGAGCTACCAGGAACAGTGACTCTACTTCGCCCAAAGCATTACCCCATCAAACCCAAAATCTCTCTAAGCTAGGAACCTCCAAGGAATTTTTACACCACATCTTCTTACCCGCTCACAATTTACTATACTGGGTTTGATGGGGTAACGCTTTGGGCGAAGTAGAGTTACTGTGCCTGGTAGCTCAGCGGTAGAGCATCTGACCGGCAATCAGCAGACCCGGGTTCGTGTCCCGGCCAGGAATTTCAAACTTTTTTCCCCTGGGGTTATCTCTGTCTTCTGGGTAAAGGATTGCCTTCATTGTGCGTCCCTCTGCTCTCTTTGATTCTAGTCTTCTTCTAATGTCCCTTTCTCTTACCTCTAAAAAACTCCTGTTTCTTGTCTCATTCGCGTCCAATTTCTCTTTCTTGTACTGTATTGTTATATAGTCTGCAATGCAAGGTTCTGCACCTTTCTTTCTGTCTTCAAAATTGTTTTGAAAGGCAGAAAATAAATATGGCGAAAGCCCTGTGGTGGTTGTTATCACCCGCCGAACTTGCATTTTCACTTATATATATATATATATATATATATATATATATATATATATATATATATATATATATATATATATATATATACGTGCACTTTGTGAGCTTTTTTGATATATATATATATATATATATATATATATATATATATATATATATATATATATATATATACAGGTTCTATTGAAGTCCACAATTGTGACAACGTTATTAATTTGAACTTGTATTTTCTTACTATTTCTTACAAGTTTTTTAACGGGATCTTCAAGGCGAGAAAAAAACACATCCGCGAATGACATTCTTTATTCCTAGGCATTTTCGACCATGTTAGGTCATCTTCAGAGAATGAACAGAAATGGAATTATTCAAAAATTGCTACATTATATATAGTATTACTACGCAAACATAAGTATTACAAAAATTAGCCAATCAGGGCGCGGAATTTTTTTAAGCGGAAACTAAGCACTACAAGGAACATACAAAATTGGAAAGCTCAGATTATCTGACTGGAGATTATAGGCAAAGTCTACGAGAAGCTTCTGGCCATAGGTTACAAGACCAACTGACCGAGCTAGAAGCCCAGAGCCCTCAGCAACACGGGTTCCGCAAGAGAAGGGGGACTGACACAGCCCTTGCCATTCTCGCTGAAAAGCTTGCCCGCTGTAAACCTGAGAGGAAATACGTAGACGTGGTGATGCGAGATGTACAAAAGGCCTTCGATAAGATTTGGCTAAGAGGCCTACAATACAAGATCTTAGGCCTCCAGCTGAACCCAATCCTGGAAAGGGTCCTCTGCGACTACATCATGCGCAGAAAAGCCCGAATTTCGATCGAGGGCTACAGAGGACCCGAGTTTGAACTTGAGGCGGGTGTTCCACAAGGTGGCTGTCTGAGTCGGCTGCTGTATATTTAGTACACACTGGACTTACCTGATCCGGTAGGGGAGGAAGTGATGTACCTGCAGTTTGCAGACGACATAACACAAATCGTCTCCAGTTATTACAAACATGCTGGATATCAAGTAAGGCAGACAACCATAGAAATTAATAACATCAACCGATACGAACCAAAGTGGAAAATCAAGACCAACCGCCGAAAGTTCCAGATCCTTCCAATTAACCGCCGAAGACGTGTGGATGTCTCAGTGAATTGTGATATATACCCATACGGAAATAAAGGAAAAGTCCTAGGTCTGTAATTTACATCCAAGGGATACAAAGTGCACATTAGTGATAGGATCTCCCTAGCCAAAATAAAGCTCGGCAAATTGTATATGTTTAAAAACCTCAGCTCCAAAAATCTTAAAAAGCTGTACACTGCTCTGATGGGTTCGACCTTAGTGTACCGGCAGTGGGCATGCAGGCTGCGAGTTCCACCTCTCTCAGACAAATGCAGAGACAGCAGAACAAAGCAGCACTGCCTATAGCTGGAGCAAGAAGGACGGACTATATTCAGCAAACAGTACTGCACGCAATAGCAGGTCTGACCCCACTGAATATAGAACTCCAGAGGCTAGGGAGAAAGACCTGGGACAAGATAGAAGACGAAATACTCCCGAACATGAACCTCGACCTAGATATTCCAAGAGCAGTTAGGGGACGCGCCACCAGGCAAGCCCTATTCCCGAGTGGAAGGAACTGCTCCCGAGAGAACCAAACTGGTATATTTACGTAATCAGAATATATACGTAAACAGGCGAAGCACGTACACCAAAGTGCAAAGAAGGAAGAAAGGAGAAGAAGCAAACAAGCAAAAGAAAAAGAGGCGAAGAGCCCAATGTGAAAACAAAATATACAAAACAGAAATTAAAACCTAAACTCCGGCAAAATGAGTAGTAAGCTGTTAAGATAATGATAAAGAAGAATATATATATATATATATATATATATATATATATATATATATATATAGCAGATAAGAAACTTGAAAGGCTTGAATGCCACGACGGAGGAAATATCAAATATATTTATCTATTTATGTAAGTAAACAAAAAATAAAAATAAATAAATAAACAAATAATTAAAAAGGGAGGAAAAATAAAGACCCAAACAAGAAAATCCTGAGAGAAGCCCTTCACACCAAGGCAACATTTAACTTCTTTTTATCTTTATATACCTACCACACATTTCCTACTTCATACATCAACATCAATATCAATTTTCTGACTATTTGACGGCCGAATATTCAACTACTACGCTCTGCTGACAACCTTCGGATAAAGCATTTTTACTTGCTTAGTAACGGACTTTGAGCACCGCCTACATATAAGAGCGCCTATTCTGGAAGTCTTACGGTGAATTACGCTTCATCCTTCAAAAAGAGAAATACTTATTATTCATCGAAGATTCATAACAGAATGAAGGCTTGCGCACCTCACTGCTCCCGTCCATCGCCCTGCGTGTGAACCTGCTCGGATGTCTGCTATTCATTGATTTCGTCTTAACTCTGCCGGCCACTTGGACTGACATAATTAAGGGCTTATGTGAAAACTGGTTTGAGGACTAGCCCACAGCGGAAGTGGAAGTCAGAAATGATCTCGAAACTGGGGCATAATTGCGAGTCCCGGACGGAGGAGAGATCCTCATCGCCCAGGGGACCCAGCCAGAATCATAGAGGAAAGTACACCCGTCTCTCTGTGGTTGGATGCAGTTCTGGCGTAAGTACCCGAGAGGGGATGACAAAACTTTAGCTGTCGTTGGTTCGGCCGCTGCTGCACCAAGTCCACCACAATTAATCCGTCTTGAGGTTCCCACTCGAGACCCATCCCATCTATCCATCATCCATCATTCTGGCAGCAAACGAGCGGGGGAACAACAGGAAAATGGACGGGGGCGTTTTTTCACCATTTTTTTTACTCTTACCCGAACCTACATGTACTATCCATTACCTCCTTTACCACTTCATAACTTTCTTTTTCACTCAAAAACACCATAATTACACTTTGTTTTCAGAAAAAAAAGACCACAAGAGGACATAGTAATGACAACGAAGACTATGGAGACCCTCACTAAGAGGGACCCCCTAAGGACCATCCCCGGAAAGAACCCCTACAAAAGGCACCTATGTGAAACCCTCTACCTCGAGCTAAAAACTTATTGAAGTTTCATCTGGTTGCATCGCCCTATGTGCCGAGACCAAGGACGTGGACCAGCTCCTATCGGAAGAGGGGGCGAGGGACCTACGGAACACTGGTCCACAAGTGGCAGCAAACAGAAGCTGATCTGCCGCAAAGCGGGGAGCTGAGTGGGTGAGCATACACCCGAGAGGAACTCAAGGAAGAGATCACCAAAAGCAATCCCTGAGCCAAAGTTCGCGAACACACCCACGTTTTTAAAATAACATTCGCTACCAC
The DNA here is from genome assembly GCA_963969495.1 of Ceratothoa steindachneri. NCBI lineage: Eukaryota > Metazoa > Arthropoda > Malacostraca > Isopoda > Cymothoidae > Ceratothoa > Ceratothoa steindachneri. Next base: position 9,578,797 of record OZ018334.1, read on the forward strand.
AGAAATGGCAAAAAAATCGACTCAGAATGGAATACCGAATGCTCTCTTGAAGGCGAATAATCTCTCTTTAGTAATTATGCCTGAAGACCCCGAATGCTCCAAGGCATTCAAGGGCTCAGTCATAAAGAATAATAGCGTCAAGTCTGGATTGGAGGAGATTATTGAAGCTCCCTCATCGGAGGAATCCGAAGAGGACGACGAAGAGGAAAAGGCTGAAAGTGAGGAGGGATCCTCCTCTTCTGACAACGAAGAGGGTCCCTGCACCCGTAACGAGCTACGAAGAGCAGGTCCAAAACCCCGAGTCCCCCTCCGAAAAAGGAAAACCGCCCAGCCAGCCCCCAAGAAGAATAATAATAACAAGAAACATAATAAAAACAATTCACCATGTTACGGAACGCACTGAAGATGTTGGAAATTAACACCAACGTTTGGACGAAGAAAGGAATTCTTTACGGAAATGTATTCAGGAAAATTGATGCGGACATAATCTTAATTTCAGAACACGGGATCGACACGCGTAGTGCAGAAATGAAAATCTGGAACTACGATGTGTTGATCACAAATTACTCGCAGGAGCGGTTCGACGGAACCGCTATTGCAATAAAGAAAAGGATTAAATATAATCAGATAAGAAATCTAAAAGAATCCTACCTCGCGATTGAAGTCGAACTCGACTTAGGAAAGTTGATCATTGCTACCGGATATCAACCGCCGAGGAGAGATGTGTTACCAATTCACACTCTCACTGGCCTATTTGGCAGAATAACCCCCACTATATTAATGGGGGATCTGAACGCCAGATGCCGAGAATCCGGTTACAGGACCTTCAACGGTATAGGAAGAAGCCTGGAACTATTGCTGGGCAGAAATATTGACCAGCGAATAGGTCCCGACTTCCCCACCTTCGTCAGAGCAGGAAGTGCCACAAAACCAGATATCTGTCTGGTGAATCGTCAGCTGTCGTTCAATTACTACATGGAACCAGTCCAGGTACCATGTAGTGAACATATAGGGATCCTACTCACCATCAACAGGAACCCTATACAAGTTCCAGCTGTAGTCAGAAGGAACTACAAAATAACAGACTGGACACGGTACGCACGCCTTCTCGAGGCCTACGATCCGCCTAACTTGGACGAGGCACTCGATGACATCAATAACCACCTCATTAACGCAGATAGGGCTTGTGTCCCTAAATCCGAGTATAGGACCATCTCTACCTACAGATGGACCGAATACATGAAGGAATTATACCGTGAGCTGAATTTATTGTATGGAATATTGTCGCTCCGATCTAGTTATCTGGCAAAGGAGGCAAAGGAAGATTAGGTTTTCAAACGTGCTTTTTTTAACGGCGGTCAACTCAGGGACGCCGAGAGTATGGTTTCCGACTGAAGTTGCACATTAATTGCCTGTTTCTTCAATTGAATGTTGACAGCTTCGGCCATCCGCAATCTTCTGCGATTTTGGAGTCTCAGGATGATGGAGGTGTCCTGATTCAGTTTTTCACGGATTAGGCTAGTGCCCTGAGATTGGGCGTGTTTTTTAATTGCGCCATCTTGAAGGTGAGCTGTCAGTCGCCTCGACAGGGTTATGGAGCTCACGCCAATGTACTTTGAATTGCGGTGTTCGCAATCACCGACTTTGCACGAATATTCGTACACGACGATATTCTCCTGGAGTTCGCTCGTTGGAGGCAGGCAGCTATTCTTCATGCCACAGAACACCAAGCAGATGAAAGAGCCATCAATGACATTATAGACCGAGGAATAAAACCCATAAACCGAAAAAAAGATCGCACTGATCATCTACTACCAAAATAGACGTACTTCAACTCTCTTCATGAAAAATAACCCCAAACCCCCACTACAACCGAAACAAAGGACACATCTGATATAAGAGCACATATGTAAACTAGGAGACTGTGAGCTCCTACCTAACTCGTATATCAGCATGACCGAAACCACTCTCTCAAGAACAATGCCATACCATCTGAACAACGGTGCACATAAAAAACATACATGCCTCAACCGAAAAATGATAGAAGAAAACACCAAATTTTAGACTCTGCTCTTAACAGACGTCAACTACTCTTCCTTGAAGCTATATATATCCAAGAGAAACAATCGAATTTAAACATACAGTCTAACTCCAATGAAACCCTGCCCAGCGCAAGAAAAGCAAACAGAGGGACAGGTGTACTCACAGCTGCCCCTAACCACTAATCCTGCCCCCCCTCTTTGGCTACCTACTTCTCCGACCTTTTATCACCTGGATCCAACCTGCCTACATTCGTAATTTTGTCAATACATTTTGTAACAAATATAAACTGAATACTTTGTAATGATTCCCCATTGTAACTCTGAAGATGATACTCGATGTATCGAAACGCTTCAGTTAAATTAAAGAGAGTGCTAAATTACATTAATTTACTTCTACCTTTGGCAAAATAACAAACATCAGTCCCCAATTGTATCGTACTTGAAGTGCAGGTGAGTGGCTTATAAGCTTCGTTTGAATGAGTCTTATTTGAGACTCATGATGGCTGAGTGGATTCACCGCTGGTTAACAGTGGTCCAGCGCACGAAAAGCTGTTCGCAACTCGCCTATGGTACTTTCATTCTTTCTTTTTACTTTGCCCCCTTTCCTACTCCCCTCTATCTACACCAGTGAACTTCGGTACGCTTATCCACAGGTTAAACAATGAAGAAAAGGCGAATATAAGAGAAATCGAGAAGATTGAAAAAAGAATTATTAATTCGAAACTAGCGGTCGCTTTTAATAAAACATGCTATAATGAAACAGAAAACGAGAAGATTTTTCTTCGAAAATATCATTCCCTAATTCGCAAAAATTCCGTACAGGGGTGGGATTCGAACCGTGAACTCTGAGGCAGCGAGCATCCGCTTTGATCTCAATTAAATCATCTCTTAGGCCACTTGGCTACGCGGAAGACCAAAAAGATCTTCCGAATAAACAAGCCTTTTAGCTACTACTCGCAAGGTCGATGGGGACTGTGAGAGAAAATTAATAGGGAATTCAAAGGACAAAGGAGAATTTAGGTAAACACGCGGCAAATATACAATGTATAAATCTTTAATGAGTGCGGAAGAATAATGAAAATGAATCCAACAAACCGCAAGATGATTTAATTGAGATCAAAGCGGATGCAGGCTGCCTCAGTGTGCACGGTTCGAATCCCACCCCTGTACGGAATTTTTGCGAATTAGGAAATGATATTTCCGAAGAAATATTTCCCCGACTTATAATAATAACAATATTATAGTGCGGGGGGCAGGGTGGTTATTCTGTCGGTTGTTCAGTTTGCCCTAAGCAACACTTTGGGCAAACCAGTAAATCATTAAGTGTATGCTTGGTGCAACATAGATACAATATTAGGAGGGGGGAAAGCAGTAGGGCTTTCTTTGTCCATTCATCTGAAAACAGTCCCCCTTTCAATTGGAATTCGGCTAAATTTATTTACAAATCTGATGACTTTGTTCAAATAAATAATGTCGAATGCTCAGGCATTAATTCCTCGCCGGATAGGAAATCATCTCTCCAATCTGGGTGCTCCAAGGGTTCTTGATCTTCCGTTGGGGCCGACCCCTAGTTGGCGTGCTTCATCTCCCACAGTTTGCACAAGCATGTGGAAATTGAGCAAGTCCTTCCTGGACCCTTGCTCTCCCCAATGCCCGTTCCTCGAACACACATACACAACACTGCCAAATATTCACAGACGTTTCCTTATCACACCGAGGCACGGGTGCTACAGCCATTTACTAAGAATTTTTATCTCTGGCGCTGACGATTGACTCCTTTAGTTGCAGAAATTTGCAACTGGCTGGTCCAGGTGTCCCGTTAACGGATTCCTGGGCAACGAGAGGGTTGAATCAGCTGGACCGTCCAGCCTATCCCGGATAACTTTGCATTGCCTTTTCGAGATTTTTTCCCTCCTCTATAAGGGATTATGTTTTTCGTTTGTGGCAGGACGAATGAGCTGGGTATTCATCCTTTAAATTACACATATAATATCAAAGTCTGTCCGTTCTTGGCCCTATACAGCTTTCAGAGACAGCAGCCCTTTGTCTCGTTCGCTGGTGTTCAAATTATACCCGACTGGCATTTTTGTGGTGGAGACCAATCGGTTGCCCATCTTCTATTGGAATCTCCTCATTTTGCCAATCTCCTGTCAGCCTCTTTTCCAGCTCTTTCAAGTATCCCCCGTCTCGATTTCCTTCTTGTCGAGGAATCTTTTAAAACCTCATTATTTTTTTCTCTCATGGTGGCCTTCACCCTCGTTTATAATTAATTTGCTCCTATCTGTTTGTGCTGCCATCAAGAATCCATTGGGATTAGGCAACTGTTCTTGTTCTTCCCTCCTTAAATCATTACTCATGCACCCACACGCCAACTTAACCTTACACCGCATAGAAATATGCAGATCTGTGTTGAAAGAACGTTTATTATACAAGTTTTTTTTGCTACCACAAACTTCCTAATCAGTCACTCCAGGTGTATCGAAAGCTCCACTTACCACATTTCTCCTCCCGTCACCTTTTTTTTTTTCCTTCACATTTTACAATATCACCAACCGATACCCATTTCAAATTCCATCCGTTACTCAACCCAACTCATCCAATGAGTTGAAATAAAGCTCAGGAAATTATTATTTTTTTCAGACGAAAAAAGAAACGGGGAAGCAAAGGGAGCTTTGTCCCCAAACTGAGTATCCTGAAGAACTTCTCTCTTCCTTCTCATAACCTCCATCCAGATAATCAAATGGATCTTGCCTTCGCCAGGTCTGTTTCTCTCTCCTGCCGCGGTCCTCAGTCGTTTCTTTAAATTCGGGCGGGAAAAAAGAGGCATAAATCGAGTGTTGTAGAATATGGAAAGAAGAGATATGTATTTATTTTTAAACCTGGAGGCACAATAGACTTGTTTCTTTAACTGGAAATAAGGGCATTTTCACTAATTGGAGAAACAAAAGGATAAATAGAAAGAATACAGGAAAGGGATAAGAATAACAAGACTTCCAATAGCTTATCTCGGCGGCCCTGAATAGAAGGGTAAGTAATGGCCATTGGAATACGAATGAAATGAAAAAATAACATCCCTCGTCCTTTCCTAAACGCCTGCTTCAGGTCGGTTCGATGTTTTCCACTCCCACCCTCAAGTGTTCCCCGATCGTTAATTTATGTGTAAAAAAAAGTACCCCCACACCTTCACTCTCCCCAACCAAGAAAGGTCCCTGATGTCTTCGGGCTCACGAGATTGTCATTCTGATCTTTAGGTACATTTCATTATCCGGATGGGGGTCTCGTCCAACGAGACGCAAATTTCGTCTTAGGGTCCAGGTACGAGGGGGGAGGAAAAAGGAGGCAGTACAATCCTCTGACCTTAAGGGGTCATTTGCGTGGCAGAAAAGGGAATGTTTAGGAAGTTGAGACACTCTCGCCATAACTACATTTTCACCTTTCTCGAACTTGTTTTCCCACCATTAAAAAGCCAGTTTGAATAGAAAGGTCATCGCATTTTAATGACATTTCTTAATTTTCCTTCAGGTTTCTATCGCAACATAAACATGAATTTTTTGCCAAAGATTTTGGGGAACCTTCGACCACATCTGCGCCCCGGAGGCCTTTCAACGACCTTTGGGTGAGGATTGCAGAACCAGGTTCTAAGAGGTAAGAACCGCCGATTTAATCAACTAGAGACGCTCCCTCCACCCCCTCTCGTACTAAATGAGAAAAGGTAAGGATGTGTGGCAGGATGAATACCCACGCCGTTTTCGGGCGCGTGTGGTAAAAGGAGACTAAACCCGGATATGGAGCCACGGGGCTCTTAAGCCGAAAGTTTTGTCATCGCGAGTGCAATTCTTGTAATGGGCGGGGGAGTCGCTGACCCCGCCCAGTAATACCAAGTAATATGCGTCATTGTGGGAATTTAGGGTATGCGATGTATGGGCGAGCTCGAGAATTAAGTGAAGTTGAGGTTTGCCTGTATGCGGGGTTAAAAGAATGCCCGGAGGAGAAAGGGTCATAAAAAGCGACTAACCCCGGTTATTGGGCGCTGGTATGAGAAGTCGCGTTCACGCAAGGTTTCTCCAGCGAGCGCAATATGTGATGGCAGTGATGCGCGCTGACCACATCTTAAGGAAAAGTAATTGGAGATAAAGATGAGATTCGCAAGGGTGAAACCTCGATTGTAATCTTTGGACTCTGTAATGATTGGTGAGGAGTGACTTGGGACGAGTGTTAAATGGAATGAGTATTGGTTGATGGTTGTAGATGAATGGGTGACAGAATGAGAAGGGATAACTGAAACCTTTGGTATACCCCGAGAGTGAAAATGAGAAGGTGGTGTTGAAAGAAACTTGTGTAACAACACATTCTTTGGGTTCAAGAATGGGCATACATTCAAATTTGAAGAGGGAGAATGTAAGAGTATGATTGATCTTTCCCTAGGAAGAAAGAAAAGATGTATTTGATGTGAAAGCTGTACAGAGTATGAGGCTATCCGACCAGATGATTGAAATGTGTAAAGTTGAGGAATATATGAGAAGAAGTGGGGAAAGGTGGAAAGGAAGGAAGAATCAAAAGTGAAAGACTGTTGAAGCAGTGAAGGAGAAGTGTATGAGAATGTTGAGAGTAGGACAGATGAATTGCGCGAACTTGGGGATAGAGCCAATGTGGGTTCAGTCACATAGTGTTCTACGATGCCATTTTGTTTAAAGGGGCTCTTCTGGCGACTGCCTGCGTGGGCATAAGTCACTATAATCAAACTAGCTTATTGATTAGGCTAGGTAAAAAAAAATCGCAATCGGGGAGGGGCCCACCTCCCTCTGCTTGAGGTGATTGCCAGGTTGTGTCGTTCTTATTCATTGGCCACAGGGAAATCTTCACACCATTTCTCAATAACTAGGGATTGAACACAAGCCAGAACAAAACGGGTAGAACTGAAGAGCTCGCAAAAATTGTGAGGCTAGGAATGTAGATAAGCCGCAGTAGATAGAAAAATAAGGACCCATTCGCTTTTGCCATTATCAAAGCATTCTTTTTCAGGGAATGAAATCGAGTAAGAGAAGGCTAAATTTAACAAATGCCAGTTTCTTTGAGATTAAAAAAAATCATTCCCGTCCTGAATCAAACAAACGAGCTTGAGGCGGCGTAAGAACAAAGTTTAGAACTCTGTAAAATTATAGCTTTTAGTCTCGTTCTTGTATGTGCTCAACCCGATGCGAATCTGTTCTAAGCTGAATCTCCTTCCACTCCAAACAGTTCGATTGGAATTTTGCGACGTAAAACCCCGTCCGACAAAGAGACAGAGGAAGTGGAGGAATCGATCCGGGTTTGGTACGGCCTCCCGACGTCTGGGTCCTCGAGCATCCATTTTGCTTCGCTTCATCTCTCCTTAGCGGCCACATTTACGTTTCTCCACGGCAGATAAATCTACCCCAGAGAACATGAAATCTGGCGTCAAGAATGTATTCGCTCTATACGTCTTTCAGGATATCCAATACTTTATAGTAATAGTTTGTATCAAACAGGTTGGCAAAATATTTCCTGCATTAGCAAGAACATTACCATTTCGGCAAATGACCAAAAGGAATTCCTCTTCACTTTAGATTTTTCCACTCGGAGAATTTGGCCACCGTCCAGGTGGCTCACGTTTCAAGTGTCGCGAACCGAGACATTTACTTCTTTTGAAGCCACCCTCCTTATATTCAAGAGCTGCTTTCCACAAGGGGTTGGAAGGCATCATCCACACTAACCTACCCCTTTATGCCGTACCAAACATCACTATTTTCACCGTGCCGAGTTGGCCCTCCATAGCAAAGGAGTCCTGTGCGTTGTTCCATCTCGTCCAGTCATGGTACACACCAGGGTAGAAGGGACCAATGAGGCATCTTCACAAACGCCCTCCCTACGCAACTTTAGGTCAGTCCTTTCTCTCACAAACACTCATTCACAAAAATCAACCTAACTTTTACGCAATTTTCCAACCCTTCGCACAATCCTGACACTCGGATATTCTCTTCATAATCTTACATGCCCATCTCACCGGAGAACACAGATACAACTCCAATGACCACGCTTGACCTTTTCGCATTCCATACCAATCTCTCTCAAACACTAAACGTTGGAACCACTGTACTCTCATGCATCTCCACAGCACATTCAACACAATCCTTAAGCATTCAAAAACTTGTCTTCGCAATCAGAATCATTCATAATAAAGCCGAGATACTTCAATTTAACCCCCCCAACGAGCTTATCTATTCATCCTCAATCGATGCAAAATGCCACTCCGCACTCAAAAGCACATCCACCACCTCTTTAACCTCACCACCATGATCGCACTCCATCCCAACTGCTCTTCATTTTCTTTCATGTTTGTCTCACATAGCGCAAGCATCTGCAATATCCCCCTTTATCACTCATCACACAAAGCCCCCAAGGATTCCATAGATCTACTTGATTCATATTGACTGAACGGACTCGATAGGGACCTAGGACAGCGCCCCCTCCCCCCTCTTCCCATTACTACAAGAACAAAACTTTCGACTCAACAGCTTCGCAGGTGAGGGGTCCTCTAAAGGGGTTTAGTCACCCTTTTATAGCATAGACCAGAAGATGGTTTATTTTATAGCCTCACATGCAGGAAGCCATTCGAGTCATTTTTCAGCAACAATTTCACGTAGCTCTCGACCGGTATGAAAGATGGCTCGATTTTGAGGGCCTTTGACCCCCTTTTTTCAGCCGGAATAAGTGTAGTCAAACCAATATCTTACTCTAATGGTCTCATTTAACCAACTTTATTAAGGTCCTCCATTGGTCCAGTAATTCCATCTTTTAACGAATCACATCATAACCATCATGTACCAAGGTGAAAACATTATTAGCATCTGTTAATGATATGGATGACATAAGAAGAGCACCTTTGAATAGAGTCTGCCCCACACCTCCCGATGGCATAACCGTCCCTTGTGCTGGATTTAGGACTTTCTTTCTTCCTTTTATTTATACTCAGACATGAGTGTGTTTCACGCTTCGAGTCGGGAGTACATTTTGGTGGTTGCCATGCGTCTAGAAACCTGTAGTTCGAATCTCGCGTTAAATGGCAGGTACCTACCGAGCTTGCAATCAGAGGGTGTGAGTATCAAAACCATATTTAGCGCACATGTGCGGCAGATATAGTTACATACCAAAAAGGTTACCCCGTAAGGGCTTTGGAATTTGGAAGTATATAAGGCCACGGTAGTTTGTTCCTAGTTGAAAAAAAGAAATAGGAGAAAATAGCTGCCGAGGAATGCCAGCCATTCCTGTTCACTACAAGGTCATATGCCACATTCGGGGGAATATTAGACATGAAGGCAAGTTCCTGTCATAGCATCTCCACCCGCTTCATACATGGTTTGATGACATTTAGTAGCCTTTTACAAGGAAAAGCCGGCACTCGCCGGATGGCTATCTTATTCCCGAAAAAGGAGAGAACCTTAAAAAAAGTTACAATTATTTTTTACCTATGCCTTTGTCTTCCTAGGGAATTATTGTACATAGATTGTTCAACTTAACCTGTTTCCATGACTGAATCATTCTATTAATGACATATTGTACCATGTACAAATGTAAATAGTGCTCGATCCTTGTACAAAGTCTTAGCCATCTTTCATTCACACAGACTGGTGTCAAACATTCCGAGCCACTTACTGGTTAGTCCATACTAGTGCCATAAAACTTGTATCAAGTCTCCCAATTTTTTTAATCTTAAATATCTGTCTGAAATAGAACACTTTTATAAAAATTATTTAATGTTGTAGTGACGGAAATTAGAAAAAAAAATGCAGTGGGCAATCAAATCAATGTAATGGTGGAATATGCATACCATACAAAATTACCAAAATATATCTATAAAATGTATTTTCAACCTAACCATACAGCTCGCTTTGGCAATGAAAAGTACCAAGTGAAATAGTTAAATAGTCAAGTGAAGTGGTTAAAAGACCGTTTCCAGCAAATCAATGCGAATATTTCATTTTGATAGTTTCCATAAGCTGTAGAGGTATTTCATTTAGCAATATTACAACGCCTTGTCCTAAGCTTTTACTGAAATTAAATAAACATTCGTTATATAACTCAAGGCCCGCCGCAGCGGAGAACTTTTTTATAAACATAAAACACCACAGGTCTTCGATCAAGCCCAGAAATTGGAGTCCAATATGAGGAAACTTTTGTCCAACAAGGATACCGTAAATATTTGCCCCTCTAATGACATCGTTTCGCCTTATATTCACGATAAATTCTACGGGAACAGGTTCAGTCAATTTTAAAGGGTAAATCTTAATTTCGGAATGAAACTGAAAAAGGTTAAGACAGTACAAAACGTGCTGCAAAGGAATGTACTGCCCATTTCGCAGTTCCGTTTTCATAGTCGGACATATATTTATCTCTTTGGGATTGGGATCCAAATCAGACCTGGATAACAGCTTGGAATCTAGATGGAGTAAAGATGCGGCTTCCAAATCGATCCACGGAATTCTTCCTTCAAATATTCCAACGTGACCAATGAGGGCTTTTTTTAATTTTTCAATATCATTACCCTTGGAATTCCTGATAATGGTGCTAATTTTAGCTGTAAGACCAAAGAATTTGACAGAAGTGATGTCATCAGGTTTTAGAGAAAAGAGGGACTTTAGGAAGCTCACAACACTGACGGTGGAATTAAGGGCTTTGGGCTTTGAACGAACATAAGACTCAGGTTTACCCAAGGAGCGTTGGGAGAAGGAAGATTTCGATTGTGAGGCTTCGTTACTCTGTGTTGGAGGTCCTGACATTGTAAAAGCTTCTACTTTAGGCGCTGATAAAAGGGTTGAATGTATCAGTGTAATTCAATGGGCATCCAAATCTTCAGAAGATGACCTAATAGCAACAAACATAGCAGTCCTTCACCGAGCTGGAAAAACAAATCAGCTTTAAAATTACATTATTTACTTTAGTAGGGACTCTCTCTCTCTCTCTCGCAATAAATTAAAAAATAAGAGCTCTACTCCTCCGCTAGGTAAGTACTATAGAGTCATGGGGCTGTAAAAAAAAAATATATATATATATTGGTGATGGAGTCGTTCCTTGGAAACCTTATTCGTAGCAGGAATATGAAGACATATGCGATGGTTACGAACATTTAATTTTCCGGACGTTTCGGTCATTGACGATGACCATCATCAACGAATTCTAAATACAAAGAATTATTTTTATAAGAATAACTAAACACAGCAATAAAAAACATATATAGAGAGAGAGAATCTTATATTAGATTACTTTTGTTTATAAAATTCGCTCATTTGGCGACGGGCTTTAGGGCATAAGTCGCTTTAATTAAAATTCTAGCCTAGAACTAAGCTATTAATTCTAAAATTCCCCCCCCCCCCCGGGAAAAACAAGGAAGAACCATGCGACCCTTCCACAAAGAATCAAATAAAATGGAGGAACCTAGCATAAGATGATCTCAACCTCCACCCGGCTCACGGCAACCGTGTGGTGCGGAGATTCCAATGACCCGAGGGTAGTCAAGTTTTGTGGGAAGCTAAACCACACAATCCAATCTTCGAACAGGGTATGATGCATCATCTCCCGTACCGAGCGGGGTATTACAACCAGCTTGGCCGTGAAACAGAGGCAGCGCCTGAGAGTGACCCATTGACTTAAAATAGACTGGATACGAAAGGGGAAGCCACATCCAGTGCAAAATGAAATGTGCTACTTAAACGACGAACGCAAAATAGCCCCGGGGCTAAAGAAGCTTTGCGAGAGGCGTGGTAACAAATAGTCACAGGTGGTGCCCTCCACGGTGGCATCCTGGGCAAATCCAAGGGTACCACCGGCCCGAGAACTATACCTAGCTCTCGAAGGAGTTTCCTGGCACTAAAGCCGAAGGGCTTAGGGTATGACTTACGTCTCTCGGCAGCATAGGCACCGACGGGATCAGTTGCAGATGCAATGAGAGCTGCTGGCGACTGAGGGAGGAGCCTGGCTCGCGCGTACAGGCGAGAAATTATTATTATTATTATTTTTTTAAGCTCATCTGGCGACTGCCTAACTTGAGCATAAGTCGCCGTACTCCACACGGCCTAATACTAGGCTATATTAGAAAATAAATGACAAAACAAATAATATGTAACTAACAAATAACTATAAAAAATAATGAGAAAAGCAAAAGGACAAGAAGGAAGCATGCTCCGGTGTCGGGGGTAGGCCCACCTCCCCTCGGCGCAAGAACATGAGACCTACAAAAAAGGTCAAATAAAGGGGAGAAGGCCGCCCTCCTCCTAAAAAAGGTAAAATAAGGGGATAAGGCCGGCCTCCTCCTAAGAGTTAATGCAAACGAACCCGGCCCGAGTTCAAGGGATAAGAGGTAGCGACCGCAGGTAACGTGTGCGGAGATAGCCCAGACTGGGACATTCAACAAGAATGTGCTGAACAGTCTGGGGGACAAAGCAGTCTTCACGTTAGGGCGCAGGCGAGCGCTCCATCAAATAGCGGTGCGTCTCGCGAGTGTGCACAATTCGGAGACGACAGAAAACAACCTGAAGCCCTCGCGGCATTAGGGGGTAGATCCATGGAAACAGTTGAGGCGCAATGGCACGCAAATAGCGAAACGCTGGTCCGGTCGCCCAATCCTCGCGGACTCTTTGGCGCCCCCATTCCCCGCAGAAGATAATCTCCCATCCACCCGGCTCGCCAAAACCGTGGCGTCACGGATATCGCGAACCAGGGGATGCGGAGATTTCAATGTCATGAGAACACTCAGGGTGCCTTGTGAGTCGCTATAAATCGCAATCCGGTCTCCGAACAGGGCACGTCGCGTAATCTTGTGTAATGAGTGGTGTATTGCCATCAGCTCGGCCGTGAAGACAGATGGGGCGCCTGACGGAGCCCCGCTGACGTCAAACAGAAGGGATACGGCGTGGAAGCCGACCCCCTATTGGGACTTGGAGCCATCCAAGTGACACGAGGTGTGCTCAAAAAAGATCGAACGCAATACTCCCGGCGCTGTACAAGATTTGGGAGCAGAGGCGCAGCGACAAATAGCCAAAGGTGGTACCCTCCAGGGTGGCGTGCTGGGCAAAACCAGGGGTGCCACCGGCCCGAGAGCTATACCTAGATTTCGAAGGAGTTTCCTAGCCCTAAAGCCATAGGGTGTCTTTCGGCGGCATAGGCACCGTCGAAATCAGCCACGGAGTGAGAGCTATTGGCGAGTGAGGGAGGCACCGGGCTCGAGCGTACAGGAAAATAATGCACTGTGCACGGCGTAGAGCGAGTGGAATCACCTCAGCATCGACTAGTAGGCTCTCAATGGGGGCAGTGCGGAAGGCACTGGTCGCCAGGTGAAGGCCGGTGTGGAGGATTGAGTCCACCTTCCGCAATACACGCTCAGCTGCGGATGCATAAAACTCGCATCCGTAGTCGAGCTTTGAACGAACAAAAGATTGATAAAAAAGTAAGGTAGTCGCCCTATCAGCGCCTCAAGCGCTGAACGTCATGGACCGAAGAATATCCATGGCGCGGGTACAAGAGACCCTAAGTCTGGGAATATGAGCGTCCCAGGTGAGGCGGCGGGCAAATACAGGACCAAGGAAACGGTGGGATTCAATCACTTCCAGGCGTACCCCATTGAGAAACAAGTCTGGGTCAGGGTGGAGCCGTGGATGGCGGCAGAAATGCACCACTTTAGTCTTGGTCAAGGAAAACCGAAAACTGTGCGCTTCGGTATAGCGAGAGACGCGGGTCAATGCCTGTTGGAGTCGACGCTCCAGAATTGGCATCTGGGCCGCGCCAAAAGAGATCGAAAGGTCATCCACGTAAAGCGTAGCGAGAACATCTTCCGGCAGCACCGAGGTGATGCCGTTGATGCTCAGAGCAAAGTGTGTGACACTGAGGACACTTCACTGCGGGACACCCTCTTCCTGCACCTTTGGGCCGGAGAGGGCTTCCCCCACCCGTACGCGGAATCGACGATCTCGCAAAAATTCAGATATAAACATTGGGAGGCGTCCCCTCGTCCCCATCGTGTGGAGAGTCTCAATGATACCGTATCGCCATGCGGTATCATAGGCCTTCTCCAGACCGAAAAACACCGTGGCATAGTGCTGTCTACGAAGGAAGGCCTTGAAGACGGCACTTTCCAGGAGGACCAGAGCATCCGAAGTGGAATGGAACTTGCGGAAGCCGCACTGTGCAGAAGACAGATGGCTTCCGCTGTCCAGAAAAAGGCTAATCTAACATTTACCAATTTCTCCATAAACTTGCACACGCAAGAGGTTAGAGAGAGTGGGCGGAAACTGGCCGGAGTAGAGTGATCTCTTCCTGGTTTGGGAAAGGCGAGCACAGTAGAGATTCGCCAGGAATCCGGGAGGAGACCCTCCACCCAGATCCTGTTGAACAAATCTAACAGAAAGGCCATGCCTCGAGTAAAGCTGTCATTGAAAGCTTCTCCGCCTCTGGAGGTAAAGTCCAGCCGGCGGCCTTGCGCGACATCACGACGTGCATTGAATGCTGGCGGAGCAGCATCTCGGCTAGAGAATGCGGAAAAAGCGGTCGCTAAGGATTCCGCCAAGGACGCAGGGCCCCGAGATTGCAGTCGCATTATCCTGGCGAACGGGAGGGGGGTCCTGCGAGAACTTGCCCCGAATCCTTTTGACTCGCTTCCACACCTCAGCTAAAGGGGTCTTCCCGTTAAGTGAAGACACGTATACCCGCCAAGAAGAGCGGCGGGCGTGCTTCGAAATATACCGGAACCTAGCCCTAGCCCGACGAAATTCAGCGACAGTGAAATCGTTCGGAGAAGATGCGGGGGCCCACTTCAAAGAGAAGACCCTCACGGAAATGGCCGTATGCTTCCCGGTGAAGGCACTGTCGCCTTCGAGGACTTATTGAGAGGTTGGACTCACCATGCGAGTCCTTTCCTCCCTCCGCCTCGAAACCTTAGGTGAGCGGGGCAGCTTCGTAGGCGGGAGTCCCTCTTTTGGAGGACCTAGGGTGTCCAAACCACCCAGCACACGATTAGGTGTAGGCGAAGGAATTTACTGCTGTCATCCTTTCAGGGGAAAACTTTAGGAACCCAGGAAGATAGCCTCACGACCAACTTCAGGGGTGTTGCCTCCTGTGAGTCTAACTACTCGGTGGAGGCGCGTGGCCGTTTCGCCTTACGGAAAACGGTCACACTGGGGGAAGGGGGAAAATGAGCCCTGGTTTAGCCGGGGCTGGGAGTGAACCCTTTGTGCCGCCAGCTTTACCATGGGAAGGCGCGGGCTGGGTAGTACCCGCAGAAGGTTTCCGAATAGGCGTGGAAACGACCATGCTAGTAGGCCTGGAGGGGGTAGGAGCAGAAGGTGTATTTCTTAATATTGAGGCATAGGATGTAGGGGGGCAGCACTGGGCCCGCCAGGACAAAGCCCTTAGCCTCGCGAAATGAGAGACGAACATGTGCCTGAACGGCCAGGATTCACTTCTCAAGAAGATACGCACCACATTGCTTCTAAGAGGCGGGGTACGGCTTTCCGCCATTGACACACTTGGACACACACGATTTGGACTTATCGTGTGCGGCCTTGGGGACACTTACACAGACTTCGGATAACCAAGACTTTGCACGTCTACACGAGCGATTGACATGGCCGAAGCGGTAGTAGTAGTAGCACCTCCAGGGCATTTTTATTTTATTTTTTTTAATTCTATAGAGCCCATCTGGCAACTGCCCACTTGGGCATAAGTCGCCGAAAAACACGACAGCCTAGAACTAGGCTACTTTAAAATAAAAATATGAAAACTTAGCAATCAGGAAGCAATCTCCGGCAGCGGGGGGAGGTCCCCTTCACTCCGGTGCAGGAGAGTGCAACGTACAAACAAAAAAATAACAAAAAAAAGAACCTTAAATAAAGGGAAGAAGCCCGGCCTCCCCCAAAAGTCAACAAGTCCACAAGTCAATGTGCACGAATCTGTCCCGAGTACAAGGGACAGGCGGTAGCGACCCCGCCCATCCCGGTACCGGGACAGGTATCGTGCGCGAAGATCACCCAGACTGGGACATTCGACAAGAATGTGCCGAACAGTCTGGGGGACGACGCAGTCGTTGCAATAGGGCGCAGGCGAGCGCTCCATCAAATAGCGATGCGTAACACGAGTGTGTCCGATTCGGAGACGACAGAAAGCAACCTGAAGCCGCCGCGGCATTGGGGGATAGGTCCATGGGAACAGTCGCGGCGCAATGGCATGCAACTTTAAGTTCCCTTCGACCGTCTCCCATCTTCTTTGCCAAGCAGTCCGAAGAGCTGCCCGTATTCCTGCCATGTAGTCGGTGTGAGGAAGAGCGCGAATGCTGGTCCGGTTGCAAAAGTTTCGCGGACTCTTTGGCGCCCTCATTCCCACATGTCCAGGAACCCAGCAGAAGATAATCTCGACATCTGCCCGGCTCGCCAAAACCGTGGCGTCACGGATATCGCGAACCAGGGGATGCAGAGATTCCAATACCCCGAGAGCACTCAGGGGGCTTTGTGAGTCGCTATAGATCACAATCCGGTCTCCGAACCGGGCACGTCGCGTAATCTCCCGTACCGAGTGGTGTATTGCCACCAGCTCGGCCGTGAAGAGAGACGCAGCGCATGTAGAGCCCCGCTGACTTCAAACAGAGGGGATACGGCGTGGAAGCCGACCCCCTCTTGGGACTTGGAGCCATCCGTATACACTGGCACGGTTCCAGCGTGACACGATGTGTGCTCCAAAAAGGTCGAACGCAATACTCCCGGCGCAGTACAAGCTTTGGGAGCAGAGGCGTGGCGACAAATAGCCAAATGTGGTACCCTCCAGGGTGGCGTACTGGGCAGAACCAGGGGCGCCACCAGCCCGAGAGCTATATCTACCTCTCGAAGGAGTTTCCTGGCCCTAAACCCAAAGGGCTTAGGGTATGACTGGCGTCTCTCGGCGGAATAGGCACCATCGAAAAACGCTGCGGATGCAGTGAGAGCTGTTGGCGACTGAGGGAGGCGCCGGGCTCGCGCGTACAGGCGAGTGATGCACTGCACGCGGCGCAGAGCGAGTGGCATCTCCCCAGCATCGACCAACAGGCTCTCAATGGGGGAAGTGCGGAAGACACCGGTCGCAGAGGGAAGGCCAGTGTGGTGGATCGAAACCACCTTCCGCAACAAACGCTCGGCTGCGGATGCATAAAACTCGCATCCGTAGTCGAGATTCGAACGAACAAAGGATCGATACAAAAGTAGGGCAGTAGCCCTATCAGCGCCCCAAGCGCTGAACGTCACGGAACGGAGAATGTCCATGGCGCGGGTACAAGAGACCTTAAGGCTAAGAATATGAGCCTCCCAGGTGAGGCGTCGGTCGAATACAAGACCAAGGAAACGGTGCGACTCAACCACATCCAGGCGCACCCCATTAAGAAACAAATCTGGGTCGGGGTGAAGCCGTGGATGGCGGCAGAAGTGCACCACCTTAGTCTTGGCCAAAGAAAACCGAAACCTGTGCGCTTCGGCATAGCGAGAGACGCGGTTCAATGCCTGTTGGAGTCGACGCTCCAGAGTTGGCATCTGGGCCGCGCCAAAAGAGATCGAAAGGTCGTCCACGTAGAGCGTAGCGAGAACATCTTCCGGCAGCACCGAGGTGATGCCGTTGATGCTCAGGGCAAAGAGTGTGACACTGAGGACACTTTCCTGCGGGACACCCTCTTCCTGCTCCTTTGGGCCGGAGAAGGCTCCCCCCACCCGTACACGGAATCGACGATCTCGCAAAAATTCAGATATAAAAACATTGGGAGGCGTCCCCTCGCCCCCATCGTGTGGAGAGTCTCCATGATACCGTATCGCCATGCGGTATCATAGGCCTTCTCCAGATCGAAAAACACCGTGGCGTAGTGCTGTCTACGAAGGAAAGCCTCGCAGACGGCATTTTCCAGTCGGAGCAGAGCATCCGACTTGGAGTGGAACTTGCGGAAGACGCACTGTGCAGAAGACAGATGGCCTCCGCTGTCCAGGAAATAGGCTAATCTAACATTTACCAATTTCTCCATCAACTTGCACACGCAAGAGGTTAGAGAGATTGGGCGGAAACCGGTCGGAGTAGTGATCTCTCCCCAGGTTGCGAAAGGCGAGCACAGTAGCGATTCGCCAGGAGTCTGGGAGAAGACCTTCCACCCAGATCCTGTTGAACAAATTTACAGAAAGGCCATGCCTCGCTCAACTAGGTGTCGAAGCATGGCATACGGGACATCGTCCGGACCATGGGCGGTGTCCGCGCACGAAGCGAGAGCGGGACGCAACTCACTCACAGTAAACTTGTCGTTGAAGGGTTCTCCGCCTCTGGACGTAAAGTCCAGCCGGCGGCATTCCGCGACATCACGACGTGCAAAAAATGCTGGCGGAGCAGCATCACGGCTAGAGAATGCGGAAAAAGCGGTCGCTAAGGATTCCGCCACGGATGCGGGGTCCGAGATTGCGGTCCCATTCTCCTGGAGAACGGAAGGGAGGTCCTGCGAGAACTTGCCCCGAATCCTTTTGACTCGTTTCCACACCTCAGCTAAAGGGGTCTTCCCGTTAAGTTAAGACACGTATGCCCGCCAAGAAGAGCGGCGGGCGTGCTTCGAAATATACCAGAACCTAGCCCTAGCCCGACGAAATTCAGCGACAGTAAAATCGTTCGGGCGGCACTTATAGCGCATGTAGGCATAACGCTTCTGTTTGAGGGCCGTCTCTCACTCGACCGACCACCATGGGAGTGGTCGGCGTGCAAAACGGCCAGACGTCCTAGGAATACTAGTCAGGCCCACGGCGATGAGGTTGCCGGAGAAGAACTCAACGGCCTCATCTACCGACCTAAACTCCTCGACTGAGATAGAGAATTCAGTCATTTCCTGAAATGCAGGCCACCGCGCCCGCGCCAAGCACCACCGAGGTGGTCTCTCAGGCGGCAGTTGTCCTGAAAATGATATTTGAATGGGAAAGTGATCACTACCATGGAGGTCATCGACCACCCCCCAATCAAAATCAGGCTGTGCATCCGAAGAGCACAGAGATAGGTCAAGACAAGAAAATGAAGCGGTTCTCGGACAGTGATGCGTACTCATCCACGTTTAGGACACCCATCTCAAGCTCTTTGATCAGATCAGCAAGGACTTGTCCCCTGGGATATATGGATTAATCTCCCCAGAGAGGATGCCTGCCGTTCAGATCTCCAAGCAAAAGATAGGGCCTCGGCAACCGTGCCACGACGCGGCGGAAGTCCCCCGCGTCGAAGTCAGCTGACGGTGGAATGTACGCAGAAATGATAGTATACCTCCTATCCAGGTGCAGCTGCACAGCCACTGCCTGAAAGTAGGTATCTTAAAACAAAGGAAGAATGGAGACATCATGCCGGGTGTAAACCGCGCATCCCCCAGCCCGGCCATCCCGCGGTGGTGGGGTCGCAGGACCCTTATACCCCGGGAGGGCGGGCAGGGGGCACGCGTCTAGCATGGTCTCCTGCAAAAAGATAGCTAACGGGGAACGGGACGAGAAGAGCCTCCGCAGCTCCTCCCAGTTGGCTCGGAGTCCACGGCAATGCCATTGAAGGAATATGCCCTCCAGGCCTAGCTCAGGGGAGACGCGGGGGCCCTCCTCGAACTGAAGACCCTCACGGGAATGGCCGTACGCGTCCAGGGGGCAGAACCCCGGGCGCTGTTGGCCGGACAAAGCGCTGAAGGCGCTGTCGCACTTCGAGGACTAATTGTGGGAGGTTGGGCTCGCCATGCGAGTCTTTTCCTCCCTCCGCCTCGAAACCTTAGGCGGGCGTTGTGGCTTCGGAGGCGGGGGGGCCCTCTTTTCGAGGAACCACAGTCTCCGAGCCACTCGCTCCACCTCGGGGCGTGGGCGAAGGAGCCGAAGCTCCTTTGTTGCTGTCCTCCAACCCCGGAAGATGGCCTAGCGACCATCTTCAGGGGTGTTGCCTCCTGTGAGTTTAACGACTCGGTGGAGGCGCGTAGCCGTTTCGCCTTAAGGGAAACGGTCACGCTGGGGGAAGAGAGGGGAGCCCTGGTTTTAGCCGGGGCTGGGTATGAACCCTTTTTGCCACCAGCTTTACCAGGGGAGCGCCCGGGTTGAGTAGAGCCCGCAGAAGGGCATATGACGTCCCAGGCAGAGCCGGGCGAACCAGGACCAAGTCCTTAGCCTCGCGGAATGAGAGTCGATCCTGGGCCTGAACGGCCAGGATTTCTTTCTCAAGGAGATATGCACCACATTGCTTCGAAGAAACAGGGTGCGGCTCTCCGCAATTGACACACTTGGCCACACACGATTTTGACTTATCGTGTGCAACCTTGGAGCAATTTACACAGACTTCGGGAGACCCCGACTTTGCACGTCTACATGAGCGATTTGTATGGCCGAAACGGTGACAGTAATAGCACCGCCGCGGCAGTGGCACGAATGCCTTGACGCGGTAGCGGTACCAACCGGCACGCACCGACTCAGGGAGATTGTCACAGTCGAACGTGACGAAGAGTGTAGGGGTGGGTCTCGAGGCCCCTCCCTGTTTTCTCATCACACGTTCGACATTGACCGCCCCATGGTCGGCCAGCTCTAGGGTGATGTCCTCAATGGAGTAGTCAATGAGTTCCTTCGCACAAACTACTCCTTTCACAAAGTTCATGGTAGAGTGCGGCGTCACACTCACCAGGGTGCCATGAAGTGTCCGAAGAGCACTTATCTTGGCCGCCTCGGCGGGATTAGCCGCATTCGCCAGAAGGCTCCCGTCCGAGAAACGGGTCACCTTCGGCTCTCTACCAATTGCACTAGCTAATCCTCTCCTCTGATGGATCATGTTGCCCTTGGGCAACATGGTGCCATCAGTGGAGCGAATAACGAGGAAGCGTTTGAAGCCAGCGGGCTCAAAAACACCAGGTAACCTCTGAATGAGGGGCGCAGATGTCATCGAGGCTCCGCCCTGTGCACTTTTGGTCTTAGTCAGGGGCTCCACAACCGGGGAGTAAGAGGGGCCGGATGTGCCGATCTTGGCTTGGTCGCTTTCCAGAGTGGCAGCAGACCCATCCGTCCTCGCAGCCCCCGCGGATGGAGAGGAGCCCCGAGTCTTCTTTGTCTTTTTGGTCTTGGTCTTTTTCTTTTTTGGAGAGGAGGGCGGGGAATGAACCCGCTTCTCACCCCGGCCGGTAGAAGCCCCTAGGCTAGATGTACCGGCCTCAGCCAGGTCCTTCTCCGAAATGGAGAAGGTCCTGGTGGCCGCAGGGGCATCATCCGGAGGAGATCTCTTCCCTCCTTGTACTGCCTGAGAATCCCCAGCCGTTTGAGGAGGACCTTGCATAGGGGCGGATTCGGGTTCAGTGCTTGGCGCAGAGCCCGGATTTCCCCCCCATGGAAAGCCCTACCGTCTGAGGCTGGGTTTCCTCAAGGACCATATCTATCACAGGAGGGGCCTCCAGTTGGCCATCCCCTCCCAGGACATCGCAGGTCCCCTTGGCAGTGTCGCCAGTCTTGTGTGGGGAGGCACAGGCCTTGACCCCAGCAAGGTTTAAAATTCTTGCCAGCAGGTCTTTTGAGGGAAGCGACCGAAGGGGCCTGGCTTCCCTCTCCCCCCTAAGGGGGTTTGCCCTACCGAGCCGCTTACACGAGGGGCGGTCAGCAATGGGCTGCCTGCTGGCTTTCTTGGCAGTCCCCTTAGAAAGCAAAGAAGGGACTGCCTCTGGAAGTAGGGAGGTGCCCGAAAGCACCTCCAGAGAAGGGGGTGAGGGGGAGTCCCCTACACCCATAGGCGTAGGAGAGGAGTAAGCCTCCTCTCCGGTTAAAGAAGTAAGGAGGGTCCCCTGCGCAAGCACAAGGGG
Organism: Ceratothoa steindachneri; assembly: GCA_963969495.1. Taxonomy (NCBI): domain Eukaryota; kingdom Metazoa; phylum Arthropoda; class Malacostraca; order Isopoda; family Cymothoidae; genus Ceratothoa; species Ceratothoa steindachneri. The sequence continues at coordinate 9,600,673 of OZ018334.1, forward strand.
GACGGACCTCCATTTTCTCGGTGGAGCTGCCCGAGGGCGGCTCCGTAATTTCATTGGGGAAGTTGGGGGTTGTTTTTTTTTATTTTCATCATTGGGCATGGTGACCCTATTTGTGCTACGGGACGAATAGCTCATCACCTCTTGCAGTTGCCTGCACTGCAAGAGGTGCTTACAGGGCTGGCAGAGCCAGGTGCTGCCATTTCAGACCACCCCTCCTGCCTGGTGGCCTGGCAGTCCATCAGCATGGCGGCTCCACCTTGAACACAGCGTAAAATTGATAGAATGTGAAGAGGAGAGGAAAAGGGATATGAGGAAGGTATGGGTGGGCATGAAGCAGGTTGTTAAAAACCAGCCACCCCAGACCGGAGCTCAGGAGTTAGGGAACATTGTCCCCTCCCCCCTCAGCCCTGATGCGGGACGGTTGGCTAAGAAGAAGGTCAGCATCTACCCTGTGAAATTAGAGGCTGACCAGAGAAAGTTGTGGGAGAGGTTGTATGAAAAGAGAGGAAACAAGTGTTTTGATTTTTTAATTTTTTATTTAAGGGGCTATCTGGCGACTGCCGACTTAGGCATAAGTCGCCGTAAACAAACAGCCTAGTTCTAGGCTACTTTAAAAAATTGAACAGGAAACAACAATAACAATAACAAAAACAACAATTAAACCTGGTTAAATGAAAGGGAGAAGGCCGGCCTCCCTCAAAAAGTCAACAAGTCCACCAGTCAAAGTGCACGCACTCGTCCCAAGTACAAGGGACAGGTGGTAGCGACCCCGCCCATCCCGGTACTGGGACAGGTATTGTGCGCGAAGATCACCCAGACTGGGACATTCGACAAGAATGTGCCGAACAGTCTGGGGGACTATGCAGTCATTGCAATAGGGCGCTCCATCAAATAGCGCAAGTGTTTTGAAGGAAGAAGAGGCTAAGCTGGGGTCGGACGGGGTGCCGAGTCCCGTCATCACGGCGGCCAGGATGGCAAATCGCCGCGCCCTTTACGGGGCACCTCCACGGCAGTGGCACGAATGCTTTCATGCGGTAGTGATACCAACCGGCACGCACCGAATCAGGGAGCTTGTCACAATGGAACGTGACGAAGAGTGTAGGGGTGTGTCTCAAAGCCCCTCTCTGTTTTCTCATCACACATTCGACCTTGACCGCCCCATGGTCGGCCAGCTCTGAGGTGATGTCCTCTAGGGAGTAGTCAATGAGTTCCCTGGCATAGACTACTCCTTTCACGAAGTTCATGAGTTCATGGTAGAGTTCGGCGTCACACTCATAGGTGTGCCATCAAGTGTCCGATGGGCATTCATCATGGCCGCTTCGGAGAGATTCGACGTATTCGCCAGAAGGCTCCCGTCCGAGAAACGGGTCACCTTCGGCTCTCTACTAAACGCTAGCTAGAGCTCTCCTCAGGAGCGAATAACAAGGAAGCGTTTAAGCCAGTGGGTTAAAAAACACCAGGTAACCTCTGAATGAGGGGCCGCCGATGTAATCGAGGCTCCGCTCTGCACACTTGCATTTTTGGTCTTCGTCAGGGACTCCCCACCCGGGGAAGCAATGGGGCCGGATGTGCCAATCTTAGCTTGGTTGTTTACCGAAATGGCAGCAGACCCGGCCAACCCAGCGGCTCAGGCAGAAGGAGAGGAGAGGAGGGGGAGGAATGAACCCACTTTTCTCCTCTGCCGGCAGGAGTCCCCAAGCCAGATTCTTCTCCAAAATGGAGAAGGTCTGGGCTGTCCCAGGGGCACCAGCTAGGGAAAGCGATTTCTCCTCCTCCTGTAAAGCCTCGGAGGCCCAAGCCATCTGAGGAGGACCGTACACAGGGGCAGACTCGGGTTCAGTGCTGGGCACCAAGCCCTTTTTCAACTCTGTGGAAGGTCTTACCATCTGGTGTTGGGTCACCTCAGGGACCATGTCTATGTCAGGGGAAAGGGGGCTCCATGTGGTCCTCCGCCCCTAAGACCACTGATCCCATTTGAGGAACCCTTTTTCTTGTCTTGGTAGAAGGGGCTGACTGGCCCTACCATTCCTTTCTCCCTTAAAGGGAGTGGCCCTGATGGGCTGCTCCACAGTGGGAGTGGTCAATTATTAGGTGCATGCCTGTTTTCTTGGTAGACCCCTTAGAAAGTAAAGGGGTGAGGGAAAGTTCCTGCACCCAAAGGCATACGAGAGGAGTAAGCCTTCCCTTTGGTCAGGGAGGTTTGGATGGTCCTCTGTTAAGACATAGGGGGCGAAGAGGGACCTTCATTTTTCAGTGAAGCTACCCAAGGGCAGCTCAGTTGATGGTCCAGGGTAAGTAAGAGAGGGAGAGTTTTTTTTCTCATTTTCATGATCGGGCATAGTGACCCGAATAATAATACAGAACACAAACGCTCATTACCCCTCGCAGTAGCTCACTCTGCAAGGGGTGAACATGGGGCCGGCAGAACCGGTTGCCACCATTTAAGGCCCTTCCTCCCACCTAGTGACCTGGCAGCTCCAACTTAGGCACGGCATAAAATGGATACAAAGTGGAAGGAGAAAGAAAGGGGATGAGAGAAAGGTGTGAGTGGGGAGCTCAAGGGTGAGGGGTGTCCCCCCCAGTCCCAATCCAGGGTAGTTGGGTAAGAGTAAGCTGTCATGTCTACCCTGTGAAATTAGAGCCTGACCAGAGAAAGTTGTGGGAGAGGTTGTTGGTAAAGTGAGGAAGCAGGGTAAGAAGACAGAGTGTCAGAAAGAAGAAGCTAAGCTGGGGATGGAAGGGGCACTAAGTTCCGTCCGCACGACGGCCAGAGGAGAGCATGTACAGTGACCCCCTGCAAATTTGAGATACGTGCTAGCAGGACTTGAAGGGGCAGGGGATGACTTTTTTTAAATATAAAAGAGCTCATCTGGTGACTGCCTACTTGGGCATTAGTTGCTGTATTCAACATTGCCTAAAATTAGGCATCTTTAAAAGAGGATGCTGATAAAAAAACAAATAAAAAAAACCATCAATAAAAATAAAACAAAGAAAAAAGGTAATAAGCAGGAAGCAAGCTCCGGCATCGGGAAAAGGTCTGCCTCCGACCGGCGCAGGAACATGCGACCTACTAAAATAAGAAAAAACAACAACAAAACAACCAACTATTTAAATAAAGTGGAGTACCATGGAGGTCATGGACCACCCCCCAATTAAAATCGGGCTGTGCATCCGAAGAGCACAAAGATAGATGAAGGCAAGAAAATGAAGCGGTTCTCGGACAGTGATGCGTAAACTCATCCACGTTTAGGACACCCATCTCAAGCTCTTCGATCAAATCGGCAAGGACTTCTCCCCTGGGATTTATTGAGTAATCTCCCCAGAGAGGATGCCTGCCGTTCAGATCTCCAAGAGATAGGGCCTCGGAAACCGTGCCACGACGTGGCGGAAGTCCCCCGCGTCGAAGTCAGCTGACGGTGGAATGTACGCAGAAATGATAGTATACCTCCTATCCAGGTGCATCTGCACAGCCACTGCCTGAAAGGAGGTATCTAAAGAGAAAGGAAGAACGGAGACATCATGCCGGGTGTAAACCGCGCATCCCCCAGCCCGGCCATCCCGCGGTGGTGGGGTCGCAAGACCCTTATACCCCGGGAGGGCAGGCAGGGGGCACGCGCCTAGCATGGTCTCCTGCAAAAAGATAGCTAACGGGGAACGGGACGAGACGAGCCTCCGCAGCTCCTCCCAGTTCGCCAGGAGTCCACGGCAATTCCATTGAAGGAATATGTCCTCCAGGCCTAGCTCGGAGGAGACGCGGGGGCCCTCCTCGAACTGAACAACCTCACGGAAAGGCCGTACGCTTCCAGGGGGCAGAACCTCGGGCGCTGTTGGCCGGACAAAGCGCTGTCGCCTTCGAGGACTTATTGGGGGAGGTTGGGCTCGCCATGTAAGTCTTTTCCTCCCTCCGCCTCGAAACCTTAGGCGGGCGTTGCGGCTTCGGAGGAGGGGCGGCCCTCTTTTCGAGGAACCACAGTCTCCGAGCCTCTCGCTCCACCACTAGGCGTGGGCGAAGGAGCCGAAGCTCCTTTGTTGCTGTCCTCCTTTCGAGGGACAGCTTTAGGAACCCCGGAAGATGGCCTAGCGACCATTTTCAGGGGTGTTGCCTCCTGAGAGTTTAACGACTCGGTGGAGGCGCGTGGCCGTTTCGCATTACGGGAAATGGTCACGCTGGGGGAAGAGGGGGAAGCCCTGGTTTTAGCCGGGGCTGGGTGTGAACCCTTTTTGCCGCCAGCTTTACCAGGGAAGCACCCGGGTTGAGTAGAGCCCGCAGAAGGGCTCCGAATGAGCGCGGAAACAACCATGCTCGTTGGCCTGGATGGGCCAGGAGCAGAGGGTGTCTTTCTAACTATTGCGGCATATGACGTCCCAGGCAGAGCCGGGCACGCAAGGACCAAGTCCTTAGCCTCGCGGAATGAGAGTCGATCCTGGGCCTGAACGGCCAGGATTTCTTTCTTGAGGAGATATGCACCACATTGCTTCGAAGAAGCGGGGTGCGGCTCTCCGCAATTGACACTCTTGGCCACACACGATTTGGACTTATTGTGTGCGGTCTTGGAGCAATTTACCCAAACTTGGGGTGACCCCGACTTTGCACGTCCACAAGAACGATTCAAATGGCCGAAACGGTGACAGTAATAGCACCGCCACAGTAATAGCACCGCCGCAGCAGTGGCACGAATGCCTTGACGCGGTAGCGGTACCAACCGGCACGCACCTACTCAGGGAACTTGTCACAGTCGAACGTGACGAAGAGTGTAGGGGTGGGTCTCGAGGCCCCTCCCTGCTTTCTCATCACACGTTCGACCTTGACCACCCCATGGTCGGCCAGCTCTAAGGTGATGTCCTCTATGGAGTAGTCAACGAGTTCCCTCGCATAAACTACTCCTTTCACAAAGTTCATGGTAGAGTGCGGTATCACACTCACCGGGGTGCCATGAATTGTCCGAAGAGTACTTATCTTGGCCGCCTCGGCGGGATTCGCCGCATTCGCCAGAAGGCTCCCGTCCGAGAAACGGGTCACCTTCAGCTCTCTACCAATTATATTAGCTAATCCTCTCCTCTGATGGTTCATGTTGCCCTTGGCCAACATGCTGCCATCAGTGGAGCGAATGACGAGAAGGCGTTTGAAGCCAGCGGGCTGGAAAATGCCAGGTAACCTCTGAATCAGGGGCCCCAATGTCATCGAGGCTCCACCCTGTGCGCTTTTGGTCTTAGTCAGGGGCTCTGCAACCAGGGGAGCAGAGGGGCCGGATGTGCCGATCTTGGCTTGGTCGCTTGCCAGAGTGGCAGCAGACCCATCCATCCCCGCAGCCCCCGCGGATGGAGAGGAGCCCTGAGTCTTCTTTGTCCTTTTGGTCTTAGTCTTTTTCTTTTTTGGAGAGTAGGGCGGGAAATGAACCTGCTTTTCACCTCCGCTGGCAGAAACCCCTAGGCCAGATGGACCGGCTTCCGCAGGGGCACCGGTCAAATAAGATCCCTCCCCTCCTTGTACTGGCTCAGAAACCCTAACCATTTGAGGAGGACCTTGCATAGGGGCGGATTTGGGTTCGGTGTTTGGCGCCGAGCCCGGATTCCCCCACATGGAAGGCCCTACCCTCTGAGGCTGGGTTTCCTCAAGGACCATGTCTATCACAGGAGGGGCCTCCAGTTGGCCATCCTCTCCCAGGACATCGCAGATCCCCTTGGCAGTGTCGCCAGTCTTGTGTGGGGAGGCACAGGCCTTGACCCCGACAAGGTTTAAAATTCTTGCCAGCAGGTCTTTTGAGGGAAGCGACCGAAGGGGCCTGGCTTTCCTCTCCCCCCTAAGGGGGTTTGCCCTACCGAGCTGCTTACACGAGGGGCGGTCGGCAATGGGCTGGCTGCTGGCTTTCTTGGCAGTCCCCTAAGAAAGAAAAGGAGGGACTGCCGCTGGAAATAGGGAGGTGCCCGAAAGCACCTCCAGAGAAGGGGGTGAGGGGGAGTCCCCTACACCCGTAGGCGTAGGAGAGGAGTAAGCCTCCTCTCCGGTTAAAGAAGTATAAACGGTCCCCTGCGCAAGAACAAGGGGAAGGGAAGTCCATTTTTTCAGGGAAGCTGCCCGAGGGCGGCTTCGTTGATGTTACAGGGGAAGTTGGGGGTTGTTTTTTTTTAATATTCATCATTGGGCATGTTGACCTTCTTCTTTACACGCGATGCAATCGCACATCACCTCTCGCAGTAGCCCGCACTGCAAGAGGTGCTTACAGGCCCGGCAGAGCCAGGCGCCTCCATTTGGAACCACCCCTCCGGCCTGGTCGCCTGGCAATCCATCGGCATGGCGGCTCTACCTTAGGCACGGCGTAAAATCAAGGATAGACAGTGAATTGAGGATGAAGGGAATATGAGGAAGGTATGGGTGGGGATGAAGAAGGTTGTTAAAAAACCACCATCCCGGACCGGAGCTCAGGCGTTAGGGGTTAGGGAACATTGTCCCCTACCCCTTTAGCCCCGATTCGGGACGGTTGGCTTGAGAAGAAGGTCAGCATCTACCCTGTGAAATTAGAGGCTGACCAGAGAAAGTTGTGGGAGAGGTTGTATGAAAAGCAACGAGGTAGGGGAGAAATACAGGCTATCTGAAGGAAGGAAGAGAGGCTAAGCTGGGGCCGGACGAAGCGCTGGATCCCGTCATCACGGTGGCCAGGATGGCAAATCGCGGCGACCCCTACAGGGTCAAACAGAGGGGAAACGGCGTGGAAGTCGACCCCCTTTTCGGACTTTGAGCCATCGGTATACACTGGCACGGTTCCAGCGTGACATGAGGTATGCTCCAAAAAGGTTGAATGCAATACTCCCGGCGCCGTACAAGCTTTGGGAGCTATAGCGTGGCGACAAATAGCCAAATGTGGTACCCTCCAGGGTGGCGTCCTGGGCAGAATGTGGGGCGCCACCGACCCGAGAGCTATACCTAGCTCTCGAAGGAGTTTCCTGGCCCTAAACCCAAAGGGCTTAGGGTATGACTGGCGTCTCTCGGCGGCATAGGCATCATCGAGATCAGCTGCGGATACAGTGAGAGCTGTTAGCGACTGAGGGAGGCGCCGGGCTCGCGCGTACAGGCGAGTGATGCACTGCACACGGCGTAGAGCGAGTGGGATCTCCCCAGCATTGACCAACAGGCTCTCAATGGGGGAAGTGCGTAAGGAACCGGTCGCTAGGCGAAGGCCGGTGTGGTGGATCGAGTCCACCTTCCGAAATAAACGCACGGCTGCAGATGCATAAAACTCGCATCCGTAGTCAAGCTTCGAACAAACAAAGGATCGATAAAAAAGTAGGGCAGCAGCCCTATCAGCAAGCGCTGAACGTCACAGAATGGAGAATATCCATGGCGCGGGTACAGCAGACCCTAAGGCTGCGAATATGAGTCTCACAGGTGAGGCATCAGTCAAATACAAGACCAAGGAAACGGTGCGATTCAACCACTTCCAGGCGCACCCCATTAAGAAACAAATCTGGGTCGGGGTGGAGCGGTGGATGGTGGCAGAAGTGCACCACCTTAGTCTTGGCTAGGGAAAACCGAAACCTGTGCGCTTCGTCATAGCGAGAGACGCGGTTCAATGCCTGTTGGAGTCAACACTACAGAGTTGGCATCTGGGCCGCAGCAAAAGAGATTGAAAGGTCATCCACATAGAGCATAGCAAGACCATCTTCCGGTAGCACCAAGGTGATGCCATTGATGCTCAGGGCAAAGAGTGTGACACTGAGGACACTTCCCTGCGGGACACCCTCTTCCTGCTACTTTGGGCCCGAGAGGGCTGCTCTAAGGCAGCCTTAGAGCAACTTACACAGACTTTGGGTAACCCCAACTTTGCACGTCTACACGAGCAATTAACATGGCCGAAGCGGTGGCAGTAAACAGCAGCCCCACGGCAGTGGCAAGAATGCTTTCACGAGGTAGCGATACCAACCGGCACGCACTGAATTAGGGAGCTTGTCACAATGGAATGTGACGAAGAGTGTAGGGGTGTGTCTCAAAGCCTCTCCCTGTTTTCTCATCAATGTTCGACCTTGACCCATGGTCGGCCAGCTCTAAGGTGATGTCATTTATGGAGTAGTCCACGAGTTCCCTGGCATAGACTACTCCTTTCAAGAAGTTCATGGTAGAGTGTGTGATTACACTCACTGGGGTGCCATCAAGTGTCCAAAGGGCACTTATCTTGGCCGCCTCAAAGCGATTCGCCAGAAGGCTCCCATCCGAGAAACGGGTCACCTTCGGCTCTCTACCAATTACACTAGCTAATGCTCTCCTCTGATGGATCATGTTGCCCTTAGCTAACATGCTGCCATCAGTGGAGCGTAAACCGAGGTGGCGTTTGAAGCCAGCAGGCTCGAAAATGCCAGGTAATCTCTGAATGAGGGACTCCGATGTTATCGAGGCTCCCCCTGTGCACTTTTGGTCTTTGTCATAATTTGTGGCTCCGCACCCAGAGAGGCAGAGGGGCCAGATGTGCCGATCTTGGCTTGGTCGCTTACCAAAGTAGCAGCAGACCCATCCGTTCCCGCAGATGGAGAGGAGCCCCGAGTCTTTTTAGTCTTTTTCTTTTTAGGAGAGGAGGGCGGGAAATGAACCCGCCTCTCCCCTCCACCGGCAGGAGCCCCCAGGTTAGATGGACCAGCCTCAGCCAGGTCCTTCTCTGAGATGGAGAAGGTCCTGGCAGTTGTTGCGGCACCGGTGGGAGGAGATCCCTCCCCTCATTGTACTGCCTCGGAAACCCTGGCTGTTTGAGGAGGACCTTGCATAGGGGCAGATTCGTGTTTGGTGCTTGGCGCTGAGCCCGGGTTCCCTCCCATCGAAGGCCCTACTGTCTGAGGCTGGGTTGCCTCAAGGACCATGTCTATCTCAGGGAAGCCCTCCAGTTAGTCACCCCCCCCTAAGGACATCACACGTCCCGTTGACAGAGCTGTCTCTAGTCATGTCTGGGGAGGCACAGGCCTTGACCCCGGCAAGGTTTAATATTCTTGCCAGCAGGTCTTTTTAGGTAAGTGACTGAAGGGGCCTGGCTTCCCTCTCCCCCCTAAGGGGGTTTACCCTACCGAGCCGCTTTAATGGGGAGCTGTCAGCTATGGGTTGCCTGCTGGCTCTCTTGGCAGTCCCCTTGGAAAGAAAAGGGGGACTGCAGCTGGGAAAATGGAGGTGCCCAAAAGCACCTCCAGAGAAGGGGGTGAGGGGGAGTCCCCTACACCCGTAGGCGAAGGAGAGGAGTAAGCCTCCTCTCTTATTAGAGAAATTTGGAGGGTCCCTTACGCAAGCACGGGGGGACAGACCTCCATTTTTTCTGTGGAGCTGCCCATGGGTGGCTCCGTCGATGGAACATGGAAAGTTGAGGGTTGATTTTTTATTTGTTCATCATTGGGCATGGTGACCCTATATTTTATACGGGAAGCAATCACTCATCACCCCATGCAGTAGCCTGCTCTGCAAAGGGTGCAGACAGGCCTGTCAGAGCTAGGTGCCGCCATTTAAGGCCACGCCTCCTGCGTGGTGACCTGGCAGCCCTTCAGCATGGCGGCTATTTTGGGGCACACCGCAAAATTGCTAGAGTGTGAAGTGAGAAGGAAAGGGGATGTGAGGAAGGTATGGGTGGGGATGAAGTAGGTTGTTAAAAAACCACCATCCCAAACTGGAGCTCAGGGGTGAGGGAACATTGTCCCCTCCCCCCTCAGCCCCGATCCGGGATAATTGGCTGAGAAGAAGGTCAGCATCTACCCTGTGAAATTAGAGGCTGACCAGAGAAAGTTGTTGGAGAGGTTGTATGAAAAGCGAGGAAACACAAGTGTCTGAAGGAAGGAGAAGAGGCTAAGCTCATTACCTCTGCAGGAAGATCAGTAATAATGCTGTTGATTGCCACCGAGAATCAGGTGATGCTCAAAACGCTTCCCTGTGGCACACCCTCTATCTGATCAATAGGCTCCGATATGACATTTCCTACACTAATACGGAATGTGCCTACAGCAAGAAATTGCTGTATGAACCTAGGAAGATGGCCTTTGATACCCCAGTCATATAGTTGCTTCAGGATACCATACCTCCAGGTGGTATCATAAGCTTTTTCTATCAAAAAAGACAGCAATGGAATGTTGTCTCTTTGAGAAAGCTTGTTGAATGCAATTCTCCATCCTGACCAGCAGGTCTGTGGTGCATTGTCTCTTTCTAAAACCCGACTGTGAGGGAGAAATAAGGTTGTGTTTCTCCAGAAACCATACCAACCTGGCATTCACCATCTTTTCATAAAGCTTGCATGAGGAACAAGTAAGGGCAGTTGGGCGATAGTGGGTCAGAAGTGTCCCTTCCTTTCCTGGTTTACAAAGGGGAAGTATGATTGCTTCCCTCCAATTGGAAGGGAAACAGCCCTTAATCCAGATATAGTTAAATATATCAAGAAGATGTGAAATGAGTGTTGAATGCATATTCAGATCATATTATAAGAGATACCATCAGGACCAGGTGCGGTGGATCCAAATCTTTTAAGAGCACTTCGAAGAAGTTCATGAATGGAAAAGAGCTTATTGTATGGTTCATTATCCATCAAGTTCAAAAAGCACTGCTCTTGTATTTTCCTGACATGTTGGAATTCTAGAGGGTAATTTTGGGGGCTAGAGATGTCAGCAAATGTCTTTGCCAGGACATTTGAAATTTTCAATAAGTCTCCCAAAAGCTCACCTGCTTCAACTATATTGGGGGCAGAGAAGCCACTTGTTCTGCCCATGAGCTTCTTTACTCTCTTCCAGACTTTGTCTGATGCAGTTTGGTGGTTGATAGAGTTGATGTACCCTTTAAAGGAAATTCGGCGAGCCTGGCGGAGTGTACGCAGTAGCACTGCCCTGGCTCGGTTACGGGCATACTTATTGGTAGTAGTAGGGTTCCGGTGGTAGCGACGACAAGCTAGTTTGCATTCTGTCACTGCTTTGCTGCATTCCTCTGAACAAAAAGGAAGATGGGTCTTGTGAGAATCAATTTTTGAGAGGGGCATAGATGAATTTGCCGCCTGGTTGACGTGGTCATGAAAGTTCTACAAGATCATGTCAATGTCACCCTGAGGAAAGTGTCCAGAATGATGGGAGAGGTGTTTAAATTTTGGCCAGTTGGCTTTCTTAGTGTTCCACCTATTACTCGGTGGGGAAGGAGGGGGGCAGTCAAGCATGAGGTCAGTACAAGTGGGTAGTGATCGCTTCCTCTCAGGTCAGGATCCACCGACCAGCTGTAATCTGCTCTACAGTCTGATGAACAAAGTGATAGATTTACACAGGTAGAGCTGTTAGTCTGGACATGAAAAGATGTTGGAGTGTCATCATTAAAAAATGACACATCCATGGTCTCTATACATTTCACGATCATGTTTCCCTTGGGGTTGTTATCATAGTCTCTCCAAAGTTGATGCCTTGCGTTAAGGTCTCCAACCAGTAGGAATGGGGTTGGGAGTTGGATGATGAGATTGGCTAATTTGTTAGCCATATCTGAGGCAACTACTCCTTCACTAGGAGGGAGGAAAAGTGAGCAGACTGTGTATAAACGGTTGGTGTACACACGGATCAATACTGCTTGAAGATCTGTTTTCAATGGAATTACTAAGTGAGAACAGTCTTTGTGGACAAAAATAGCTGAACCATGTATGGGTTCTGGTGGGTTTTTAAAGTATCCCACATAGTTGGGGATATTGGGTAATTGACGATTACCCAATTGTGTTTCTTGTAATGCTATACAACAAGGGTTGTAATCGTGTAGCAGTATTTTGAGTTCTTCCCATTTGGGAAAGATTCCTTGTAAATTCCAATGTATAATTGGGGGCATATTTATCTTTTAAGAGTAATTAGGTTTCTCTTTGTACCTGGTAAAGGTAACTGGGGTTTTGAGCCTTTTAGGTTTCTGGTTGTTATTAGTACTTAAGGCATTGGTAGCTTTAGGGTTTTAGGGAACCATCTGTCAGCTGTGCATATGACAAGGTGGTTTTTGCTGGCAAAGATGCCTCTGAGGATATTGGGTCCTCTGTAGTACTGGTTAGTTTTGCTGGCAAAGATGCCTCTGAAGGTAGTGGGTCCTCTGTAGTATTAGTTCGTTTTATTAGCAAGGATGTCTCTGTAATGCTGGTTAGTGGTGTCAAAAGGGATGGTGCAGGGTCATTCTGAGGACTGGTTGTTGGGTCAGCTGTGGTTGGTAAGGGGAGCCCAGAAGGCTGTTTCTCCTCCTCCAAGGGGGCCACAGCCAATGTTGAATCTGTGACCATCTCTTTAGTTTTTTCAAAAGTTGCTGGTGCTGTGGGTGTAGTAGGCCGACTTGTTTTGATAGATGGAATCAAGGCAGATTTAGTGGGAGGAGGGTGGATGACTAAAGGTGAGACGCACACCACACAAACTTCCCCGGAATCAGCCTCCATTTCTTCAGGACATGGTAATGGTTGGTTTGATGCTGATGGGGGAGAATCTGAGGAACGGCGAGTCCTCTTGCATCTTGGTTTCGGTGAAGCAGGAGCTTCTCTATTGATTGGAGAGGGAGGAGAAGCATCATTCTTGGGAAGATGTTCTGATGGGGCTACTTGGTGGCTATTCTGTGGCTGTAAAGGTGAGGGTCTGAATATTCTTTGTTGTTTGTTACGGACTGGTCTATTTGTTCGAAGAGCGTCTGCAAAACTTATTCCTGGTTGGAAGTATAGTTCTTTTGCTCTCCTTCTAGCATCATTCATGCTAATTCTGTATTTATTTCGGAGAGCAATAACCTCTCTCCCATATAAGAAAAAGGTGCACTGGTTAGAGCTGGCTGGGTGGTCACCACCACAGTTGGCACAACAAGGGGGATGTGAGCATGGTGTTCTATGGAAGTCGGAAGAACAATTAATACATAGCCTCATCTGTCTGCAGTATTTGCTGACATGCCCAAAATGTTGGCAATGGAAGCACCTACGGGGATTCTCAACGTAGGGCTTCAAGGGGATACACAAGTAGCCAGCCTGGATGTTTTTAGGAGGTTCCAACCGATTGAAGGTTAGTATAATGGTAGCTGAAGGAACTCTTGTGTTATTAACATTGCGGGTGACGCAGTATGCGCTGATTACTTTCTGGGGAGTCAGTTTATCAACAAGTCGGTCCACATTGTATTCAATCAGCTCTCCTGACCTGATAACTCCCTTGCAGGTATTAAAGGTAGGGTGGGCTGAAGAGGAGATATTCAGTCAAGCTAGAGAATCGAGTGTTTTGTTTTTTTTGGTGTTGTTCAAATGAAGTCGATTCCACTACCAGACAGCCATCATTTCTAGGCCACATTTAGCAACGAAGTCTTCATAAACATTGAAAATATCAGCTTTACTCAATGGTTTATCATTATCTGATTTCAATAGTACAAATTTTCCATAGTCAAAGTAATCGTCGACCTCAGAACCAAAAGGATCAAGTCTACAGAGAACATGGTCAATGGCGGCACGGGGACCAGAAGCCTGCGGCCTCTGGGAAAAGTTTTTGTTATTTTTACCCATATATATTTGTATTAATAAGAACATGTACCCTGGGGAAGTGGACACGTTACTTTAGCTGCCCCTGACAAGGCGCTTTACACCGTCCTCGGGTTAGCCCTCTCCCACGCTACATCTGCCATTTTAAAAACAGTGCAGCATCATGAATGGAAGTTTGAGGATGGCTGTGGGCAGCTATCAGCTCCAGAACAAGTACGGCCTATGGCAATACCTCCGGCGTACAAATCGGCAACCCGTACAGTGGTACTCAGCACGAGGGTATGAGGATCGTTAGTTTGACTCCTCTACAGTGGCCTGTTCAACAAGGTTGGACCCCTGAAGACTGACTGATGGCAAGTAGTGACCATCTCGGTCAGCCTTCACTGACATAGCCCACTGCATCATTAGAGTACGTACAAGGTGATCCTCATGGAGGGGACGGTGATCCTCAGGGAGGGGAGGGAGGTCAATGGGCAGGAGAAGAAGGGGCTAACAATAGGGGTAGAGAAAAGGTGATTGTAAAGAGACAATGGAAGGGCAGGGGCAAGATGAGGGAGAGTTGGTACAGAGACATTAGGGGTTAGCATAGGAAGGAAGGGTGCAAATCTGGGGCCAGACATTGTCAGTTGAAGAGGTGTTGAAATGGGCAAATATAAATTGTAAAAAATGCCGACCTCTCTCTCCTTCAATTTTCCATGAAGTTAATAGTAGCCTTTTGTTTCAAGATGTCCTATTATATGTGCATGAATTAATTGAGTTTGCTTAATGCCTTTCCTAGTCTGCTTGCATTTTTGGCTGCACTTATTTTCAATTAGCCTCTCTCAGGTAACACATTATGCTTTGCATCTTATTTTTTATTGTTCTGTTTATCTTGCGTGACACTGATTAATTTTTAATATACCTGTATATATTCTTGTTTCATTATGTGTTCTGCCAATAGTTTAGTTTATATAAAGATAAAAGCAAATTATTTTTTATTTCTTTTTTTAAGGCAATCAAAGTTTAGTGCAGGAAACTTGAGCAAGACTAGTCACTTTCACTGTTTTGAAAATTGCACCAATGTGCTATCTCTTGTCACGGTTGTAATGCGTGTAGGGAAACTGTGTAGTGTCAATTTTCATTATGTAATATTGATTCCAGTTGAGGAAAGTGCCCTCAATAAGAATATGAGCTTAATTGTACTCTGATCTTATTCCTGACTATATTCCTAAACATTTTTTTAATGACTAGTGATTCTACTGAAAAAACAAAAAAATATCAGTATATAAATTGCCTTTACTGTACCATTGTGAGGGTAACTTGAAATCTTAATGTTGGTGTTGAAGGGCAAAACTTTGCAGTAGTCGTGGTGTTTCTTTGGCATTTATCAAGAGAAATGTTCACTGTCTAGGTTATGACCGCAGACACTCACCTGACTTTTCTCTACATTAGAAGTTATTAACCAGTTGTAATCTCCCCTGACTTTCACCTTCATCTATTCTGGTTCCTAGTGTGCGGATCAAAATTAAAATATATATATTATTGTTCTGGTTCCTAAATGTAAATAGTTGTAAATAATTGGAATTGTAAATATATTAGGGTAAAGTTTTTTTTCTCATTAAATTTAATCTTAAGGATTCCTATTATTTCTCTATCTAATGTTAGGGACCTGGAAGAAAGTAGGGACTTAAGTATTGCCTGATTTGGTTGCCTTCATGGAAGATTGAGAGGGTTGTGCTGACTAGCCAACGGAATTCACTACAGTGTCTCAATTTTCCTCATCCTCCCCAAAACCTGGGGGGCTGAGACCACACCTGGAGGTGAATCTCCATGCACATTCCCACTATTCTTTTCAATTGTAGCCATTGTCTGAGAAAAAAGAAAATTAAAGGAAAGTAGATACACTCATATCTTGATTCAATAGACAAAAAGGGAGGACCCTCAGTCCAATATTGCTGATTATCTCTAGTTTCCAACACTACTGTGTATGTAGCACTAATATAAATAACTATATTACAAAAGAAAGAGGAAAAATAGTTTAATACACTACTTTTAATCAAGCATAATATCCATTAACACAGAATTTCAGATCATATTCATAAGTTTAGGTTTTGCCTTACAAATATTTGAAACTTTTTTAGGACATATTCATCAGACATACACTTCACGGACACAATCACTTTTAATTTTTTTTTGCCATTCTAGTTTCTGTTCTACTGTTAAAATTACTTTCTTTTTTCTTATCTTTCCTCGAGACAACATGGTTCTAGAAAATAATAAATTAGTATCCTCTGAAAACCCCAAACAAAATACAAGGCATAACCAAAGGAGCGATTTCCACATACAGGTACTAAAATTCCCTTCAAAATTATATATGATGGGATTACAATAACAAAAAAAAAAAAATAATAATAATAATTTGCCCAAGGAAAAAACACTAAAAACAACAAACTTGTTTTAAAGTACAAATTTATATGAATTATATACAAAATAGAAGGTCAATTTCCAAAGTACCTAAGCATAAAAGAGCACTTCTACAAATTCTTGGTCACTGTAGTAAAACTTTACCCACTGGCCTAATGTAAGTAAATGCATTTATAAAGTATTTTTAACTAAAAAAAAAACAACATAAAAACTATTCAAACAAATAACAGAAGCAAACAAAAAAATCTATTTAAAAAATAATGCATAAAAACAAATGAACAAAATTACAAAGCAAAACACTAAAAAGAAGCATACTTTTTTATTTTTTTAATTTTATTTAATAGTTTTTTACGCACAGTCCTTATTTAGGCTCAGTGTGCTCCTTTTTTATTGTTCAATCATAATCCTTTCCGGATCCTTCATATTTCATTCAGTATTTCAGCCTCTTTCACAAATCTTCGTATCTTTCCTGTTACGTTGGAGTCATCACCTAGCATACTTTTTAGGCTCAGAGGTGTAATGAGGCCATCCATTCTGTAATGCCTTATTCGGCTCTGCCTATAATTAGGGCATTCACTCAAAATATCATGGACTGTCAAAGGTACGTAGCAATCTTCACACAAAGGTTGTTCTTCTCCTGTCAGTAGGTAGCCATGAGTGATTCTAGTGTGTCCTATGCATAGTCTTGTTAGTAGGGTTTCATTTCTGCGTATTTTTGAGTGAGAAGTGTTAAATGGTCGCACTTTGTCTTTGATATTTCTTAGTTTGTTTTGCGCTTCAGGTATTTCTCTCCATTTCTCTTCCCATTTTCTTAATATGAGCCTCTTGATTTCAGGGTAAAGATCTTTGGCAGGTATTTTTACTCTAGTGTCTAAGTTTCTATTCCTTGTTGCATCTTTAGCCTTTCTATCTGCTCTTTCATTTCTGGGAATGCCTACATGTCCAGGAGACCAACAAAGGTTTATGTTTATGCCTCTTGCTGATAAAATTCCCATCCAGTTGTGAATTTCTTGAACTAGAGGGTGGGTGGAGTACTTATTTGTTATAGCAGTAATAGCACTCTGGGAGTCTGAGAATATTACAAAGTTTAAGGATCCAGTATGTAAGGTATATGGAAGTGCCATATATATTGCTCGCAATTCTGCAGTTAGCATGCTGGTGGCTCCCAGCAGACATCTTGAGTAGGATTGGTCTGGAAAGATACCTGCCTGCCTGGATCCATCAGTGTAGATATGAGTTTGTCCTCTATGTTTGGTGAGTCTATGGGCTTCATGTTCGGGCTGTAAAATAGAGTCAGAAGTACCTGCTCTGCTTTCAGTATATTTCTCACATGGGGGTTGCAAAGATAGACACCACAGTTCTCTATAGTGATGGACAGAGGCTATAATTGATGTTGGAATATTTGGTAAGTTGAGCTGGGAATTTAATTGTCTCATTCTATATTCAAGAGTTGTGCGTGTTCTTGGGTTAGCAAACAGGTGGTCATTACTAGTATCTGATACCATGGGCTGGTGTTCCTGGCATTCCACAGTCTAGTATATAGTTGGAGGCTTAATTTGTTTCTCCTATCAGAAAGGAAGGGTTCTCCTGACTGGCAATATAAGCTAGGAATTGGCGATGTTCTGAAACTGGGTCCAATAGTTGTAGGGTTGTTTTTGGAGCAGATGCATATATAGGACATCCATAGTCTAGTTTATTCTGTATGATCGTTCTATAGATGTGGAGCAAAGATGCTCTGTCAGCACCCCAACTCTTATATGACAATGCTTTCAGTATATTCATCTTCTTGAGGCATTGATTCCGTAGATTTACTCTATGTGGCTTCCATGAGTGTTTCCTGTCTATAGTCATCCTGAGGAATTTAATTTGGTCAACCATTTCTAACTGATTTCCACCTAGATATAGGTCAGGTTCAGGATACATTCCTCTTAGTTTTGTTAGGTGCATTGCTTTAGTTTTGGTAAGATTAACTAGAATGCCATGATTTAATAGCCAGCTATACGCTCTGTTTAGCGCTAGTTGGACTCTGCGGACTAAGGATGGCAAATAAGGACCATGAGCATAAACAGCAAAATCATCTACATATAGCTTAGGACGCTACCCTGTGGGACACCATGATGTTGAATATGCTATTCTGAGTAGTTTTTATTGATCTTTACTTTAAATGTCCTGTTGGATAGGAAGTTATTCATAAATTTAGGCATGTTGCCTCTCAGTCCTGCTTTATGGAGATTTTGTAGTATTCCTTCTCGCCAAGTAGTGCCATATACCTTTTGCAAGTCAAAGAACACAGCAATTGTATGTTGTTTATTTTCAAAAGCCGTTTTGATAGCACTGTCTAATCTATCTAAGACATCTGTTGTGCTTCTACCTTGGTGGAATCCATATTGCTTCTCTGATATTACTCTCTTTTTCTCCAGAGTCCATACAAGTCTTTTATTGACCATCTTTTCCATCAACTTGCACATACAGCTCTTTAGTGAAATTGGTCTATAGTTTCCAGTAATGAAGGGGTCTTTTCCTGGCTTCTCATATGGTAATACGATGGCTGAGAGCCATAATGCTGGAAGTCTGTGGGTTATCCAGATACGGTTGTATAGCTGAAGTATATAGTCTATAGTGATGTCCGGTAGGTGTTATTATATAACTAATTTCATCTTCACCAGGGGCAGATGGGTTCATGGTACTTAGTGCATATTTTAATTCTTCCAATGTAAATTCTTTCTTATATTTCTCATCCTCGCCTCCATCAAAATTGCGTGGCACAGCCGTCGCTCTACTCATAAACTGTGGATGATGAGATCCACAAGAGATATTGAGTGTAGTCCCAAACATCTCATCGACCATTCCTGGGTCAGCAACTATCTCACCATTCTCTCTTCTCAACATAGGTGGGGGGTGTTGTTTTGTATTTACCATTGAGTCTATGGATCTTCTGCCAGATTTTATTGATGTTTGTGTCACTATTGATACTTGAAACATAATTTGACCAGGATTCTTTTCTCTTCTGTTTGATAATCTAAAAGTTGCTTTTGTTCTATTGTATTCCATTTTGTCTATTGCTAGTCTTGTTTTTAAGTACAAGTACTTATACAGTCTTCTATTTTTCTCCTTAGCTGCATTAGGTAGTTCAGGGCACCACCATGGTACCACTTTGGGTCTCATCTTTTCCACTTGACATGGGTATTGATTGCTGAGCTGCACCTTTGATGTGTTCAGTCATTGATATGAGCAACAGCAGCATCAACAGAGTCAAATTCACCTACAGCATGTAGTGGTATTGCTCGCTCTGCAAATAGTGGCCGATTTTCTTTATCTATAATAAATTTCTGTATGATGTTTACATTATCCTCTTCCAATGGCTGTAATAAAATCGGAAAATGATCACTGTCATATAGATCCTTATTTATTTTCCATTCAAAATGCAGTCTTACATCAGATGAGCAGATAGACAGATCAATGTGAGATGTTGTACCAGTTTGAACATGGAGGTGAGTTGACTGGCATTCATTTAGTATATAGAAGGGGTAATTCTCTAGGAATGACGCTACTATCTCTCCCTTACAGGTGGTAATTGAATCTCTTCAGAGAGTATGTCTGGCATTGTCGTCTCCAAGTATTAGGAATGGTTCTGGGAGCTGATTTGCCAGTGTTTCTAGTTGTCTGCGGTCTATTTGACTATCTGGGGGAATATATATGTTACATACACTGTAAAGTTGATCCAGTTTGATATGAATTGCCATGGCTTGCAAATTTGTGTCCAGAGTTATTCTGTCATAGGGTGTCCCATCTCTTATCAAAATTGAAATACCCCAGGCATGTCTTTCTCTTGGACCATGTTGGTTCAAAAGACTAAATCCGGTAGGAGGTCTCAATTCATGTAAGCCTTCCATGGTTTCCTGGATACACGCACAAATGCAATTTGTGTCCTTGAGTAGTAACCTTAACTGATGGTAGTTAGCATGGTATCGACGTATATTCCATTGAATAATAGACATCTTAGAGAAAAAGGAAAAGTCTATTTTACTTCCACCTGCTCTTCTTCTCTTCCTTCTTTGGTCTTTGTTCTTTAAGTTGTTGAGTTTTGTTGGGATCTATCTTAGTTATAGCTTTATCTTTTCTCATTTTATCATATTTCAGTTCTGTTTTATTTCATGCAATGGGGTAGCAGGCTGTGGGGATCAAAGGAAGAGTCCTGTGTCCTGAAACCTGTACTCTTAATATCTGTATGGTGTTTAGATTTCACTATCTCATGGTTATTATTTGAATCTTGTTTTGAGTCTTTTTTTTTCATTGCTCATTTTCACTTTATGGGGTTTTCTTCATTTTCTCTTGTCATTTTGGGGTTTTCTGGTGGTTTTTCTGATGTCGGTTGGACCAAGTCAGCCTAAGACGTGTCTGCTGGCGGTGGCGGCTTAAGATCGTCCTCAGGGCAGTCCATGTCTCCCCCATCTACAGAGTGCTCATGGCGAGCAGAGTAATCCATTCAATTTTGCTTTAAGTTTTCCTCTGCATATTTTCCTTTCTTTTTTTTCTTTCTTCAGGAGAATTTGCAGAGGATTGCAAAATTTGCCTTTTTGTTCGCTCTGGAGTTTTGCATTTGGTTGATAGGTGAGAGTCTTTTTTCTTCAAAAATTCACCATCCGCCACTCGAGGAGGGGTCAGGGCCTGAGAACCCCCACCTGTAGATGACTCAAATGTTGTTACACAGTTATCAGTAGTCATCCCAGAAGTCACAGTTGCCGATGCTCAGTTATCGCCATCTCCATTGTGTGATGCAGGGCTAACCATACATCCACTCGCATCCTCTTCTGTAAATGGTGGTGTTATCTCTTCATCATCTGTATTCCCCCCAAAGTGGTATAGGTACAGTTGTACCAACATCAGCCCTCTCTCTACGAGGAGTTGGTGCTTCTCTTCCATTTGCACTCCCCTTAGCAGATGGGGGTGCTGCCCATCCTCCAGCTGTCTTCCGTGGAGGTATAGCCACCACTGACATGAGGGCCTGGGCTTGAGAGTTGCTACTATGTTAAAAGTTGGCTACTTTTGGTTTTTCACAGTTCTTCAATACCGCTGCAAAAGTAATTCCTTCTCTCACAAAGATAGATAATGCTTTTTCTCTTGCTTCCTTGAAGTTTAATCTCTCTTTTGTTTTTATTGCTAGTATTTCCCTTTCTAGTAGGTAATTATCACATGTTCTATCCTTTGCAGTATGGAGACTGCCACAGTTGACACATGTTGGTCCTCTCTGACATTCTTCAGAGCCATATTCTGGTAGTCCACATACCACATAAATAATATATCTGTTCCTGCAGTAGGTACCAACATGGGCAAATTTCTGGCATTTATAACATCGTCTAGGTAAAGGTATGTATGGTTTCACTTTTGTCAGCATTCCTGGTCTTATTTATACTTCATCAGGTAGATCCACTTTATCGAATGTAAGCTTCAAAGTTACAGTATTTATGAGTTTGTTGCCTACACATTTTTTTATTCTTTCTACCTTTATTATGCCTCTATGTTCTAATCCTTCCAAAATTTCTTGCTCTGTATAATCTAAAAGTTCTCTTTGTTTTATTATTCCTTGACTTGTATTAAACTTGTGATTGTTCTCAACTATAACATCTATATCACATATGGCTTTAAGTTCTTTCATTTTCTCACTTTGTTCTTTGCTGCATACTTGAACAGTCACTGTCTTATCTCTATTGGAGTATGTCTTAGTTGGTTCTCCACCTAAGAACTTTTCAACATCTCTTATCAAATTTGAAAAAGTTTATCTTACTGATGTCCATCTTGTCTGTCTTTGATTTTACCATAAAAAATTGCTTATAATCCTCTCTTGGGCCAAATATTGTGTTCTTCCAATTTGGTGTAGTATTATCATGTACATTTCTTTTCTTAACTTTCTCAGGTTGTTTCCCAGTAGCATTCAAACCAGAGATGGCCTAGTGACCACCGCTCCCTGGAGTGCTTGCTTGATTTGGCTCAATGCCCCGACCTCCTGATGCAGCCCTAAGAACATCAGCACTGCTGGCAGTAGTCCCTTCCTACTCATGGGAGGAGGGGACCACCAAACGTTATTTGGTTCACAGCTTCTTATTGATTCAAAGCTACCTTCAGCCAGCTAACCATCCCACTGCGGATGTCATTTTCTTAGCAGAAAAGCAACAACAACAGTCAAGACGGACAGCTGACAACATTCCCCTATCCACCACCCAGGGAACATGCCCAGTAGGAGTATTCTCTCCCCTGGGAAAAAGAAGCATACAGCACAAACATTTGAAAATAGGTAAAATGGGATTTCAGGAAAAAAATGAAGAGAATTATAAAGCAAAAGAATAGGTAGTGTCAGGGATAGTTTATTTAAGAGACATCGTTAATAGGCTTTAAAAAAATGTGAAAATAACAAAAAATTAG
Organism: Ceratothoa steindachneri; assembly: GCA_963969495.1. Classification (NCBI taxonomy): domain Eukaryota; kingdom Metazoa; phylum Arthropoda; class Malacostraca; order Isopoda; family Cymothoidae; genus Ceratothoa; species Ceratothoa steindachneri. The sequence goes on from OZ018334.1 coordinate 9,622,947, forward strand.
GTAATTTATACCAGTCATTATAAGCACAGAGTCAATCTGGGAGTAGTAATAGATAAGTCATTAAGGTTTTCTAAGCAGCGTTTTGAAGCAAGAAATAGGGCAAATAGAGTGCTGGGTTTCATTAAGAGAAATGTCAGTTACAAAAGTAAGGAGGTTATTCTTAAACTCTATAACTCTTATGTTAGGCCACATCTAGAGTACTGTATGCAGACAGGGTCCCCACATTTTAGACACGATATTAACCTTCTTGAGTCAGTGCAACAGAGGGCAACAAAGATTATTCCTTCCCTGAGGCACCTTGAATATATAGATAGACTGAGGGTATTAAATATGTTCTCGATTGAAAGGAGGTATGTGAGAGGGGATATGATTGAGCTCTTTAAAAAATTTTCTGGGATAGATAAATTGGATGTTAGCAAGTTTTTTGAGTTAGATGATGGAAATCGGACTAGAGGTCACCACTTCAAAATTAAAAAGCAAGGGTGTAGGTCGGATTTAAGAAAATATTTTTTCACCAATAGAGTGGTAGACTTCTGGAACAAATTGTCGCGGAGGGTAGTAGGTAATCCAAATTTAAATGTATTTAAGAGTAGGTTGGATGAGTTTATGGGAAGGGAAGGTTGTGATGGTTCCTAAGTTTTGTATATATTAATATTGTTTGTATATATCTATAGCTGCATGATTTAGTTCTTGACAAGCCTTGATTGGTGATAAACTTGTTTCTGGACGCAATCCTCTGGATGTAGTTTTCCTGGGAGTTTGGGTGCCTTAAAAAAGAGGCCGTTTGACTTGGATGACCTATGATGGGCCCTTGTGGCTTTTGTCATCTGTTATATTATATTGTGGGGGAGTTTGATTTTGTCTTCCCCTGGTGATGGTGCTTTTTGTGGGTGGGTTTTGATGGAGGAGGATGACCTTTGATAGGCCCTTGTGGCTTTTGTCATCCGTGAAATTATGTTATGTTATGTTATGTTAAAAGCCTATGTGGTCAATGCTGGTAATGACATGCTTTTAGAAAATGATGAATTAAATCCTCTGAAATACACTGAAACATAAAAAAGGGCAAAAAAAATGGAGCAGTAAGTGATATGTGCATTGAATAGAAGTATGAGTGTACTATGATGTCCCAATGCTTTGAGGTTAGGAGAAAAGTCTCCATAGGATCATTTACAAATACTTGATCTATGAATCCTGTATTGATGGAGTTTGGCAACCCAGCCCACCATTATAAAGGATGGTGCCAGTGTAGCCACCTTTTATGTGTACTGGAAGAAGGTGAGCAGAGGCAACAGTTCAACACACTCTGTGCCTAACACTTAGTTTAGCCAGCAGGCTTTAGGCCCTCACAGCAAGTGGGGACCTTGTGGTCATTCAACTAAGGACCCCTAAGATGACAAAAGTAGGGCAAGCAGCTAGAACCTCTATGGATAGAACAAGCTGGAAGGGGGCAGGTGGGTAGGAAATAGAGAGGGGTAGAGCTAGGGGGGGTACACTGAGTAGAGCATGTGATCATTTATTATTATGCTCAGGTACTAGGTGATCCCAGTATAGCATGTAGTCTACCAAGGCACCATGGCTACCGGACCAAACTCTATCCAAGTGTGAACAGTCTTCATGCTGGAAAGTGCAGGTAGAAAATTTTTAGGGGAGAGCCGTAATAATAGGAAAAAATAATAAATAATAGTACTAAATGAATAATACTTATAATAATATACAATAATTATAATATATAAATACCAAATAGTAATAGAAATAAATAAATTATATTAAATAATAAGAAAAATGCTAAAATATAGTAAGCAAAGAAAAACGTGCCCCAACTTTCAATTTTCTGCAAAGATTGAATGAAACTTTGGTGATAACTAGTTTATTGTGTTTAAAAACATCATATCAAAACACGAGTCTTTGGCCTTTTCTTCTTTATTCTAGAGCACTTGTTCGAGATGACCTCCATTTAGCTCTGTGCATTTCTTGAGACACAGCAGGAAGTTGTCCATGACGTCTTTACAAACCGACCGACTAATGGCTCTGATCTCCTCCCTGATGGCTTCCTTGAGTTCCGAGATGGTCCTGGGTCTGCCTGCGCACACTCCATCTTTAAGGTAGCCCCAGAGAAAGAAATCTGGGGGGCTAAGGTCCAGCCTGTGAGTGCCCACTCAAAATCAATCTTGAGACTGATCACAAGGCCACCAAAGTTCTCTTTCAGCCAATCTTGGGACAGGTTTGAGGTGTGAAAGCTTGCTCCATCTTGTTAGAACCAGAACTTCCCCATAAGCGACGGGAGCAGGGTCTGCAGCTCCCTCTTGAAGGTTTTGAGGACCTCAACATACCGCTTCTTGGTGACTATCACTGTCACACCAGATTCCTCAAAGAAGAATGGTCCGATGATGCCTCTGGCTGAGATTGCAATTCATACCATGCACTTAGGGGAGTGTAGGGGCTGGTTGCACCAGTTCACAAGAATTGTGCTCTTTTAACTGCTTGCCTCCTTGGTGACTGTCACTGCTGTGCCAGATTCCAAGAAGAAGAATGGTCCAATGATGCCTCTGGCTGAGATTCTAGTCTATACCGTGCACTTAGGGGAGTGTAGGGGCTTGGTGGCTACCTCATTTGGTCTGGAGGTCCCCCAGAAGACATTTGTCTTCGAGTTTTCCTTTCCTTCAAGATGGAAGTGAGTTTCATCTGAGGTCCAAAGGAGGTTAAGGAAATCTTCTCCAGTATCTTGACTGCCATAGCCTTTCTCTGCTCCTTATCTGAGGCTGTAAGGGTCTGCTTCATCTGTATTCTGTATGGGTAGGCCTTTACATCCATTACTAGCACTCTCCTGAAAATCTCATGGAATATACCGAGGGACTGACTTTGCTTGCGCACAGAGCATTTTGAACTCTGCTGAACTGACTCTCCCATACTCTTGACCAGCTCAGTTGTACGCTGCCTGGGGCATCCTGAATGGCTTGGACGGCTGTCACTGGCTGTATTGAGGTTCTCCACTGTCCCAAAGTTCTCAAAGTGGTCCACCCAGTCGGGAATTCTGCTCTTGGAGGGGGCTTTTTCATATTCAAACTGATGCAGAAAGTATCCTGCACTTTTTTGAATAAGCCTGTCTTGTAGTAATGTTTGACGCAGTATATTCTTCACTGGATCTCCCATTGAGATCTAGTTGTGTTCACAGGCATTGCTTCTGTCATGTCCTGCAAAGTAAGGGTGATTAGTGAATGAATGAAGGATATATAAAAAAAAAAATTGTGCAGGTCCGTTTTAGGGGGGTCATCCTGTAAAAATATAATAAATAAAGATAAAGGAGTGCTGAGAGGGAGCACACCAACAACTTTCCCAGGCCCCATCAGAGTTTAAATCAACCCACTGACAGGGCCGAGAGGATGTGCAGCTCTGCCAGATACCAAGTGGAGCCAATTACACAGGATACCCCCCTGCAGGGTTAATGTTTAGAGGTGTTTGAATATGGAATGTGGTGGTAAGGAAAGGGATTGAATTGCATACAGGTGTTATGAGTTCTTGCCGATGTATCTAGTCTTTTTGTAATCAAAGGAGAGTTTGATTACAATATTAAATTGTTTCTTGAATGAAGGTTGTATGTATGTTGTATTTCTGTAAGTTGATTAGATACAAAAATAGGTTCAAAAGTCATTCCCAGCAACTTTGTCTGGAGAGATGTGTAAAGAAAGGGGCGTATTTAGAGGAAGTGAAAATGTATGGAAAATGTACAGCCAGATACCTACCTCTAGCTGTCGTAGCCTGGAAGGCTCATACTATATCTAGCACCTTCTTGCAAAGTTAATGAGGGTATCTCCATAATAAAAAGCATAAAAAGAGGAGACTACTTGGGGCATTGAGGAGTGAGGGTATTAATGGGAATAGAAACTATATTTCAATATCATTTTTATATTGCTGGCCAGTGAATACTTACTGGCCATACTGGAGGTAGTCATAAAAAAAATACATGAATATTTAGTCCAATGAAAATTCTACCAAAGATTTATTTTTACCAAATTGGCTAATTTTTAATATATTAAAAAATTTATGGTGACTTGCACTCCTTTGATCCCAACTACAGTAATAAATTATTCATCATAAATTAGACAGACAAGGAAAAACAAAACTTACAAATCTCTTCTGACTGAACTAAATGCACTCATATTTGTAGATGATGAAAAAACAACAAAACCTTATAAATTTTTATAATGTTCGATAAAATAGTAATTCAAAAATCAAATGCTTCTGAAAAGAAAGAAAAGATCAATTTACAAAAGTACCACCTGTTAATTTTTTAAAAATATTACTATATTAAATTTCAAGTACTTTATATATTTTAAAACCATCATTTTCAACATTTAAAAAATATTGGCTCACATTGTGGTGGAGCGAATGTGAGTGTGTGTGTGAAGGGCCATTCTCCCAACCCTTTCCCTCCCTCTGTAAGAATGTGTGTGTGAATGGGATGTTTTGGGTTTTTTTCCTTTTTATATATAATTGATTTTCATGTTTTTGTATAAATTTGTGCAAATTGTTGATTCTTATTTTTGCAAAAGGCCACTCTATAATTTTGCTAAATTCAACAGGATAATCCTTCAATTTGTAAAGAGTGGCGGAGATTGTAGGATTTGAAGTAACTTAACTAAAGTTATTGTACGTCCCATTTGGAAGGAAGAGGGCTTCTATATAGCCTCAATACTGCAACAAGATCGCTTTATATTATATTGAGCTCAGAGGCGCCAGCCTTTTGTTGAAGTAAACAAATTGTGAATACTCAAGTGGCAGCCAGCAGGACTTTTCCCTTGGGGGTAAAATGTGAGGCCTTTTCTTTGCTGTTAAGTACAAGTATGGTTGTTAGGCCTCCTTGTACGATTTTGTATTGTTTTGGATACAGGGTGCTTGTTTGTTAGGCCTCTAGTATAAGGATTGTATTTGTTTTTCAATTATCTCTTGTTTGTTTGGTGATAGGATTGTTTAGTAACCAGATCTCAAATTTATTTCCCCCTATATCTCTTGTAAATATTTACTCCTATATTTTTCTTTGAAAATAAAGGACTGTAGATACAATCCATTTCATTTCTCCCTCAATTTCTCACATCCAATTTAGTGTAGGAAGGGGGCTGGATCGATTGAGGTTAAAGGATAGATTTTCGGCCCGCTATATTTGGCACCCGAAAAGGGATGTGAGATCTTGAAACCGGGAGCATTGTTAGGAGTGACAAGTAGTTTGGTTGTTTTCCTCCTTTTTCTATAATTTTTACTAATCCGGGAAAATGGCTTCTGTGGAGCAGGGTCTTCATGATGAGATTCTGTGACTAAGGCTGGAGTTGAGGCAGAAAGGGGAGGAATTTATGATGTTGAGGAGTGTGATTGCAGGATTAAAGTGATATGATGAGTATGGATGAGAAGACAGAGAGCTTAGGCTATGACTGGCATCTCACGGCGGCATTGGCACCGTCTAAATCAGCTGCGGATGCAGTGAGAGCTGTTGGTGACTGAGGGAGGCGCCGGGCTCAAGCATACAGGCGAGTGATGCACTGTATGCGGCGTAGAGGGAGTGGTATCTCCCCAGTATCAACCAATAGGCTCTCAATGGGGGAAGTGCGGAAGGTGGATCGAGTCCACCTTCCGCAATAAACACTCAGCTGCGGATGCATACCCCTCGTATTCGTAGTCGAGCTTCGAACAAACAAAGGATCGATAAAAAAGTAAGGCAGTAGCCATATCAGCGCACCAAGTGCTGAACGTCACAGAACGGAGAATATCCATGGCGCGGGTACAACAGACCCTAAGGCTGCGAATATGAGCCTCCCAGGTGAGGCGTTGGTCAAATACAAGACCGAGGAAACTGTGCTATTCAACCACTTCCAGGCGCACCCCATTAAGAAACAAATCTGGGTCGGGGTGGAGATGTGGATGGTGGCAGAAGTGCACCACCTTAGTCTTGGCTAAGGAAAACTGAAACCTGTGCGCTTCGGCATAGCGAGAGACGCGGTTCAATGCCTGTTGGAGTCGACGCTCCAGGGTTGGCATCTGGGCCGCGCCAAGAGATCGAAAGGTCATCCACGTAGAGTGTAGTGAGAATATCTTCTGGCAGCACCGAGGTGATGCCGTTGATGCTCAGGGCAAAGAGTGTGACACTGAGGACACTTCCCTGCGGGATACCCTCTTCCTGCTCCTTTGGGCCGGAGAGGGCTCCCCCCACCCGTACGCGGAATTGACGATCTTGCAAAAATTCAATATATGGGGATGGAGGGTTAATTTCTTACTTTTTGGTATGTGGATATGTTTCTTGACTCATTCCTGTGGATGCAGTTTCTTTTTATTGTATATTTTGGGGGACTTTGATTTTGTTTTTGACAGACTCCTATGGAGGCTTTATATTATATATTATAGATGCATGGTTGGATACGGATGACCTTTGATAGGCCCTTGTGGCCTTTGTCATCCATTAAATTATGTTATGTTATGTTATGCCCTTGTAGCTTTTGTCATCCGTGAAATTATGTTATGTTATGGAGGGAAGGTTATGATGGTTCCTAAGTTTTGTATATATTAATATTGTTTGTATATATCTATAGCTGCATGATTTAGTTCTTGACAAGCCTTGATTGGTGATAAACTTGTTTCTGGACGCAATCCTCTGGATGTAGTTTTCTTGGGAGTTTATGTGCCTTAAAAAAGAGGCCGTTTGACTCGGATGACCTATGATGGGCCCTTGTGGCTTTTGTCATCTGTTATATTATATTGTGGGGGACTTTGATTTTGACTTCCCCTGGCGATGGTGCTTTTTGTGGGTGGGTATTGGCGGATGCGAATGACCGTTGATAGGCCCTTGTGGCTTTTGTTATCTGTGAAATTATGTTATGTTATGACAATTTCCTTAAAAATCTTAATGACCTCCACCCCACTGCGGATGACCTTTGATAGGCCCTTGTGGCTTTTGTCATCTGTGAAATTATGTTATGTTAAAGTGGGAAAAATATAATTGTATATCCTTTCTTCATGTAAAAATTGTTATTCATTGACAAAGTTAGCTTCACTGTGTACCAAAAACCAACTTTTATTTTCCTATCATGATATTAGCATTAAGGCAATGACACATTTCTTCTTGAGTTACTTTTCATGTTGTTTAGTTCAAAACTCACATTTCTTTGGTTTTGTATATCATTTTATTGCAAATTTTAGGCACTTTTTATAGTAGAATTATTTTTTTAGCAACATGACTAGAACATAGTGAAAATTAAGATAATGCAAAATTGTATACATTCATGGAAAATTTTTCTTAGATATTTAAAGTTTATTTGTTGATATCATTTTATTGCAAATTTTAGGTACTTTTTTATAGTATATATTTTGTGTTAGCACATGACTAGAACATAATGAAAATTATGATAATGCAAAATTTTATACATTCGTGGAAATTTGCCATAGATTTTTAAAGTTGATTTGTGAATAAAAGAAAACTATACTATGCGAATTTAAATATTTGCTAAAAAAAACAAAAAACCGGCGCCTAAGAACTGGTTTATATTTTTAGCATCATTCAAATATAGATTGAGACAAATTCCAGGGCATTCAGAACACCCAAACTATTCACCTACCCCCCTCCCCCCCATACAACTGAGAGCAAAGCCTATAGTTGACCATGTATGAAAAATATACGTTTCAGTCCGCCATTTAAAAGATTTTAATGGAACTAAAGAAAACTGATTTTAAATGATAACTAAATCATATGTGAATCTTTTGGTTGTTAATTAAGATTGAATGCTTAATTTTTAATAATTCTATAGCAATTTAGGTAAATATGTAGATTATCGGCGCGAACGATGGGCCGTACTATTTCGTCCGTGTTCCAAAATGCTTCACGTTTTTGGAGTACATTTAAGTTGACGGCTCGTGTGGGGGAAACCACAACGGGGGGACTACACTACGATGATCCTGAGTTTCATTAAATTGAGGGGGTCTGGGGGGCACAGCCCCACAGTATATAATCCTAATTGTTTGTAGAATAATAATTTGAAAAGGACTCAAACGCGCATGAATATTCCAACACGAGTGAACGATAATATTTACACACAATTTTTGGGGGGCTGGGCCGCTAATCTACATATTTACCGCCATTTATATGATATCAGATTTTCTCCCTAATTCTTTTCATGGTAAATATGTATATTATCGGCGCGAACGATGGGACGTACTATTTCATCCGTGTTCCAAAATGTTTCACATTTTTGGAGTACATTTAAGTTGACGGCTCGTGTGGAGTAAACACAATGGGGGGACTACACTATGATGATCCTGAGTTTCATTAAATTGGGGGGGTCTGGGGGGCACAGCCCCCCAGTATATAATCCTAATTGTTTATAGAATAATAATTTGAAAAGGACTCAAACGCGCATGAATATTCCAACACGAGTGAACGATAATATTTAAGACACAAATTTTTTTTTCGCCCGGGCCACTAATCTACATATTTACCTTTAAATTTATAATAGAAGGTAATAAAAAGGTAAATATGTAAATTATCGGCGCGAACGATGGGACGAACTATTTCGTCCGTGTTCCAAAATGTTTCACGTTTTGGGAGTACATTTAAGTTGACGGCTCGTGTGGGGGTAAACACAATGGGGAGACTACACTACGATGATCCTGAGTTTCATTAAATTGAGGGGGGGGGGGTCTGGGGGGGCACAGCCCCCCAGTATATCCTAATTGTTTATAGAATAATAATTCGAAAAGGACTCAAACGCGCATGAATATTCCGACACGAGTGAACGATAATATTTACACACAAATTTTTTTTTCGGCCGGGCCGCTAATCTATATATTTACCAATAAAAATAGTAAAATGGGGAAAAATATATTGAAAAATAAAAATGACTCCAAATGAGGATAATAAAAAGTTATTAAGTAGAAAAAAATTGCGCGTTGACTGGAACATGAGCTGCCAAGTGTAGGCCATGAATGGTCTTTTGCAGTCTCCTTCTTTTCTTATGTTCTTATTTCTGACGTCATACCCCACCCCCAACCCCTATTATAATTCGCAAAACGATTAAAGGCGCTGACATGATGTAGTTAAAGCATTCACTTCTGTAAACGCCAGAACATTATAAAAATTAGGATTATATAATGGGGGGCTGTGCCCCCAGACCCTCCCCCCGATTTAATGAAACTCAGAATATTCATAGTGTGGTCCCCCCCTTGTGCTTACCCCAACACGAGCCATCCCCATAAATGTACTCCAGAAACGTGAAACATTTTGGAACACGGACGAAAATAGTACGTCTTATTATTGGCCGGACCGCTCGTCTACACATTTACCCAAGTTACTACTGCTGCCGCGTTTAGTATGCTAGGGAGAGCAACAGATTTCCAGTAAGTTTTCCCTATTAACACTTTGTTGCATGCTCTTTCTATTATTGAATACGTCATGTTGGCTAGCTTCCTTCCTTATTCAATCTTTAAGCACTTATGTATTTTAAAAAATTCAATTTTGTCACACAGGGTTACACCTAAATACTTTAATTCACGTACCACTTTAATGCCTGATATCTGCTCTGGTTTTTCTTTGGTAAATATGTAGACGAGCGGCCCGGCCGATAAGATGTACTATTTCGTCCGTGTTCCAAAATGTTTCACATTTTTGGAGTACATTTATAGGGGACGGCTCGGGGGGGGGGGGGTAAACACGATGCGTGGACCGCACTACGAAGATCCTGAGTTTCATTAAATTTGGGGGGAGGGGGTCTGGGGGGCACAGCCCCCATTATATAATCCTAATTTTTATAATGTTCTGACGTTTACAGAGGTGACTGATTTAACTACATCATGTCAGCGCCTTTAATCGTTTTGCGAATTATTATAGGGGTTGGGGGGGGGTATGACGTAAGAAATGACACGGGTGAACAATAATATTTACACAAAATATTTTTTTCGGGCCGGGCCGCTCGTCTACATGTTTACCCTTTCTTTTATATTAAATATCATGCAGCAACTTTTTTGTTTGTTCATTTCTAGGCCACTCTGCTTAGAGACTCTTTTAAGGGTATCTATTAGTTGTTTCATACCTTTGATTGAGTTTGTGATCAGTAATCCATCATCAGCAAAGAAAAGCGATGGGATATAAACATTATCACTTTTAAAGCCTATTTCTGTATTTATTATTTTTTTAATTATAATATTTAGTACCATGAGGAATAACTGTGGTGAACCAGTACAGCCTTGCCTAATGCCGTTCGTTACTTCCATCTCACATATTATCTTGTTATCTATATATAATGTGGTTGAGTCTCGTGTATACAGTTTTGCTACAATATCTGACTTTCTTGTCACACTTATAGTAAATAAGGCTTTCTAACAGTGCTTTTCTGTTTATTGAATCAAATGCTTTCTTGTAATCTATTGCAGTTATGACCAGTGTTTTCTTTAATTTTTTACTGTTTCTAATACAGTATTGTAATAAAAACAGGTTATCTTCCACTCTGCGCCATTTTGTAAAACCTGACTGAAATTCATTTATTTCTCCATTCCTATATAGGTGTTCAATGATTTTGCTTTTTAGTAGTCCCATCAAAATTTTATACCCTGTATTTGTTAAGGCTATTGGTCTAAATTCATTGACTTTTGGTTTTGCCACTTTGGGGATAAGTACTGTTTTAGATCTTTTCCATGTTTTTGGTGTCCTTCCTCTTTCTAATACCTCATTTAGTGTATTAGTTAGTGTCTTTATGCCGATCTCACTTCTTTCAAGGCATTTATAGAGTTCTCCTTTTAATCCGTCTGGTCCTGGCTGCTTATTCTTTTTAATTTTCACAATAAAATCTTTTACTTCCTCTTCTTTGAATTTTATTTCATTCATTCTGACTATCTCTTCATCTATCATAACTACTTTTGTTGTATCATAATGCTCCTTGAGATAGTTTGGTATTATCTGGTGTTTAGGATCATTGTTCCTATAGTGGGTGGGGTGCACTCCCTGCCGTTTCTTTTCTTTCTGAATTCCGTATCAGTGATCGTGTGGAAGCAGTCCGTCGTCAGTTTAATCTTGTTTTGTGCCAGGGCCTCTGTCATAGAATAGGCTCCCGATGATATACTATATATCTATTCTTTGTGGAGATTATTCTATATTCAAAGCAGGGTTTAATCAGATGGCCGAGAATGACTCTACGTTAATAAATAGGCCTGGAAATGGCTTATTTATCTTCAATATACTTAAGAAGTGGAACGGAGCCCAAGGATAAATAATATTGGAAACATTAATAAAATAGAATTTTATTAATTAATCTAACAAAAAACTCATGGAAAATATTTACATGACCGGGGATGAAAATGGAAGATACACATGAAATGAAAAAGGTCATGGGATAAATTTGACTAAGAGGAGGATTAAGATATGGAGGGATTAAAATGACAAAACAAACAAGAAGGGAAAGGGTTGGTTAAATCCGGACTAAAGCACGGAGTTACGTTGGCACAAAGTTAAATAGTTAAATGCAATTCGTAGCTTACGTATTTATAAGGTCGTCGTGCAGAGGAAGGCGATTTGAAGGAATGGCTTCGGTCCGACTGGCGATTTCTTGCCCAGGAGGAGAGGTTTTTAGGGGGGTTGTTCTTAACGAGGGGGGGAAGCACTGACTTCGAGGAGTGAGAGCGAAGTGGGGCTTCGGAAGTACGAGCGATCCTTGAGACAGGATACCGGAGATGTTCTGTATGAACAATTGAGGTTATTGGTGTAACCAAGCGTTCTCTTGAAGAACGTTAAAAGGGGGTAATTGACGTGATATCAGGGGAACGAGAATCGTTTCTTGTCGAACAGGCTTGAAGAACAATGACTTTTCTAAAGTTGTTCTCGTCTGAACAATTGTAAATTATCACTGGCGTGATATCAGGGGAGCGAGAACCGTTTCTTGTCGAACGGGCTCGAAGAACAATGGCTGTTCTAAAGTTGTTCTCTTTCTGAACAACAGGGGGGCCTTATTGACTTGGCGTCTCGAGGGACACGAACCTTGGCACTCAAGGATATTGTCTTCTTCTGGACAATAAGAAGGAAGGGTCTCGGAGTAGAGTTCCTAGGGGCACAAGGGAGACCGGATCGGCGTGATGCCTCGCGAAGATAATCAGGATCTGCTTCAAACGCGAAATTCTATCGCATAAATAGCCGGAGCCAGCCCATCGGGGTAGGGGGCCATATGGGACTTCCATGGAATATCTTGGTAGCGATTGGACAAATCTTATCTTCCCATAAGCCTAATTCAATCTGGCCAGATCGACGCCTGGAAGCAAACGGAGGATTGAACCTCCTTGATTAAACTTGAAGTGGGGGAAGATAATACTCGGGAATGGTGGGCGATAAGAACGCCATTCTTCTCTCTCTCTCTCTCGCAGGATGCACGTGGGAAGCATGAGTTTCAATATGTGATAGAAGCGAGGCGCGGCCGTCTTAGGCAATTCTATCACACCCTCCTCTACCTGCCACTCCGGAACCTCATCTGAGCATTCCCACTTGTATCGTCCGGTCCTAAGACTCTCCGATACTTGGCGGGAATCAATTTCGTTTGGGAAGGGAGCCGATTCGGGGTCATATAGTTTCAGGTTGAAGCCTCTCGCGTGGTATTTTAATTGGTGTTCCCTCCCCCGTGATGAGGAGGTAGACCTTGGGCCACGAGTTTTAGAGATTTTTCTCGACCGAGGAGACTTGGTCTCCTTGGGTCGCACTGCTTCCTTGGTTGGTGTGTGCATGTGTGTGTTTGTTTTTACTGTGGTGTCTTTCTTGGGTGAAAGTGGCGTCTGTTTTTCTGACTGATTCTTTAGGTTTGTTTAGTCGGGGGTCTCGTGAGATGGCTGTGTTCTGTGGTGTTGGCATTTTTTGGCACTTGTCTTGGCACTGAGGAGCTACGGTTATACGCATAACCTCCTCTGAAGGAGGGTTGTCGGGGAACCACATCTCCTGCAGCCCGTTCTTTACCAGCATGCGGTTGACTTCTGTGGCAAAGGTACCAGGGGGTGTTATGTTTGCAATGTGTGCATAATAAATGCAAACATTATTTGCGTAGAATGCTCGTTTTCTATGTGAAGGTAGGTTTTCTGGTTGTTTGACTTGGCAACGGTGGCTTTTGCAACTTTGGCGTAAGTCGAATTGGGTTTCATCTCCTCCGTTTCACGTTTGAGTTTGCTTTGTTTGCTTATCTCCTGTTTTTTGACTGGATATGCCATAGACATGGTCCGGTGGGGGCCTTCGCATTTTAAGCATTTTGGGGTAGTGTTCTTGCAATCATGCCAAAAATGGTCGCAACCGGCACAGATGGAGCATTACTTTAGGTCTTTATTCTCAGGGCAGTTAGAAGTGGTGTGTTTGCCGTACTTGTAGCACCGAAAGCACATTTGCAAGTCGACAAACTCCTCACGTTCCATCTGCTCTGGGCAGACTCTCACGTTAAAGAGCAGTAATCCCTTTTCTTTAGCCTTTTGAGCCATAGCCGTGTCTTCAAATACAACCTTGAATACGTACATGTATTGTTTGAATTTTAATACCTCGGCTACCTTTGCCCATTCGTGATTCCTTTCGATTTCCTCCTTGATATCGTCCGTTGAGTGGCTCCCAACCCAGGGGTCGAGGTGCCTGCATATCAAGCTGCGGTGTGGTCGGTTTTAGGTTGATCGTCTTAAGGCATTTAACAGCTTTGCCCGAGGTCAAGGCTTCACAGTCGGCCTCTTTCGTGTAAATGGCTGAGTAACCATTATTTAAGTCTATCAGTCTTACCAAATCGATGCGCAGGGTTCCATAAACTTTCTCAAAAACCTTTTCACGATCCGGTTTTGGGCCCTCCGAGAGGACCCTACGAGTGATACGAAGAGTTTCCCTCATCTCTCCTGCATCCTATAGTACGATAGGGGATGTATGTGTATAGTTATTGTGTACACTTAAAGGCGTTTTATAGAAAAAGAGGGGCGAGAGAGAAATATGGGTCAATGTCCAAATACCTTTGTATTACTTTACCTTGTATTTTGACTTCCTTCAGGCTCGCGTGTGGGCCAAGTGAGGCTTCGGTCCCTGCCTCCACGATGGAGTAAAGATTCGTCCTTTACTTTCCTAAATCGTAAGCCAGTGCTCCACTTTTTGAAGCGTATCCTGCTTTTTCACTTTCCCAATTTTGTCCTACACTACTCGAAGCGAGTATCACAAATCACTTTCGTAAAAATTCGCTTTGCACAATTTCGTTCCGAACTTTGTCACAGCGGTACAAAAGACTTACTCAGGAAACCAGAGCAGTCTTAGAAATTCGGAAAATGGATTTCATCCATGTTTATATGCAGACGGTTTGAGCGTTATTAACTTTTTTAAAATCTATCGTGTCGCTGATTGGACAATTATTGCAGTGCTTATGTATAAAAGCTGATTGGTGAATTTGTTAACGCTAAGGTCTATAATTGTAAGTACCTTACCATTTGATAGGTCGAAGATTGTTCGGATTTTTTGGAAAAGTTACTAGCAGTTGTACCTCAGAATCAGCAAAGGAGGAAAAATTGGGGGAAAATTTTCCCAAACCCCTCCGAAAAATCCCCTTGTCACGAAAGATACATAATAAAACATCATCACTCACTAATATCATCATCATTTTCTTTTCTAGAGGGTCCCCTTATGCAGATGACTGCCTAAGCCCCCAACCCTGCCCCCCCAAGTGACCTACTGCCAGATGTGAGGAGGATTTGCCATTCATTTTTTCGTCCCAACTATGCCGAGCAGTTGCATTGGCATAATTGGGGGCATTGGAGGAAGCTGGTTTGAGGATTAGCCCACAGTAGAGAACAATGTCAGAAAATATCCGTACAAGGGACGGACTGCAACCTTCGGTGCTTATTACGGCGAAGGCCCCTTCCATGACCATAGAGGGACACACAACCTTCTCTATGATATGTTGGGGAGCGGTCGCGATTCAAAACCCTCGGGGATGCGGCGTTGTCAATAAGTCCGCCATACAATCACCCCCCCGAGAGGATCCCACCCGGACTCATCTCATCCATCTTATCATTCATCCTAAAAGGCAAATCCCTCTTCCATCTAGGTGGTGGGAAAACGAGGGGAAGCACTCTTCTCCCCAAGGCAAATAACTATAAAAACCGTAAATAAAAATCACAATATCCTACGAAGAACACGGGTAGGCAAAACACGTTAAAGACACTAAGGAAATCATCGAAGAGAGTTAGTGCACCCCCTCTTCAAGGGGCGGCACCCCAGAACTAGCGGACTCTAATGCACCAAGAGTACCGCTAAGAACGCTGGCTGGCACAGAAAAACCGGATAAGAGGACGGTATAGGAAACCCTATTCGGGAAGCTGAATGACGCCGTGCTCCGCCTGCTAGACGGACCCTCAGACTGTGTCGCTATCTGCAAAAAAGAACAGGACATCGAAAAGATGACCAAGGAAGAGGTGGTCAACATTCTAAGAGGAATATACCTCCAGCCCACTACCCCTCCCCAGATCCAGGCACACAGGAGTGTGGTCTGCAGAAAGTTGGATCCCTTTATAGGCCAGCATTCTAGTCTCGAAATTAAAGAGGAGATAATGGGAAACCAGCAGTGGGCAAGGATCACGGAGGTGATCAAATTCAAAAACAGAAGAGACAACACAGAGTACAGCCATGTCTTCAAGGTTGTATTCAGTGATACCTCCATGGCAGCACGGGCGAAAGAGAGTGGCATCCTGCTATTCAACGCCAAAATAAGCGGGGAGCAGATCGAAAGGGAGCAATATACCCCTATCCAAATCTGCTTCCGATGCTTCAAGCTCGAAGCACACGCTACTAAGGACTGTAATGAGCAGGAGATCACCTGCTCCAAATGCAGTGCCAAAGGCCACGGCTGGCGAGAATGTCAGGCAAAGGAGGAGAAATGTCCGAACTGCGGCCTAAGACACGGGCAATGGCTATGTCATGCCCCCAAAAGAAGGAGCTTGTTCGTAGGAAAAAATGAAGAAAGAAAGGCGGAGGGCGTAAGGAGAGCCAAACTTATCTAAAGGTCGGGAATAAGATCTCAACAAAGATCCTCACGTGCATAATGACGTGCATAATGTATGCTCACGTGAGAAACCTGACAAACCCACTGAATACCATGCTCAAGAAGAACGGTCTGGAGGAACTTTGGTTCCCATACAACCCTCCATCGGGGGATGTACTGCAACTGCAGTACGAACCCGTAGAGGAAGCCCCAGCAACTCCCTTCCCACCAGCGGAAGACAAAGAGCAACCAGGAGCAACGGAGAAAACCCAAGCACCCCAAAGACCGAGTAGTAGCAGAGATCCTAGAATCGAAGCACAAAGGAAGAGGGAGATGAAAGCAAAGAAGGCTGAGAGGAGGATCAATGAAGCTGAAGGAAACCTCACAAGCTCCTCATCTTCCTCGGAAGATGAGGAAGAGAAACAGGCCCAGCTCCACAAAAACAAATCGAGAGCAAGAAGCGCGAGCAGGGAAAAGGCTCCCCAATTGTCCAAGAGCTTGGATGGTTGAAGAGCTGAATATGCTCTTCTACAAAACTGAGCAAACCCCATTTCCGGAAGATCCCACCATCAGGGAGATAGTGGAAGTGTTAAAACTAAGCAGTTGAAATGGAGCTCTGATGCCCCCTTGCAGGAAGCATTAGTCGATGAAGCCCTCGTGTCATCAAAAATTAAGATTTATACAGACTCCAGCCTCACCATAGGTGAAGCAGATTTCGTAAAAATAAGGAATGGGAAGAAGAGAAGAATGAGAAAGTGAACAAGGAATACACACACAAACACACTTAGAGAACAAAAACACTAAAAAACAAACAACATGGAAAACACTAACAACAAATTAAAAATACTCACAATCAACACTAACGGTTGGGTAGGGAAATCCATCCTATACGGAAACATCTTACGCATGGTGGATCCCGACTTGATCCTCATATCTGAACACGGTGTAAACACAGACTCAAACACAATAAAAATACCTAATTACACTGTGATCACAAAAAAAACACACACAAGAAAGATACGATAGCGCTGCCATCGCGAGCCGCAAAAACATAAAATTTAAAACATTTCTAGACTTAGAGGAGTCCTTTGTGGCTGTTGAAATCCCAACCCTAGTTGGAGCCTTAACCGCGGCTGCGGCCTACCAGCTCCCACGACGAAAATACCTGCCCGTTCCTAACCTATATAATATCTTTGGACGAGGAAAAATGGCATTGCTGGGTGGTGACCTAAACGCCTGTTGCGCAGCTTCAGGTTACAGTCACACCAACTAAAGGGAAAGAAACCTGGAACTGCTCATCGAGAGAGATAGACTCCAGAGAGTAGGACCACACTTTCCGACTTACCTAACGCAACATACGGCAACAAAACCAGATATTGTATTGGCAAGCCGAAACTTCCCCTTTAACATCAGCAGCGTGCCAGGTCCTGTGGTACCGAGTGACCATGTCCCCATTCTAACAACCATCTTTCTGGCACTGATTCTCATGCCAGTGCTACTTAGGAAAAGTTATGCAAAAGCTAACTGGGAGTTATCTTGAGAGATACTCGGTGAATACCAACCAGCCGACCTGGGAGACGCCAATCTCGAAGAGGTGGACGAGGAGATAAACACCATCTCCAATCTCCTCGTACAGGCTGACGAGAGATGAGTCCCCAGGATCTCCTATAAAATGCTCCCACAACCTAGGTGGACAGACGAGATGAGGGATAACGCTCGGTAACATAGGGGGATCCTCGAAGAAATAGGCAGGACAGGCCCAAATAGGGAAAGGACAGCCTAGAATAAGGCAACTAAGCGAGGAACTTAAACACATTATTACAGAAAAACAACAGGAAATCTGGAATGACATCATTAGTAGGCTGGACAGGGAGGTCAGTCAGCAGAGTTTTTGGAATACAGTCCGAACACTTAGGGGATTGCCCACCAAAGCCAGAATAAAGTTAAAAAATGGAGAAGAACTCATTGAGGATCCAGAGACTCTCGAAAGAAGATTCAAGACGCACTGGAAAAAGATTTTCGCTATTTCCCCTGAGGAAAACGACGACTTCGACCAGGACTTCGAAGACCAACTACTAGACGAACTCGGCACAATGATTCATAGAACCCACCTCCACCCGCAGGTATCTCAGGATAGAGAGATGGTTGGCCACGGTTGCCCGATAACCTTTGAAGAGACCATGAAGACCATAAGGTCCTTCAAGCAAAGGGCAGCAGGCTGGTCTGGGATCACGAGATGCAATCTCGTGAATGCCCCAAGGCAAATCATTGAGGGACTGGTTAACACCATGAATGCTTTCCTGAATGTAGGCTACTTTCCGCACGGGCACAAGATGGCTAAAATCACCTTCATCCCGAAAGGAGGTAAGCCTCCGGACCAGGTGGCAAACTTTCGCCCAATCTCTCTTCTGGAGATGCTCGGCAAGATCTTCGAGAAGATCATAGCGAACAGGCTAAAAGCTCAACTGAGCGAGTTAGGAGCGCACAACCCCCAACAACATGGGTTCCGCCAAAAAAGGGGCACCGAGACCGCCCTAGCGCTCCTAACAGAAAAAATAGCCTATTGCCGTGCGAAAAAGTTCTATGTAGACATTGTGTTGAGGGATGTGCAGAAGGCCTTCCATAAAGTTTGGCTGGAAGGATTACAATACAAGATCTTTAACCTCCAGCTAAACCCAGTCCTGGAAAGGATCCTCTGTGACTTTGTCACGGACAGAAGGGCATGTCTCATGATAGAGGGACACAGAGGACCCGATTTCGAACTAAAGTCAAGTGTTCCACAGGGAAGTTGCTTGAGCCCTCTGCTTTACTTGGTCTTTACCATCGACCTCCCAAAGCCGGTGCATAGGGACACGATGTATCTGAAATTCGCAGATGACATCCCTCAGATCGTCCCGTGCCCGGTGAAGAAAGCAAGGAATCAGGCAGCGAGAACAATAGCGGAAATAGACAACATCAACCAGTACGAGAGACGCTGGAAGATAAGAACAAATGGTAACAAATTTAAGATCGTCCCACTAAGTCGCACGTTGACGGACCCCATAATCATCGAGGGGAGGAGATACGGCTACTCCGCCGAAGGCACTGTCCTGGACCTAAAGTTCTCCGATCACGGATACGCGAGACACTACACGGAGAGAGAAATCTCCAAGCTATACAGGTTTAGGGACCTTAGCTCGGCCAACATCAGGAAGATATACCTAATGTACGTCCAGGTTAAGCTCATCTATCCCGCAGTAGTGACTCAAGCGGCTAACAAAACCTCAATGAGAAAATTGCAGAGAGTGCAAAACACTGCATCCCTACTGATCAACAAGGTCAGAAGGCGGGACCAACGCCGTCAGAGGGAGCTCCATGTAAGAAGGAAACTAAACCCTATAAACATATTCACCAAGAAATTGGGGAAAAGGTCTGGCTGGTTAACACTTACAAATAATGTCATGCCAGAATTACGGGAAATAGGTGGCAGAATGGGCATCCTTGCACGACCCCGCGGGAATGCCACACGACGTAGCCGGTTCCAAAGCACCAAACATTGTACACAGGAAAACATTACAGCAATATACACTTAACAAATACCCAAGATACAACACTATCGTAACGAGACAAACACAATATATACATAAAAACAAACAATAACAACACAGGTAAATTGCCGAGCCAAAAGCTTTAAAAGGCTTGAATGCTCAAGTAATTAGCTAAAAATAAGTACGACAACATTGGAGACACGATCAATAAGAACATTCCTGCTAAACATAAATAAATCAATACATAATAAACATTACATAACACGAATAAGTAAAGTGAGATAACCAAAAATAAAAAGTCTGCGATGCCCTCCTACTAGGCCCCCCCCCCTAAAATCTTAATTTTTTTCACCTACTTTTATCTACTACTATCCCAAAAATTTTCTAAGAGTGTATATACCATCATCATAGGTCGAAGTCATCATGTCTGGACGTGGCAAAGGAGGAAAAGTTAAGTGAAAAGGTGAAAACGCCCTTGCCAGACATTCTCTTTCGGAAGGAAAAGGAGAAAACTATCCGGAAGAATAGTACACTAATACCAGGAATAAAGAGGAGCAGCGTTACGAGATGGAGGCCATGGGGCCACCCGCCATGGATGTCAAACGGATCCCCTTCCGTACCATCAGTGGAGCAACAAAGCCAAACCGGCAAACGGTCGTGGAGACTATCTTTGGCCCACTCAACGTAGCACTTCTAAGACTAATTGAGATGCCCAACGGATGGGCAGCATTATGCTGGACTCCCGAGGACGTCTAAAATATCGTATCAGACAAAGCTAAAGAGCCCCTTCGGAAGATTGGACTCGAAGCTACTATCCCCCACGAAATCATAGTGCGTCGATCAGTCATCCTCAGAAAGCTCGACCCCTTCTTCACGGACAACAGCTGTGAAGAAATCAAGGCTGAGCTTTCTAAGCACCGAAAATGGGCAAGAATTGCGAAGGTGGATAAGTTTGGCAAAAATATAGTCAAAGTTATTTTCTCAACCACGGAAATGGCACAAAGGGCTATGAAGGAGGGATTTATGGGGTTCTACCTCCTCGTTGCCCCTGGACAAATAGAAGCGGAGGAATTCGTTCAGCTGGAAACCTGCTTTAAATGCATGGCAGTTGAAAAACACCCAACAAGTGAGTGTCGACCTACCGAGGTTGCATGCTCCATCTGTTCTAAACAAAGACACGGATGGAAGGAGTGTACCTCTGAAAAACGCGCTGTACAAACTGCGGAGGGGACCACAGAGCCTTGGCCATGAGGTGTCCCGTCCGCAAAGAGGCAATCAGAGCCCAACGTGAAAAGTCCAAAAAGAAAAAGGAGGCAAAGCCAAAGAACTTCGCAGAAGCAGCAGCGGCAACAAAAACAACAGCCACAGAAATAACGGCACCAAAGCTCGTGATGCCAAGTGAGTGTAAATAAATAATGACCAAGGTCATGTACGCACACTTGGCAAACCTAGCCAACCCCGGCACTTTTTCCGAAGAATTAAACCAATTATTACAGAAGAACGGTATCAAGAAAAAACTTTGGTTTCCTCCCAATCCCCCTTCACAAGAAGTGCTAAAAATACAATTTGTGGACGACTCACAGCAAAACGAAACAACCCAAGAAAAAGCAAAAGAACCTGCCGACATTCAACAACAACTGAAGATCACAGAAGAAGAAATAACTACAGAAGGAGAAGAAACAAGGGGCGAAAGCCCTCGAAAAAGAAAAAGCCCCCAAAAGAAACAGCAAAAGAAAAAGAAGATGACAAAACCCCGAAAGGAAGAAGAGACAGAAGAACAAGAATATACACTTCACGGGGAAGAAGACGAGGACGATGACATTCTGGACCATCCCGGAGTACCCATCACGGAAGAAAGAAACATCTTATTACGAGGATTCTTCTTTAACGCCACTGACGTGGGACTCAAGGTATTCGGCGCTGTAGTGTGCAGCCCCCGAAGGTGACCTGGATGCCCTGTCGATGGAATTATTCGCGTGGACTACAAATGGACCTACGAAGGACCTTGGTCGCCGAAAGAAATAGGAGGACTGTTGGAAGAAAGAACCCCCTACATCCCAGACTCGTGTGTACGCACCGTGAACATGTCAACATATGAAAAAATCAAAAGTGGTCAAAAAACGTCCGATATCGTTTAGTGGAAAAATGTGTAAAAGTGAATGATAGTTAACAATTATAAAATTCAGTGATTAAACGAAGGAAAAATAAAAACATTTAATAAACAGTGGATAATAATCAATTAAAAATAATAAGCAGTGATTAAAAATGAATATAATATTTAGTGTCAATAGGAGTAAATCCATAGATTAAGTGAATTAATTTAATAAACAGTGGTTAAAAAGAAAATGGAAGAAAGTGTATAATAGTACTAAAATTCGGAGGTTAAAGGGATTAATGATAAAAACATTCAATAGTCAGTGGTTACGTGAATAAAAACAGTGGTGTATAAAGGACATAATATTTAATGGCTAGTAAGAATAACAAAGTTACCGATTAAGCAAATCAATAATAATCTCATTAAATAAACAGTGCTCAATACTCAATATTTAGCAGTTAATAATTCAGTGGTTAATAATGAATTTAATACTCAGTAACTAATAATAAACAGTGAATAATAATACTTAGTAATAAGCATAAGGACTTCGTGAAATAATAAAAGCAGTAAATAAATAGTTATCAATATTGAATAATTAACAATTAAGAATAATAGTTCAGTGTTTAATGATGAACACAATATTTAGTGGCCAATAACAAAGTTTAGTGATTTAGAATATTAATAATAGAAAGAATTAATAAACCATGATAAAATTGAACATATTTTTTGGTAGTAAGAACAATGTCCGCGTGAAATTTGTACAAAAGATAACAATATATTAAAATTTAATGTAATCTCTGAGATATAATTCTCTGTCATGAAAAAAAATTCCTGATTTTAAAATGTAAAATATTTGACCTCCAGGATGTCCTGGAGAACTAAACTCATTTAATATAAAAGGCTAAAATAACAGTAAATATACCAAAAAATATTGCCTCCAGTAGTACCTGAAGAACCCATTTCTTTTCTTACTAGTACTTGTGTAACTTTCTCTTCTCCGCTCCACATTTTTCTCCACTATTAACTATTTTTTTTTGTAACGCTAATTTGTATATGATGATGATGATATATTTATTGGAAATAGTACAAGACATTATTATAAAATAAATTTATACAATGTAATAGTAAATAGCGTTGAAAGATAGAAAAATTATCGCTGAGGAGGGGAAGGATTTAGTGGAAGAAATAGGTACAAAAAGTGGGTTCTCCTCGAGCATGTCACGCAGGAGTTCAGCTTTTTACCAAGAAAACTTTTTTAACATTTTATGTTTGCCCACTAATAGGGTTTTGTTTATAAATTATTTTTATCTAATAGACTTACAGCTATCATTGTTTATTTATACATTCTTATTTATTTACTTGTTTCTACTATTATTACTATATTACACTTGTTCTTAATTATTACTATATATTTACACTTTTAGTACACTTGTTCTTAATTATTATTAAATAATTACACTTTTAGTTATCGCTACTTAATAATTAGCTTATGCTCACTTGTTTATATTATTGCTACTAATTAGTTGTTATGCACAGATTCTTATTATTATTAATATTTATTATTCACATTAATATTAATATTTATTATTTATATTTATGTACTGGTTTTTACTATTATTATTTATTATTCACATTAATATAACTTCTTATTATTTATGTATTTCTATTTATTCTTCCGTATTTCACTTTTAATTTTAATTATTTGACACTTTTTTAGCGACTAGATTATTTCGCACGTCCTCATCCCGCACTTAATGCTCTTGTACGTCGACCCGTTCACTGTATGCAAGCTTGAATCCGGTATGTACATGGTTCCGCTGCACAGGAGACTTTCGATTTCCTTTGGGGACCACGGCCCCTCAAAGGTCCACTTGAAGTCCCCGTTACGGATTCCCTGGACTATCTTAACGTGGTTATTCTTCTCTGGACGACGTCCGATACTTCCGAAGATCTTTAGGTGACCTCTTCCCCATCGAAAAAATGTCCCTTTTCAAGGACATCGATTTTGTGGGTGAGAGGCACTCCTGGATAACTGTCGTCATCCTCCGAGCAGTCGTCTGTTTCTGTTTGTTTCTCCTCTTCCTCTAATTTCGCTGCTGCTCTGGTGTTCCTTTTCTTTTTGCTACGTTTTTTCTTCGGGATATTTCTGGAGGTTGCTGGGTTTTCTTTACTATCTTCTCTTTCTTCTTTTTCCATTTCCTGGCTAATGTCTTCTTTGGTGCTCTCTGGTTGTTGTTCTTCGTTTTGTTTTGGGGTTTTCTTTGGGGTCACGAATTTGATGTTTAGCACATCCTGAGAAGCTGGGTTTGGCGGGAACCACAGCTTCTTTTTTACACCATTATGTTGGAGCATATTGTTTAGCTCCTCCGAGAAGCTGCCGCGGCGTGCAAGGTTCGCCAAGTGGGCAACAATGACCATGGTCATGATCTCCTTGCACTCAACCGGCATGACGAGTTTCGGAGAAGCTCTTTCCGTCGTTCTTGTGGTAGTTGGTGCAGACGCTGCTCAGCGTAAGACCCTTCGCTTGACTTTGCCTCCTTATCCTTTTTCAGCTTTAGTCTCTTTTCTCGTATCTTTCCCTTGCGGAGGGGACATCTCATGGCCAGAGCCCGATGTTCCCCTCCGCAATTTGCGCATCTGTCTTTTCCTTCTCTGCATTCTCTCCAACCGTGGCCGGTTCGAGAGCATGCCGCACAAGTCTGTTCCTTCTTTGGACAGTCCCTTGTTGTATGGCTTTCAAGAGCGAGGCAGTTTTGGCAGTTTTCTAAGAAGATATATTCTTCTGACTCAATCTGCTCTGGAGCTACCCGTAGGTAGAACCCCAGAAGGCCGTCCCTCATTGCCCTTTGCGCCATTTCACTTCTGTTGAAGATAACTTTGATGAGCGACTTCCCTATTTTCTCCACTTTGGATATCTTGGCCCATGACTGCTTGGAGATCAGTTCAGCCTTGATGTCCTCGGTGGAATTGTCCAGAAAAAAGGGGTCGACTTTCCTCAGGATTACGGTGCGACTCACGACTAATTCGTGGGGGACAATCGCCTCTAGTCCTATTTTCCGTAGGGGTTCTTTTGACTCTTCCGAAACAAGGACCTCCACGTCCTTGTTTTTCCAGCACACCGCTGCCCACCCATTTGGTGTCTCAAGGAGACGGGTTAGCTCGATGTTAATCTTGCCACAAATCGTTTGGAACACTGTTTCCCTGGATGGTTTTTGGTGCCCCGCGATTAACCGGAGGGGGATCCGTTTGGTGTCCTGGGGGGCTGGGGGACCCATGTTCCCCCTGCGGGCAGTGCTGCCCTTCCCCCTTCTGGGCCTCATCTGTGTCACGGGGAGGTGGAGGACTCACTACACAACTGACGAGAGCGAGATGTATGATAGTGGGTATTTTGACAGTCCTTGCACAAAACTTTCCCTCCTCTACCGGGAGGAGGAGTTGATACGGAACACAGCACAATCACTAACTCGTAGTAAGTAGTACTCTACTTGTACTTGTATATGATGATGGTATATACACTCTTTGAAAGATTTTGGATAGTAGTAGATAAAAGTAGGTGAAAAAATAGAAGTTTTAAGAGGGGGGGGGTGCCCAGGTAGGAGGGCATCGCAGACTTGTTACTTTTTGTTATATTATTTTACTTATTGTGTTATGTATTGTCTATCATGTATTGTTCTATTTAGGTGTAGCAGGCGTGTTCTTCTTATTGTTCGTGTGTCAGATGTTGTTGTACTTATTTTTGTCAGAAAATTGTGAGCATTCAATCCTTTTTTAGCTTTTGGCTCGGCAATTTACCTGTGTTTTTAATGTTTGGTATCATGTATATTCTCTGTTTGTCTCGTTACAGTTGTGTTGTATCTTGGGTATCTGTCTAGTGTATATTTCTGTTATGATTTCCTGTGTACAGTGTTTGTTGGTGCTTGGGAATCGGGTGCGTCTTGTGACTTTCCCACGGAGTCGTGCAGGGATGCCCATTCTGCCCCTTATTTCCCGTAATTCTGGTATGACATCATTGGTAAGTGTTAGCCAGACCCTTCTTCCCAGTTTCTTGGTGAAGATGTTGATAGGGTCCAGTTTCTTTCTTATATGGAGATCCCTCTGACGGCGTTGTTCTCGCCTTCTGACCTTGTTAATCAGTAGGGATGCAGTGTTTTGCACTCTCTGCAATTTTCTCATTGAGGTATTGTTTGCCGCTTGAGTCACTACTGCGGGATAGATGAGCTTAGCCCGGACGTACATCAGGTATATTTTCCTGATGTTGGCCGAACTAAGGTCTCTAAACCGGTAAAGCTTGGAGATTTCTCTCTTTGTCAGGTTCCCCCTCTCCGTGTATTGTCTCGCGTATCCGTGATCGGAGAACTTTAGGCCCAGGACATTGCCTTCGGCGGAGTAGCCGTATCTCCTCCCCTCGATGATTATGGGGTCCGTCAACGTGCGGCATAGTGGGACGATCTTAAACTTGTCCCTGTTTGTTCTTATCTTCCAGCGTCTCTCGTACTGGTTGATGTTTTTTATTTCCGCTATTTTTCGCGCTGCCTGTTCCCTTGCTTTCTTCACCGGGCACGGGACGATCTGAGTGATGTCATCTGCAAACTGCAGATACATCGTGTCCCTATGCACCGGCTTTGGGAGGTCGATGGTAAAGACCAAGCAAAGCAGAGAGCTCAGGCAGCTTCCCTGAGGAACACCTGACTTCAGTTCGAACTCGGGTCCTCTGTGTCCTTCTATCATGAGACATGCCCTCCTGTCCATGACAAAGTCACAAAGGATCCTTTCCAGGACTGGATCTAGCTGGAGTTTAAGGATCTTGTATTGCAAACCCTCCAGCCAGACTTTGTCGAAGGCCTTCTGTACATCCCTCAACACAATGTCTAGATAGTACCCTTATATATATTTTTTCTCTCAAATAAATATACCATCCTATAATTTCAAAAATGAACATAAGAATGACAATTAAATGTATCTCAATCCTGATTGGTTGAATTTTGTAGAATTATGAGTAGATAGAATGACTATTTATATAGGTTTTATTTTGTGGAAAAATAGAGTTAGCAATCATTAATATTCAAGAAGAAAGAAGTCGTCATATCCGTTCGCCATTTCAAGGCTTGTTCCAGCTGTTTACAAAGGAATAAATAATCCAGCTCGTTGATCAGATTACCCAGCCTACCAAACAACGAGAGATAAATCGTTATCCAGCCCCTATAGACCAACCTACAGAGTTGAAGGTGAGTCTGAGATGTTGAACCCATTTATCACTTGCCTTTGCATGATAGTCTAAATTGAGGTGAAGAGTGATGTGGTGCATTATATGAAGGAGATGGTTGCATGAAGAGTGCTGTACTGATTCTGAAGAGGAAAGTGATGGCTGCTCAGAAGGAGGGAGGGCTGAATTGGATGAAAAGGACAGTGGGTTCCTTGGGTATTATAACGTCATGGTTGTGTACAGCTCTATGCCCGTTGGGTCGATGGTACCAACATATGTCAAACGATATTTGATATGGTGAAGAGTACTAAAGGTGAAGTAAATACTGTGGAAAATCGACAGTGCTGTACACACTAAGAGGGGGATAGAGTGAAAAGTGTGCGTTGACGGAATTAAATATAAATAGAACGAACATTTGTACTATTGTAAGTGAGAAAAAACTAAGAATAGATGGTAGAGTAAATATAAACATAGAGACGATTAGAAATAACATTGCTCGGGTAAGCTAAGAGATTCTCACTCTACGCCGAAGCATCATGTGGTATTGACCTGGTATTTTAAACTCGAGATCTTATTGGAGGTAGGGAATCCTGAAATTCGAGCCGATCCAACCAGTAGCGAGATCAGTGGAACACGCAAAGACTTTCTCTTTTTTATTTTTGTTTTAGTTCAGTTTTTACTTGGGCATTTTGCCTCTTTTATTTCCGCTATAATTGTTTGTTCATTTTTCATTCGTTTTTAGTTTTGAGCACTTTGCCGGTTTTGATTTTTTCTTGGTTTTATAGTTTCCCTTTTTTTGAGTTTTGGGCACTTCACCTTTTTATATACGCCTTTCTTGTTTTATTGTTTTCCTTCATATTTTAATTTTGGGTACTTCGCCTCTTTTGTTTATTTCTTTACTTTTGTAACACCTTGTCGATCTTAATCTGGGCATTTCTCCTCTTTTGTTTTTAGTTTCCATATCCGGTTTTATAGTCTTGATTTTGCAACATGTTCCTTGTAATGTTTTTAAGTGTAAATTGGTCTTGTGTATTCTCTTGCACAAATTTTTCCGCTTAGGAATAACGATGTTCTTTCGACTGTGTGTTGCTTTTGGCCCTTGTTTAGGGAAACCTAAAAAACTGTTTCACCTCTATGAAACCTATCACAAATTCTATCACTTACTCCATAAATACTGTAACGACTGGCATATGTAAATCCATTTCATAATTCGAAATTAATTGTATATATTGCCAAAAATACCTAAAGCAAGCGAATATGCTAATTCTCGAGGTGGCTCAAATAATCTCATCGGACCGTCTGAGCCGTTGCCACTATCAGATGACTCAAGACAATGAAATAATTTAGCCTATACTTCTCTTCTCGAAGTGAGTGACAGTAAAATATATGTATTTGTCTGAGAGATAGAGTCACAAGGCGTCACAAGGAATAGTAGTACCTCAAAGGACATTGCTGACCATATCGTGGTGGTACTATTTTGGGAAAGCCCTAACCTATAGCATAAGAGAAAGTATAACAAAGATGAAGGCTCTTCCCGCTTATCTCTCCCACCCGCATTTGTTGGCCAGAAAACTGAAACGATAACTGAATGTGCTGAAAAAAAACACAAACAGGAAATTTTTATAAAAAGTTGAAACCTATCTACTTTACTCAGATCTATAAGCTATACTAAGATGGTAACATCTAGGTCAGCATGTGGATTATCTTGTCGAGTCTAAATTTGAACTGTTCGACTGACGAACTATTCACCACTCCTGGCGGTAGACAGTTCCACGTTCCGCAGATTTTGTACGAGAAGGAGTTTCCGCAAATGCTAGTATGGAATTGCGGTAATTCCAGTTTGTAACCGTGGTTACGTGTAGCATTTGCGTTCAACGTGAACAGCCTCCTGTGATCTATATTTTCAACTCCTCGCATTATCTTAAGTTTCAATCAGCTGGCCTCTTAACCGGCGCGTCTCCAAGGAGAACATCCCCACTTCTCGTAGCCTATGCTGATAACTTTTATGTCTAAGGGAGGGGATTAATTTTGTGGCTCTGGCCTGTACCCTTTCCAGCCGTTCAATGTCCTTCTTCAGGGTTTGGGACTAGAATTGTACGGCGTATTTAAGGTGTGACCGACCTAGAGAGTTGTACAAGGCGAGAACAATCTGCTTATTTCGGAAGCGAAAATGCCTCTTAATGTACCTCAGCATTCGCTGGGCCCTCTTTTCCACCTGGAGGCACTGCCTGTAGAACTTTAGATCACGGCTAATTAGCACACCTAAATTTTTCTCAAGGTCAGTGGTTTCTAGTTGTTTGCCTGGCAAGGAGTAGTTTTCCCGAGGGTTAGCATGGCCGATGTGCATTACCTTGCACTTGTTAAGGTTAAATGGCATCTGCCACCCTTCTGACCACTCGCCTATCCTGATAAGGCTATTTGGCAAGCATTCCACTCCTTCTCGCGAGCTCACACTACCTCATAGCTTGCTATCGTCGACGAAGTTGGCTATCGAACATATTAGTCCTTCGGCTATATCATTGATGGAGACGATGAACAATAGAGGCCCAAGCACTGAGCCCTATGGCACCCCGCTACTGACTGGCGTCCATTGCGAAGCTATCCCGTTGATGTTTACCCGTTGCCTCCGTCTCGAG
The DNA here is from genome assembly GCA_963969495.1 of Ceratothoa steindachneri. NCBI lineage: Eukaryota > Metazoa > Arthropoda > Malacostraca > Isopoda > Cymothoidae > Ceratothoa > Ceratothoa steindachneri. Next base: position 9,652,400 of record OZ018334.1, read on the forward strand.
AGCGAGTTTTCTATCCATTCAGCTACCTGGCCGGTAATGCCAAGGTCGCGGACTTTATTTATCACCGGCGGTGTGGTACCTTATCGAAGGTTTTGTAAAAACCAAGTATAAGATATCCACAGCTCAACTATGGTCATACTCACTCAAAATACCGTGGAAAAATTCTAGTAAGAGAGAGAGTATATATATATATATATATATATATATATATATATATATATATATATATATATATATATATATATATATATATATATATATATATATATATAGCGGCATCTCGAGAAAGATTGAGGATCGACGATGTGAAAAAGTTCATTGGTCAATTGGTGACCTCCATACAAATGAACTCGGCCTTCAGCTTCAATTCCGAACCGTTGAAGGACCTACTACGGGCAATTTTTCTTTCAAGGGACCAATAAGGAAGTCTTTATCAAAGGTGGAAGACTTAGAATGGGATGAACTGTTCGTTCTGATCGCAGATGGACTAGAAATTCCGATGACAAATGAAGTGTTGTCGGATTTATTCTCTGATCAGAAGTAACTTTTCCTCGTCGCTAAGGGTGACTTCTTGCCTAGTAGGCAATTGCCAGATGGGCTCCTAAAATTAAAGGAAACAAATCCTCGTCGACATATCCATTCACAGCAATAACATTGATCTGCATCTGAAAACTTTGAAGCCATGATACATTTCCCACTTGAATTGGTTGACTTTAGCCTGTCGCCTACAACCATCCTTTTAAAGGTAAAGTTAAAAAGAACCTGCACTCTCTCATCTTTTACGTCGTCACTAACTACATTACTTGTTGGTTTGTGATCAAATCTCGACCGCATATTTCTGACACCGCTAATCACATACTTTTCCAAAACAAATGTCTCCACTTTCTTCCTCAATCAACGCGAGGCGTAGTGTTCACTTACATCAAACATGGAACTTGCACCTAGAAAATCTGTTCTTCTCTCTCCTCTGCGACGATGATACAAATCTCCGCGCCTTCACCGTTCGCAAGATCATGGACCTTCGCCAAGAGAGCAATATTGGCGACAAGTCATTGAGAAAATTTGTTCCTCCTCCCCTCAACTTCAATGAGAACACCATTGTTGAACTCATCGATTGGGATTCAGGCACGATTTACGAGTCTATCCTCACTTGCGACCTCAGCATCGTCCAACTCTAGGATTTAATTGTCAGCAAATTTTCATTGCCATCTTTCGCAACCCACACCCAATCGGTGGACGCCTGATTCGCCAATTAGCAAGTGTATGCGGTAATATTGCTGGGCATGATGAAAGAGATGGGTATATTCGCGAGAGAATGGCTTTCAGAGAATTGCATTTCGAAAGCTAACACGAAAAAAGATTTTGAGAAAATTATTTGTTAGTTACAATCCCTCATTTTCTCATATTGACGGCGATGATATGCATTTCTCATGCGTTTCGTCTTTCTTGCGTTCAATTGATTTGACGTTCCATTAAAAAAGACTTCTTCCAAGCTTGGAATTTAGTTCTATTATCAAAATTTAATTTAGTATTAATATTAAGTTGGAAAAGGTAGACACTCTCGGTTTTTAAGCCCCTATAAAAAATGAGCAGCTTTGAATACAGTCTTTATGACCAACGATGACCAATATTGAATCGGTTAAGTAATAATTAATTTATTGAAAAATAAATGATAGTAATATATTATCATATTTGGGGAAATATGGTAATGTATTACTATAAATAGCTCTATGGTTGAATAAGCCAGACCTAGGTTATTTTTCTTATTTCATTTCGCAATAAATTAGTTATTACTTAACCGATTTGGGTTTTTTTTTTACGACAACCTTTTATCCTTAAAATAGGCCGATTTCATTCGCCTTTAGTACACACCGTATGCCACTTTTCCCAAATATTCCGTGATACCAACATATATATATATATATATATATATATATATATATATATATATATATATATATATATATATATATATATATATATATATATATATATATATATATAACCACAGTAATAGGACTAATTTTATATGCGAAACCAGGTTTCGCATATATAATTAGTCTTATTACTGTGGTTAATCCCTATAGTTACACGGAGGCTAGTGTACTTTTTTGGAGTAGAGATCCTAACTCCTGTGCTTCTTTCATTGCAGACCCTAATTTACACTCCATCATAGTTCTATCCAACTAATTACTACTACTTATACTTACTATACCTCTATACCTACACCACATGATTATATTCATATACTCACATTTTCTCTCGTGCGCTCACGTATTCCCTCCTGTATGTGTATTATTATATTCACATATATTCCTAGTCGTGTAATCTCATGTACCCACTTGTACTCTCTCATAATTATAATTTACTTGTATTATATTTCTATCTCAACCGCTTAATTATCTTTCATATTCTATGTATACCATAAAAATTGAATTCCTGTTATCATTTTTGTTACTTGAATCAATTTGCGAAAATTAACTTCAAATCCTTGTAAAATTATAATATATCTTATTTTTGTTTATATCGGTTTATTTCATTCCTTTTGTAGCTTGAAGAGTTCCAATCCACGTTAGGATTTGCCGTACGATCAGTCAAACCCAAATGACATACCTATGCACATTGTGACTATTGCATCGCTATCTAAGGTAACAATATCATTCATGCAATAGTTAGAACCTTTACATAAAAAAATGGTGCCCAAAGTTTAATATCTCCCAGCTTAATTATCGAAAATAAATACAATCGTACGAAAACGTGGGATTTCGGAACTCACGCTGCCATTAGCGAAGCACGTCCACGGTTTTCAATCTCGTGTTAGTAACTCATCCTAACTTCTAGCTTCATTATAACGATTAAATTAATATTTACTAACATTCTATAAATACAGGGAATAATTTTATTTAATTTCCTTAATTTCAATCTCTAATATTTTCGTCTGGTACGACCACAGGCTTGCGTTATGTACGCACTCATACGCCCCCCCCTCACATACACATACACGTGCACTCTTAACAGGCACAGCTCCTTTACGCATAGAAATACAGTCGACGGGGACGTGAGGAAACTGGCCCTCCTGTCGTTTATATTATGTGCACCACATTGTGCTTAATAAGTCTGTCCTTAGAAAGAGGTAGACAGAGGCTTGGGAACTGCCGCAAAAGTTGCTGGAAATGGGGAACAGTTGCAGGGAGACGAATAGAGAGGAGAGAGCTGGTAGAAGGAAAGAATGAACCAGCAACAGTTAGTGTCGTGGTATTGTCGATAAGTTTGCGGTGACGAGAATCGACGAGATTGTCGTGCGCGGAAAGAAAATTTAGGCTTAAAATTGGCATGTCGAGGTCAGCAATGGTGAACGTCCATGGAAAAACACGACGTAACCCCAAAGAGAGCTCGAGGATACTCCTCCCATAAGTCCTTATGTCCGATGAATTGGCAGCTTTAAGGACAAGATCAGAAGAAGTGCAAGCTTTCTCGACTGAAGAGGCTGGGATGACACTGCATTGAGCGCCAGTGTCAACCAGGAAGGAGAAATCAGAGAGTCGGTCATGAACACTAACTAGAAGGAAGATCGGCCTGAAGAGATGGGGTTTCAGAGGTGACAGACCCACGTATCACTTACAAATTCAGTTTAAAGTTCCCTGTGCTGAAGGTGAAGGTTGGGTAAGGGAACCCGTAGAGTTTTGTAAGATTGAAGGTGGTGAGGTAAAGTTAGGTTGAGATTGAGGTGCAAGTTGAGCATTTAGCTGGTAGTTGCATGGGGCAGAGCAATTTTTTGCCCTGTACCAAATTTGAGCTGATACCAACAAAAGCCTGAAGGCTGAAAGATAGCAGTATGAGCAGCACGACCAGAATGAGGGTTAAAGTTGTGGGCATGAAATGATGCACGGTAAAAACTGCAAGGCTGAACACAGCGGACAGCGTTGCTCCTATAATTAGAATGATACCAGCAGCAACTCTGAGAGTTGTCAGGATTGGGGGAATTAGGTCTAGGTTGGAAATGAAACTACTGTTCCTCACCTCTTGTGCTACTGTTTTCTCGTTGGCTTTGCCTTTTGCGGGAAGAGGAACGATGTCTGACTCCTCCGTCCTGCTCACGATTGTGCTCTCGGGGAAGACCCGTTCGCACCTTTAGGGCCCCAATATCCATCTCTATCCTCTCCAGAAACGACGAAAGACCCAAAGCCTGAGAGGATGCATCCTGAGGGAGTCCTGGCCAAATGTAAGGAGTCTCGGACGGTGACCTAACCTGTGAAATAGATACATGTGAGCGGTTTTGAACATTAGAGTTGTATGATGTGCTACGCCCCCTATTTACATTGCTAAAACTCCTGGTGCCTGCATTTCCCCAGCTGATGAATGGATTGTTATACAAGGCGTTAGCCACCCCTGCTATCTTCTCCACGTTCGCAGGGGAGGACATTAGTATAAGGGGCTTAATTTGGTCTGGCATCCTACGCATGAATATCTCTGTTATGAGTGGCTGAATTGGTCGAGCTGTGCTTTCTTGGCATGTACCAGGGCCTTGAGATGGTTCAGAAACTGCGTAGGGCGCCTGTCCCCCATCTCCTGCGTATCGAGAAGGATACGCAAGTCCTCAATTTGTGACCCCTCAAATTCATTCATGAACGCCCTCTTGAACCTTCCCCAAGATCCAAAAATACACTCATCAAGTAGAATACTCTTAAAAGTTGTAAAAATACTTAGAGGTAATCTCTGGGCTGGGCTACGACGATTGTCCGTTGATCCTCAGGAACTGCCTGTTGTAGGAGGATGAGCTCCACCATTTCCCACCAGCCAATGGGATTTTGTGGGTCGAATGGCGGACGCTGAACCTAAGAGGGTTAAACGTAACGTTAGAGGATGTGAGCCACTCCTGTGAGGAATGAATACCACTTAAAAATCGTTCTCTTTCACTTTCTGCCAGGTCCTCACTCCACTCATTACATCGGTAAAGGAGGCAAGAACATTTCAAAACGATCCTAAGATGATCGAGTAAGATCGAAAGCTAAGCACTTTAGTTTGGTTTTTACCAAACACATTCATTTAAAAAGAAATGAATCCTGGACAAGTAATCCACCATCTACAAAATGGAATAAAAAAATAGTTAGAAGAAGAGAAAGTTGCCAAAGTAAATTAATTAAGGCAAAATACACAATGGTCTTCAACAAAATTTGCATTCAAGAAAGACTGCTACCCAACTACACTAATATATATATATATATATATATATATAATGCTTTGCCTGAGGTCATATCTGCTGCTCAAAATTCTGAGTTATTTAAGCAATGGGACAATTATTGTTTGCGTTTGACGTATCATGTTATGTTTAGGAGTTTATTTTATGTTTGATAGTTACTATATCATATTCCTAAATACATATATATATATATATATATATATATATATATATATATATATATATATATATATATATATATATATATATATATATATATATATATATATATATGTATTTAGGAATATGATATAGTAATATCACAAATAAAATAAACTCCTAAACATAACATGATTCATCAAACGCAAACAATAATTGTCCCATTGCTTAAATAACTCAGAATTTTGAGCAGCAAATATGAGCTCGGGCAAAGCATTCATTTTCAGAATTATCCATAAGAACTTGAATATGGCTCTGTTTAGGTGGAAACTTCTATGGAGATATGCTGATACAAAGGCAATACCACCAATTTGAGTAAAATCAATCTTTATTTTGAAAATCTCCAGAGGTTTTCCTCATTTAACCTTAAATGTAGGACCTTCACGATTTGATATACGAATCCTCTATTAAATTCTTCTTAAGAATCAATCTGTAATTGTTAAGATTAGCGGCCCTTGATTTTGCGCGCGAAGAATGCGACCTAAAAACTATAGGCATAACCACATTTAGTATTCGACTTTTTCATTCAAATTTTATTTTTGCCCAATTTCCAATTATCTCCAGTTCTTTCTGACTAAAACTGGACAGTTTCATAGAATATAAATCATAGATCATCCCCTCCCTCCTGTACTAACATGGCTTATCTCCTGTTAGATTGCTAAGTCAGCCCAGCAAGCAAAGTCCACTAAATCTTTCCTAAGCCAAAGTACAGAGAAATATAAACGGCATTGACCTTCTACAGGGCCCATAGTGCTGACCCACGCACTCCCTGGCCCTCAATTTACCAAATTACCAATTATTTTTGCCTTTCAAATTACTTTACCTTGTGGGATTTTCAGACTATAGTCCTCATATACAGGAATTTTGCTCTATCCTCCATTGTGCCTTAGCTATGATGTCCAGTCTTTGTGCTGAGCTCTTCATCGTGTGATATCTCGGGTGCCCCCCCCCCCTTTCAGTATTATCGAACCTTAAGACTGAGCTAGCTTATTGGTGTGATAATTATCTGAATAGCAGATATGGTAAGAGGGAGAGGGTGAGGATTGCGGGGAAATCAGGGTAGAGGAGGTGACGAGAATTTTTGGACATCAACAAGTGGCAAGCCTAGCAGATGTACAACAGCAACATATGGTGGCAAGACTTGTGGATAGTTGTAGTAAGTGTAGCCAGGAAGTGAAGGATGATGATCTAGCAATGCACTGTGAGTATTGCTCTAAGTGGTACCACATAGGTTGTGAGAATATGAGTGAGGAGAAATAGGAATTGTTGATGGAGTTACAAGATAAAAGACCATTGGTTTTGCACCAAATGTGACAACAAGGCAGGGTAAATATGTAGACAAGCGGCCTGGCCGATAAGACGTACTATTTCATCCGTGTTCCAAAATGTTTCCAGTTTTTGGAGTATATTTAAGTTGACGGCTCGGGTGGGGGTAAACACAATGCGTGGACCACACTACGATGACCTTGAGTTTCATTAAATTGGGGGGGGGGTCTGGGGGCATAGCCCCCCCAGTATATAATCCTAATTGTTTATAGAATAATGTTGTGACTTTTAATCATTTTGCGAATTGTAATAGGGGGGGGAGGGGGGTATGACATCAGAAATGATTGATTTTAATTTTTTTTTTTCAATTAATAGCTTTTTATTATCCTCCTTTGGAGTCATTTTTATTTATCAATATTTTCCCCATTTTACTATTTTTATTACCTTCTTTTATACATTTAAATCTATTTAGCTGGATCATTTAAGGAAACTACTTTTTTTTAGCAGTTGTGTCAAACAGACCCCTTTTACGCAGTGTGCAAATGACTCATACAGACACTTTTAAGCAGTGTGAAAATGGTATTGAATTGTGCACTTTGTCCGTCCTCCATTTCAGAATTATTAACTAGTTTCTGATAAAGATAAATTGTTCACCTTTTTGGATGTTCATAATTTAGTTAACATTAAAAGCGAATGCAACATTTGTGGCTAGGCATTAGAAGTGACCCCTCAGTTTGAATTTAGATGCTCTAAAACAAAATATGATTCAAGTGAGTGCCATTATTTAAAAAAAAACAAAATAAGCTTTCCTCATCACTATTTCAGAAGTATAACCACTGCAATAAAGGGTAATTGTGTAGACGATGGTTCTTCGATTTCATCTCTAAAAAGGTAACAACGAAAAGTAGCCGAAAATAGCCCCCAAAAAGCTAGGCCTAGGATCCGGCCATGGTCTACACAATTACCGAATAAAGTTCGTAAACAGTGTTTCCCATTTGGTTATTTTTAGGCATTTTTGTACAAAAAATGGCCTAATAAACAGCGTATTCCGTTTGTTTACTTTCGGGCATTTTTTTTATAAAAAAAATGGCGACAGCTATAATTCGAAGAAGACTCAAACGTGCATGAATATTCAGACACGGGTGAATAATAATATTAACACAAAATAATTTTTTCCGGCCGGGCTGCTCGTCTACATATTTACCCAAGGCAGTTGATGTGTTAAAGCTTGTGAATAGCCTGAAGGAGAGTAATGATGAAGTTCACCATAGAGTACATCAAATGGAAGAGAGACTGGACTGCATTGAGAGCATGAAGAGTGACAAATTCAGAGGGGAGACTAGAAAAATGTTAAGAGCTGAAGTGTATGAGGCAAGGGAAAAAGAAGTAAGAGAGTGTAACCTAGTAATTAAAGGAATAGAGGAGATTGGAAACATAGACCTGGAAATGGACCCTGGTGATACTTCAGATTCGAGGCACACGGTAGGGGGCGCTGTTAGTAGGCTACAATTTTGGGCTACAATATATCTCTTATGACATCAAATGGTAGCTTCAGATATGACCAATCACGGCGTTATATTTTTTTGTTGTTTTGGGGATTTGTAACTTTTAGTCTATTATTTACTAAATATCTGCGCCTCTGCTCGTTTATAGTTTTTTTCTAAGTTAGGTAAGCTTTATTGATGTCTTTTATTATTTTTTGTTTTGTTTTCATATTTTTTGTTTGCTGCAAGGGACGGATGGGTCTTCTGCCACTTTGGCAAGTGACCAAGCCAAGATCGTCACATCTCGCCCCTCTACCCCCCCCTCCAGGTGCGGAACCCCTGACTATGACTAAGACCAAAAGTGCACAGGGCGGAGCTTCGATAACATCGGGGCCCCTCATTCAGAGGTTACCTGGCGCTTTCAAGCCCGCTGGCTTCAAACACTTCCTTGTTACTCGCTCCACTGATGGCAGCATGTTGGCCAAGGGCAACATGATCCATCAGAGGAGAGCATTAGCTAGTGCAATTGGTAGAGAGCCGAAGGTGACCCGTTTCTCGGACAGGAGCCTTCTGGCGAATGCGGCAAATCGCTCTGAGGCGGACAAGATAAGTGCTCTTTGTACACTTGATGGAACCCCGGTGAGTGTGACGCCGCACTCTCCCAAGAACTTTGGGAAAGGAGTAGTTTATGCGAGGGAACTCGTTGACTACTCCATTGAGGACATCACCTTAGAGCTGGCCGATCATGGTGCGGTCAAGGTTGAACGTGTGATGAGAAAACAGGGAGGGGCCTTGAGACCCACCCCTACACTCTTTGTTACGTTCAATTGTGACAAGCTCCTTGAGTCAGTGCATTCCGGTTGGTACTGCTACCGAGTAAAGGCATTCGTGCCACTGCCACGGCGGTGCTATTACTGTCACTGCTTCGGCCGTATGAATCGTTCATGTAGACGTGCAAAGTCAGGGTCACCCGAAGTCTGTGTAAATTGCTCCAAGGCCGCACACAATAAGTCTAACTCGTGTGTGGCCAAGTGTGTCAATTGCGGAGAGCCGCACCCCGCTTCTTCGAAGCAATGTGGTGCATATCTCCTTGAGAAAGAAATCCTGGCTGTTCAGGCCCAGGACCGAATCTCATGCCACGAGGCTAAGGACTTGGTCCTGGTGCGCCTGGCTCTGCCTGGGATGTCTTATGCCTCAATAGTTAGAAAGGCACCCTCTGCTCCGGGCCCATCGAGGCCAATGAGTACGGTTGTTTCCGCACCCATTCGGAGCTCTTCTGCGGGTTCTATTCAACCCGGGCACTTCCCTGGTAAAGCAGGCCCGGCTAAAACCAGGGGTCCCTCTCTTTCCCCAGCGTGACTGTTTCCTGTAAGGCAAAACGGCCCTGCACCTTCACGGAGTCGTTAGACTCACAGGAGGCAACACCCCTGAAGTTGGTCACCAGGCCATCTTCCAGGGTTCATAAAGCTGTCTGCCGAAAGGAGGACAGCAACAAAGGTGCTTTGGCTCCTTCGCCCACGCCTAGTGGTGGGCTGAGTGGCTCGGAGACGCTGGTTCCTCAAAAAGAGTGCCCCCCGCCTCCGAAGCTGCAATGCCCGCCTAAGAAGGCAACAGCGCCAGCAGTTCTGCCTCTGGGAAGCCTATGGCCATTCCTGTGAGGTTCTTCTCTTCGCAGAGGGCCCCTGTGTCTCCTCTGAGCTAGGCGTGGCGGCAAAAAGGGGTCACACCCAGGCCCAGCTAAAACCATGGGTCCCCCTCTTTCCCCAGCGTGACTGTTTCCCGTAAGGCGAAACGGCCCTGCGCCTCCACAGAGTCGTTAGACTCACAGGAGGCAACACCCCTGAAGTTGGTCACCAGGCCATCTTCCAGGGTTCGTAAAGCTGTCTGCCAAAAGGAGGACAGCAACAAAGGAGCTTCGGCTCCTTCACCCACGCCTCCGAAGCCGCAATGCCCGCCTAAGTTTTTGAGGGAGAGGGAGGAAAAAACTTGCATGGCAAACCCAACCTCCCTCAATAAGTCATTGAAGGCAACAGCGCCCGCAGTTCTGCCTCTGGCGATTCCTGTGAGGGTCTTCTCTTCGAAGAGGGCCCCTGTGTCTCCTCCGAGCTAGGCCTGGAGGGCATATTCCTTCAATGGAATTGCTGTGGACTCTGGGTCAACTGGGAAGAGCTGCGGAGGCTCGTCTCGTCTCATCCCGTTAGCTATCTTTTTGCAGGAGACCATGCTAGGGGCGTGCCCCCTGCCTGCCCTCCCGGGGTATAAGGGTCTTGCAACCCCACCACCGCGGGATGGCCGGGCTGGAGGATGTGCGGTTTACACCTGTCATGATGTCTCTGTTCTTCCTTTCACTTTAGATACCTCCTTTCAGGCAGTGGCTGTGCAGCTTCACCTGGATAGGAGGTATACTATCATTTCTGCGTTCATTCCACCGTCAGCTGACTTTGACGCGGGGGACTTCCGCCGCGTCGTGGCACGGTTGGTGAGGCCTTTACTCTTGCTTGGAGATCTGAACGGCAGGCATCCTCTCTGGGAAGATTACTCAATAAATCCCAGGGGACAAGGCCTTGCTGATCTGAATGAAGAGCTTGAGATGGGTTTCCTAAATGTGGATGAGTTTACACATCACTGCCCGAGAACCGCTTCATTTTCTTGCCTTGATCTTTGTGCTCTTTGGATGCACAGCCTGATTTTGATTGCGGGGTGGTCGATGACCTCCATGGTAGTGATCACTTTCCCATTCAAATATCATTTTCATGGCAACTGCCGCCTGAGAGCCCACCTCAGTGGTGCTTGGTGCGGGCGCCTGCATTTCAGGAAATGACTGAATTCTCTATCTCAGTCGAGGAGTTTCCGTCGGTAGATGAGGCTATTGAGTTCTTCTCTGGCAACCTCATCGCCGCGGGCCTGACTACTATTCCCAGAAGGTCTGGCCATTTTACACACCGACCACTCCCATGGTGGTCAACCGTGTGTGAGACGGACCTCAAACAGAAGCATTATGCCTACATGCGCTATAACCGCTGCCCAGACGATTTCACTGTCACTGAATTTCGTCGGGCTAGGGCTAAGTTCCGGTATATTTCAAAGCACGCCAGCCGCTCTTCTTAATGGGCATATGTGTCTTCACTTAATGGGAAGACCCCTCTAGCAGAGGTGTCGAAGTGAGTCAAAAGGATTCGGGGCAAGTTCTCACAGGACTCCCCTCCCCTTCTTCAGGAAAATGAGACTACAATGGCAGGTTTAATGTGAGTGAGTTGCGTTCCGCTCTTGCTTTGTGCTCGGACACCGTATGCCATGCTTCGACACCTGGGTGATTGAGGCATGGCCTTTCTGTTGGATTTATTCAACAGGATCTTGGTAGAAGGTAACCTCCCAGATTCCTGGCGAATCGCTACTGTACTTGCTTTTCGCAAGCCAGTTTCTCTAACCTGCATGTGCAAGTTAATTGAGTAATTGGTACATGTTAGATTAGCCTTTTTTCTGGACAGCGGAAGCCATTTGTGTTCTGCGCAGTGCAGCTTCCACAAGTTCCATTCCACTTTGGATGCTCTGCTTTGACTGGAAAATTTGGTCTGCGAAGCTTAATTTGTACACATCACTTCATTATGGTATTTTTTGATCTAGAGAAGGCTTATGATACTGCACGGGGTATCATGGAGACCCTCCACACGATGTGGGCGAGGGAAGGCCTCCCGGTCTTTATATCTGAATTTTTGCGAGATCGCTGATTCCGCGTACGGGTGGGGGGAACCCTCTCCGGCGTAATGGAGCAGGAAGAGGGTGCCCCACAGGGAAGTGTCCTCAGCGTTACACTCTTTGCCTCAAGCATCAACGGCATTACCTCGGTGCTGCTGGAAGATGTTCTTGCTATGCACTTCGTGGATGACCTTTCGATCTCTTGGCGCGGCCCAGTTGCCAACTCTGGAGCGTCGACTCTAACAGGCATTGAACTGTGTCTTTTGCTATGCTGAAGCGCACAGGTTTCGGTTTTCTTTTGCCAAGACTAAGGTGGTGCACTTCTGCTGCCATCCATGGCTCCACCCAGCCCCAGATGTTTCTTAATGGGGTGCGCCTGGAAGTGGTTGAATCGCACCATTTCCTGGGAGGCTCATATTTGCAGCTTTAGGGTATCTTGTACCCGCGCCATGGATATTTTTCATTCCGTGACGTTCAGCGCCTGGGGTACGGATAGGGCTACTGCCTTACTTTTTTATCTATTCATTGTCTGTTCAAACCTCAATACAGATGTGAGTTTTATGCATCCGCAGCCGAACGACTATTGCGAAAGGTGGACTCGATCCACCATACTGACCTTCTCTTGGCTACTGGTGCCTTCTGCACTTCCCCTATTGAGAGCCTGATTGTCGATGCTGGAGAGATGCCATTATCTATGCACAGTGCATTACTCGCCTGTACGCACGAGCGCAGCGGCTCTCAAAGCATCCACAGCTGGTCTCGACAGTGCCTATGATGCCGAGAGACGCAAGTCATACCCTAAGCCCTTTGGGTTTAGGGCTAGGAAACTCTGAGAGCTAGATATATCTCTCGGGCCAGTGGTGCCCCTGCTTCGGCTATTTGTCGCCACACCTCTGCTCCCAAAGCTTGTACAGCCCCCGGGAGTATTGCGTTCAGCATTTTTGGAGCACATCTTGTGTCACGCTGGAACCCTGCCAGTGTATACGGATGGCTCCAAGTCCCATGAGGGGGTTGGCTTCCAAGCCTTATCCCATCTGTTTGCAGTCAGCGGGGCTCTACCGGGCGCTGCGTCTGTATTCACGGCTGAGTTGGTAGCAATACATCACTCGGTACGAGAGATTACGGGATGTGTCCTGTTCCGAGACTGGATTGTGATTTATAGCAACTCACAGAGCTCCCTGAGTGCTCTCGGAGCATTAGAATCTCCCCACCATCTAGTTCGGGATATCCATGATGCCACGGTTTTAGTGAGCTGGGTGGATGTTGAGATTATCTTCTGCTGGGTTCTTGGACATGCAGGAATTGCAGGGAATGAGCGTGCTAAAGAGTCCGTGAGGACCTGGCAATCGGACCAGTGTTTCTCTCTTCCACACATAGACTACATAGCAGGAATACAGGCAGCTCTTTGGACTGCTTGGCAAAGAAGATGTGAGATGGTCCAGGGGAACTTAAAGTTGCATGCCATTGCGTCTCGGCTGTTCCCATGGACCTATCCTTCAATGCCACTACAGCTTCAGGTCGCTTTCTGTCTTCTCCGAATCGTGCACATTTGTGTGACGCATCGCCACTTAATGGAGCGCTCGCCTGCGCCCTATTGTGACAGCTGCGTCGTTCCCCAGACTGTTCGACACATTCTTGTTGAATGCCCCTGTCTGGGTGATCTTCGCACACACGTTACCTGTCCCAGGATTGCTATCGCCTGTCCCTTATACTCGGTACGAGTGCGTGCACACTGACTGGTGGACTTGTAGACTTTTTGGGGGAAGGCCAGCCGTCTCTTTTATTTAACTATTTTTTTTTGTTGTTTTCTTTGTAGGTTGCACGCTCCTGCGCCGGGTGGCCCCCCCTTCCCCGTGATACAGGAGCTTGCTTCCTCTATGTTTTTTCCTTATTATTGTTATTCTTTTTCATTCTTCTTTTAAAGTAGCCTAGTGCTAGGCTTTCGTGAGTGTGGCCACTTGTGCCCAAGTGGGTAGTCGCCAGATGGGCTCTTTAAAAAAACAAAAAACCCCCAAACATTCCAAACATCTACAAACACCAATCCTGAGTCCCCACACGGGCCTTTCACATACTCATTCAGTTTAATTGTAATGTTTAAAGATGTTAAAATCACACTGGCGTGATGATCAATATGGTAATAAAATCTACAGTTTTGGTGGCCACTGCCACCATCTCCAGTGGAAAGTCTTAGAACGAGGCAAACAGGAGGATATACAAGAAACACTAACTAGAGAATGGAGTTAGTAGAAAAAAGAAGAAAAAGCAGAATAGATTTTAAGCAGGTATGAACATTTCTACTAGTAGAAATGTTCATACCTGCTCTGAATACACAACATTGATGTGTATATATCGAAGCTTTTTATAATTTGTTCCCCCTTGTATTAAATATATTTTTGTCTTGAAAATGATAGTATTATGCTCTGTGTATATATATAAGTAAAAGAACTCAATGGCAAGTTATGGTATATGATAGTGAAACCACTGTATAGGAGCCAAAAGTTTAATTTGAGACTATTTTCAGTATTTAGTTTATCATGCTCTCTTCAGTCATATACTGAGAATGCAATTATTACAGGTCCATAAATAGTGTACAGATCAGACAAAAAAAAGAACAAACCACAAAGAAACACAAAACAAGGGAAAAAGGTCATTAATCAGGGGGTGCGAGTCTAAGATCATTGACTAATCTGTTTATGATGAGGTTACTGGAATGGAGGCTGCATTTCAATTGCCTATTAATATAGATTCTACTATTTTTCTTTTATGTAAATCTTTACACTCCGCATCTGAGTGTGTATTGCTGAAGGTGGGCTTGATCCACCACACCGGCCTTCGCCTGGCAACTGGTCCCTTCTCCACTTTCTGCATTGAGAACCTACTTGTTGATGCTGGGGAGATGCCACTCGCCTGTACACGCGAGCCCGGCGCCTCCCTCAGTCACCAACAGCTCTCATTGCATCCGCAGCTGATTTCTATGGTGCCTATGCTGCCAAGAGATGCCAGTCATACCCTAAGCCTTTTGGGTTTAGAGCTAGGTATAGCCACCCTGGAGGGTACCACTGTAGTGGGCACCGAACCTACACTTTAACCCCAATCTATCCAACCCGCTTCCTACCCTAAGTCAGGCATGAGAAATCAAGGGGGAAATGAAATGGATTATATATACAGTCCTTTATTTACACAAATATGGCTAAATATAATTACAATCTCGGATATATATATATATATATATATATATATATATATATATATATATATATATATATATATATATATATATATATATATATATATATAAACAATCCTATCACTAAACAAAACCTATCACTAAACAAAATTTTATATACAAAAGAGATGAACGAGCAAACAAAAACACATATAGAATCATACAAAGAGGCCTTTTTCTTACGTGGTACCCTGGTTTTTATATTTTTAGGTCCCCCGGGGGAAAGTCCCGCTGGCAGTCACTCTTGTGACCAAAATTGGGTGCGTGCATCTTAACAGCCTGGTGCCTCTGAGCTCAATATAATCTAATAATGTGATCAGGTGATGAGGTCCGTCTCCATGCTGTATCCCTTCTGTTTGAAGTCAGCAGGGCTCTGCCATACGCTGCATCTGTCTTCACAGCCGAGCTGGTTGCAATACACCATTTGGTATGGGAGATGATGTGATGTGCCTGGTTCAGAGACTGGATTGTGATTTATAGCAACTCACTGAGTGCTCTGGGGACATTGGTATCAATAGATCCCTTGGTTCACAATATCCGTGATGCCACAGTGTTGGCGAGCCGCCGGTTGTCTAGATTATCTTCTGCTGGGTTCCTAGACATGTAGGAATTGCAGGGAATGAGGGTGCCAAAAAAGTTGGGAGACCAGCCCAGCGTTTCACTCATTACATGGCAGGAATACGGGCAGTGCTCCGGGCTGCTTGGCAAACAAGATGGGAGACAGTCAGGGAAAACTTAAAGTTGCGTTCCATTGCACCACGACTGTTTCCATGGAGCTTCCCCCCTTCCCCAAATGCCATGACAGCCTTAGGTTGCTTTATGTCATCTCCGAATTGGACACACTTGTGGGACACACAGCCATTTGATGGAGCGCTCACCTGCGCCCTACTGTGAAAACTGCAGACTGTTTGGCACATTCTTGTTGAATATCCCAGCCTGGATGAGCTTCACGTACATTACCGGTACTGGGACGAGTGGGGTCGGTACCTCTTGTCCCTTGTACTCCAGATGGATTTGTGCACATTGACTTTGTAGGAAGTAGCTTAGATTTAGGCTGTCATGTGTATGGTGACTTATGCCCAAGTAGGCAGTTTTTAGATGGGCTCCTAAAATAAAAAAAATAAAAATGGAGAAATTGGTAAATGTTAGATTACCCTTTTTTCTGGATAGAGGAGACTACATGTCTTCCACACAGTGTGGCTTCTGAAAGTTCCATTCCATTAAGGATGCTACGCCAGTATGTTTTTCTATAAGGAGGAAGACCTATGATACCTTATTTATGAATTTTTGCAAGATCATCAATTTCGTGTACAGGATGGGGGCAGCCTTCTACAGGAAGGAGTTTCACAGGAAAGTTTCCTCAGTGTCACACACTTTGCCGAGTACATCAATGGTATCACCTCCATCCTGCTGTAAGATGTTCTCACTATGCTTTTCATTGACTACCTTTGAATCTCTTTTGGTGCAGCCCAGATGCCAACTCTGGAGCCTCAACTCCAACAGTATTGAAGCACATATCTTACTATGTTGAAGCACACAGGTTTTGGTTTTCCTTGGCCAAGATTAAGGTGGTGTACTTCTGCCTCCATCCACAGCTCCACCCTGACCCAGACTTGTTCCTAAACAGGGTTTGCCTGGAAGTGGTGGAGCTGGACAGTTTTCTTGGTCTTGTTTTTGACTGATGCCTCACCTGAGAGGCTTGTATTGTATTCCCAGCCTTAGGGTCTCTTGTACCCACCCCATGGACATTCTTTATTCTGTAACATTCAGCACCTGGAGTGCTGATAGGGCTACTGTCGTGCTTTTTTACCAATCATTTATTTGTTCAAAGCCTGGCTATGGATAAAAGTTTTATGCATCCGCATCAAATCGGATGTATTCCGCACATCCCCCATTGGGAGCAAACCTTTGATTCTGGGGAGAGGCCACTCACTCTGCATTATGAACCTGTACACATGAGTCTAGCACTTCCCTCAGTCGCCAACAGCTCTCACTGCATCTGCAGATGATATTGACAGTGCCTATGTCTCTGAGAGAGACCAGTCATACCCTAAGCTCTTTAGGGCTAGGAAACTCCTTCAAGAGCTCGGTATAGTTCTCAGGCTGGTGGCGCCTCTGTCACCATGCCTCTGCTTGCAAAGCTTCCACAGCGCCGGGAGTATTGTGTTTGTGATCTTTTTGTAACACACTTCATGTCATGCTGGATCTGTACCAGTATATACAGATGGTTCCAAGTCCCAGGACACATCAAATATTAATTATTGATATGAATATATGCAAAAATGTTTATATTATGTTAAGTATGAAATAAATGAGTTTCAATCATATTCTTGACTTTTTCATACCTGCCCATTAATTTTGTTCTAGGCTGTATATTAAGGATGAATGAAATCGGTCAATTTTAAAGATGAAAGGATGTAAAAAAAATTGGTTGAACAATAATTAATTTATTCCCAAATGCAAAAAATAACCTATATCCACCCATTTCAACCATAGAGCTATTTTTAGTAATACATTACCATATTTAGGAATCCAATCAATATCCTGCATTCTGATTGGTTATCGTTGGTCACACGATTGTATTTGAAGCCGCTCATTGGATAGGTGCTTAAAAAAAAAGAAAGCCTATCTATTTCCAACTTAATCTTATTACTAAATTAAGTTTTGATAACAAAACTAAATTCCAAGCAAGGAAGAAGTCTTTTCTTTTTCTTTTTTTAATGGCACATCAAATCAAATGAATGTACATGCAATTTTATTGCATGTACTTATTAATTCACAAATCAGGTGCTCTACTGATTGGGTGGGAGTTGAGAAAGATGGCAATTCAAATTTGTTGAGAATCAAATCTTCAATCAGCAATGGTGAGATCGCAAGTGAGGGTAGACTCATAAATCATAACTGAATCCCAATTGATGAGTTCAACGATGGTATTGTGTTCACATTGAGGGGAGGAGGAACGAATTTTCTCACCAACTTTTCACCAACATCGTTCCTTTGGTGAAGGTCCATGATGATCTTGCAAAGGCGTGGAGATTTGGACCATCATTGCAGAGGATAGAGATGAGGAGATTTTCTGGGTGCCCGTTCCATGATTTGATGTAAAGGAACACACTTGCGTTGATTGAGGAAGAAGTTGGAGACATTTGATTTAGAAAGAATATGATTGGCGGTGTCAGAAATGTGTGGTCAAGTTTTGATCACAAACCAGCAAGGAATGTAGTTGGTGATGACGTAGAAGATGAGAGAGTGCAAGTTCTTAATTTTACCTTTAAAAGGATGCTTGGAGAGGTAAGTTGCGACAGGCTAAAGTCAACCACCTTTAGTGGGAAATGGGTCCTGGCTTCAAAGTTTTCAGTTGTGGATCAATTTTCCCACTGTGAATGGATTTAGCTATGCGGAAAAGATAGTTCTGATCAGAGGACAAAATTCTACAACACTTCATCAAACTCTTCCACCTTTGATAAAGACTTCCCTATTGGTCCTTTGAAAGAATATTTGCCTGTACTATGTCTGTCACTGGTTTGAAATTGATGATGAAGGCCAAGTTCAATTCTATGGAGGTCACAAATTGACCAAGGAACTTTTTCACCTTGTCGATCCTCAATCTTTATCAAAATGCCGCCATCTCTCTCTCAAGAAGAGAAATATAGGCTAAATTATCTCAATGTATTGGGAGATATTGTAGCGGGCCGAAAATTTAGACTAACCCAAATCGATCCAATCCGCTTCCTACACTAATCCGGATATGAGAAATCGAAGGAGAATGAAACGGATTGTATGTACAGTCCTTTACTAACAAAAAAAATACAATAATATTTACAAAAATATGGGTAAATATGCACCCAATGAGCCTATATATATATATATATATATATATATATATATATATATATATATATATATATATATATATATATATATATATATATATATATATATATATATAACAACAAACACAAGAGACAACAAAAAGAGGAGTTTTCTTACGTGGTACCACGGTTTACGATTTGCCGGCTTCCCCGAGGGAAAATCTTGTCTGCAATCACTCTTGTGACAAAATTGGGTGTGCGAGTCTTATGGGGCCTGCCGCCTCCGAGCTCAATTTTCTTCAAGGTCCAGTCAACTACTATTAGAAGACTTTTAAATTTTATTAAAATTTCTTCAAAATGTTTTCATTCCAGTCGCTCTTGCAAAATGCTGGCGATGTTTATTTATTCTGGTACTTGAGTGCTGTCTCATAAAAATCTTTAACATTTAGTAGCTAATTAAAAAAAACATGAGATGTTAAATAACCTTATTCATACAACATGAAATCAAATACATATGTACAAAAGAAAATATAATAAAAACCCCATTCCCACTCACACATTCATTCTTACAATACACTCTCAATCCTTACTCACAGTACCTTTTATACTCAATTGCACCCTTCTGCACCCACATCTACTGTTCCCTGGCTACGTGTAGCAATCAGTTGGGTTTGTTCATCAGTCATCCTGTCAATCTCATCGTCACTATTGATCATATTGTCCACCATACTTTTAGCCCTCATTACCAGTTCTCCCATCTCACAACAGAACTCTTTCATACTCTTCCGTTCAGAACCTTGACTCTTCATACCCCCATTCATCAGCTCCTCACTCACAGCCCTCATCAAACTCAAAGCACACTCTTGCGAAACAGCTAGGTCACTCACATCCCCTGTACTCTCAACACGCATACCAGAAACCCCTTTGACTGGTTCCCACCAGAAACATGAAAATCAGCCACTTCATCATTCACTACATCAAACTCACCCCTACTATTACCATTCATAAATCCTGAAAAATCAGCCACACTAGGTTCATTCTGCCCAAACACACTATCATTCATACTGTTCCCAAAACCAGAAAAATCAGGCACAGGCAGCTCACTCACTCGTTTACTTATACCAGCCAAATCACTCACCTGTTTTTGCAAACACTCAATCTCCCTTTCAAGCTCCCCCATACCAGAAAGATTCTGCTCAGACTTAGTTTCATTCATACTTGCATTCTTCCTTTCACTCTTCTTTGCACGCTTTCTACTCCTCGAGACTAAGACTAGCTCTTTCCCAGACAGATCCATACTATCACATTCAATCTCATCATCATGCACTTTACCTCTCTCTCTGCACAGTTCATACACTGGATGGCTCACCAGGTAGTCAGGAGGTTCTCTCCATCTCCTTAACTGACTCTGATGAGCCCGCACTCTCTCAGTCATACTGTCATTCAAACTTTCCAAAACATACGTCACTCCATTTTTCCAAACTCTCACAACTCTAAAAGGTCTATCAAACTTCTCACTCATCTTTGATGCATTCAACCTACCATTCACTTCTTTCACACTCTGCTCACTTTCACTCAAACAAAACCTATCTTTCACTCGCCTTTCAAAATTCATCACAAACTGACACAGGGACATTCCAGTTGCACTATTCACAGTCAAATTATATGCCCACAACACTTCCCAGACATACATCCCAGTCATTCACTGTCATACTCATCATTCTCAACATCTCACACAAGGTTCTTATCATACGTTCAGCCAATCCATTTGAAGATGGTACATACAGAGTCGTTCTCACATGCTCCACACCATTCTCTCTCAACATTTGCTCAAACACTTCTCCTACAAATTCAGGCCCATTATCACTCAGACATCTTCTAAGCTTCCATAAACACATAGGAAAAAACAACTGCTCAGCCACACGCGCAACAGTCACACTCCTTTTATCTCTCACAGGCACTGCATACACAAACTTACTTTTATGATCAACCATCAGAACCATACCAACATTCCCAGCACTCGTACGTGGCAAAGACACACAATCAATCACTACCAATTCAAACGGTTCTTTCGCATCAACTTTCGACATCGGTGGTTTCAATTGCACACCTTGCACCTTTCGCTTCTGACACCTTTCACACATAGTTGCAACATCATTCACAACAGTTCTCAGAAATGGATGGAACACACGCTCCTTCATACACTCCCACAGCTTAAACTTACCCATATGCCCATAATTATCATGCACAACCTTCACCAGACCAATCATACCAACCAAGGACATCACAGGTACATACATATCATCACCACCCTTCACATGCCTCACAAAATATACAACATCCATACAAACAACAAAATCCTTAGCATACCTTTGAAAATCACTTAAACACTCAGGCCATTCATTCAAATCAACACGCGTCATTACACACCTCTTCAACTCATTAACAAAAGGACACATCTCTTGCATCTCTAGAATATCATCATCACTTAAAATCTCATTCCCATCATCCATGACCAATTCAATCATACCGCAAAACTTGACAACATTCTTTGCATACTCATTCAACCTCATCATCTCACATTCTCCTTTCATAAGACAATCCTTATCAGCATCCAAAGACAAATCATTCAATCTCATAAAGTCTACACCAAGCAAGAAACAACACGGCATTTGCTCATCTTTCAGAATCACAAAGTCATGCTTCACATTCACACCATTACTCAAACTCACTTTCAGACTAACCTGTTCCCATGCCACTATCATGCCATTCCCTAATCCACTTATCCGTAACTTCACAGGTTTATGCTCGCAACATCTAAACTCATCATACTTACTCAGAATCCTCTCATTCACTGAAGACACTTGCGCTCCAGTATCCATCAAACCACAGAACAACCTTTCACCAACTTTCACTCTCGCTTCCATCATATCAGGTCCATCATGTTCGCAATACACAGAAGGAAAAAGCACACTAACATCAGCACTGACATCCACACCATCATCAACTCCCATATCATCACTCATCTTCATCCAGACAATCATTCTTCTCTCTCATATATGAACACTTTTCCATCACCCAATTATAGTGCACACCGCTCAAACATTCCAGATGTACCACATTAGGATTCAAACCCTTCATCTTCTCATCTTTGTACACAATCGGCCTCTCACCACCAAAGTGCACATAAACAACAATCACTCCATACAAACGACTCACTACAATCAACACTTCCTGAAATGGCAGGACCCCTTGCTTACACATCGCTCTCAATTCTTTCATGAAGTTCCGCACCCTTGCCATACCAATGCTTTCAGGCTTCCTACATACTTCACTCATTACCTCCTTCCTTAAGTCATCCACACTATCGGGCACTCTCACATCTACTCCATCACTCTTCAAATCTTGCAAACCATTCCATATATTCTCAAACAGGGAATCCCCACCACCCTTACTCTCATTTCCATTCATAATCCCTTTCGGCAAATCCTCAGGATCACTCACTCCACACACATTTTCATCATTCGTACCAGGATACCTTGACATCAAATCAGCCACTCCATTCCGTTCACCAGGCACATACTCAATCACATAGTCAAAGTCACTCAAATCTTCCAAAGTCCTCGTAATCCTACTATCAGCCCACTTCATACGCTGCAGATACACAAGAGGTTGATGATCTGTTTTGATCACAAACCTCACACCATACAAAAACGGACACAACACTTTCAAACAATACCTTATCGCAGCCAACTCTCGCTCCACAGTCGAATACTTTCGTTCTGCAACATTCATAGCCTTGGATACATACCCAATTATTTGCCTGACATTTTCTCCATTCAAACACTGCTCTTGCATCAGAAAACCTCCCATACAATACCCACTTGCATCTGTATACAATTCATGCATTTTAGCATTCACACTATAATCTGGATACGCCAATTCAATATCTTCAGCCGCTCCCTCTTTCAGTTTCTCATACGCCTCATTCATCTTATCATTCCACCTGACAACCGTACTACCTTTCTTGCCCATCCACTCAGTCAGAGGCTTACTCACACCAGAACAATCACGTATAAACTTTCGCTGGAACTCAATCAAACCCCAAAATGACTTCAGTTGCTTCACAGTCACCGGTTTCAGAAACATTCGCACCTTCTCAACATACTTTGGCGACTTTCACAACCCATTCTCACTCACCATATGCCCAAGGAATTCCACTTCTTTTGCAAACCATTCACACTTTGCCACTTTCACTTTCACACCAACACTCCAACGTTCTCAACACATCATTCACCAATCTCATATGCTCCTCAAAAGTCTCAGTCATAATCAAAATATCTATAAATGCAATCACATTCTTACTCGTAACCTTACTCAACACAATATTCATTGCCCGCTGGAAGGCTCCGGGAGCATTAGCCAACCCAAAGCTGAGGTTCCGGAACTGATAATGCCTCTTTGTGGAAGAGAAGGCAGTTACCGGCCGGCTCTCCTCAGCAATAGGCATCTGGTAATACCCCCGTACCAGATCCAGCTTCATAAACCACTCCATCCCATGCATACTATACACACACTCAGATACCACACACATCGGAAACCTTTCTTTCACAGTCCTTTCATTCACCTTTCGATAATCCACACACAGACGCAATCTTTCATCCGGCTTACGTACAGGCACAATTGGACTATTCTATGCACTCTCGCTCTCTTCAATCACCCCCAATTGCTCTAATTCCAAACACTGCTCTTCAATCTCATCAGCAACCGGACGTGGGAAATGCCTCGGCCACTGATAGATTGGGGAGTCCTCCTTCAGGACAATCTTGAATTCCGGGAGCTTTGCAACCCCAAAATCCAGATCACCCTTACTGAGGGCTCCCTCTCGTTGAAATATCATTCGATACACATCCTCCCTTTCATACTCAGTCAAACATCCATCCAATCCACCATGCTCTTCACTTCATTATACGTCCATTCACACATCTTTTCACCTGTAACATTCACCCTGACATCCGTACTATCATCCATACCTACCTCATTGACAGTGGAGAGGTGACCCAGTACATCTCCGACTTGGATACCTCTCACCTGTCCTTTCACCCTAGGGTCTGCCTGCACACATACAAAAGGATCATTCATTCTCATCAAGCCATCAAACACACAAGCAACACGCCTTACCTTATAACAAGCATCCTTTCCATCCAATATCACAGTGTTCTCACCCACATTCAAACTAACATCCTTACTCCAACTCACTCTAACAGACACCCTTTCACCCTTCACAAGCCTTACATTCTCCATAGCAGTCACCTCAATACCAGTAAACACACTCTTCAAACGCTACCATCTTTCCCTACATATAACTTATACACCCCATTTTTACCAATCTTTCTCTCGATCTGATCGTTTGCAGGATGCACAACCATACAATTCATTTTCATAAAATCATACCCCAAAATCACACCATACTCGCTATTCACCTTATCAATCACAGAGAATTCACATTCATTCAACATACCATGCATTCGAACAGCTGACCTTATCATTCCAATCATTCCAATCACAGGCACTCTCCTATTACCAATACCTACCAAACTACCCTTGCACTCAGACAGGAGGGCTTTCTCGATCACCTTGTCATATACATCTTTATACACCAAGCTCGTCTTGCATCCAGAATCTATTAAAGCCAAACACTCAATTCCATTCAATTCCACCTTCACACTCATACTTCCTACCAGACAGCACTTTCACACTAGACAGACTTACCAACACATTACTCACACTCATGCAACCAGAGGATACTTCACCAGGTACCCTCTTACAAATCAGTTTCCCCGCTTCAGACTTTCCATTCACACCTTGCGCTCTCAGTCTAATCCTACACTTTTCACTTGAATGTCCTTCCATCACACAATAGCTACATACATTCCTCTGGTCACGACACATCCTTGCATAATGACCAGCCTTTCCACAATTACCACAAGCATACTTCATACTTTTCCCGTCAGTTGCTCCACCATTCAACCTCGGACAATCTTTCTTCAAATGGCCTCTTTCTTTACATTCAAAGCATTCTTTTACACTTTCCTAGCAATCCTTTATCATATGCCCTTTCTTACCACACCCAAAACAGGCACCAGACATCCACCTACATTCTGCAAAAAATATGACCCTTTCTTCCACAATCTTTCTCACACCATTCGGTCTCTCATTTGCTGGGACATACCTCGGTTTCTCTCTCATATATCCATTCCCACCCTTGAAATTCATCTGTCCCCTTCCATTCGACCACCCTCCATTTACCCATACATTCTGCCGGCCCAGGAAGTTCGACATCACTCCAGCTGGTGCAGCCTTCAGGGCATCCCTGTAGCTGACAAACTGCTGGGGTGGATGAAAGCTCCTGGGCTTCTTACCCCCAACATTCACACTGTACCAGCCATCCTCTTCTAGATCACTTTCATCATCAAATCGTCCATCTTCCAACAGCTCCAACACATCCTCCCACATCAACTGTTCACCTGTCAGTCTCATTCTCTCCTTTCTCTTTCCACTCAGCCATTCACTCACCTTTCACGGGGTCGTGTCCAGAAACTTCCTCATCAGTGGTTTACATTAATTTACATCATCATCACCATACCTCTTTCTCGCCATACTCTCAAGCCTATGTGCATACATGTTCACACTTTCACTTTTCCCCATTTGAGCCTTCTCAAATTCATTCACCCTTTTATACTTCACACTCTCTTTCATTCGTTTCACCTGCCCATTCAATCTCTCCTTCACCACATCGTACCTTGGTTCCCCCACACTTGTAATCCCGCGGAAAAACTCCATTACTTTTTCCTCCAAACATACATCCAGTATCCCTTATTCTCTGGGTACTTGAGCTTGCAATATCGCTCAAATTCCCCGAAGAATTCTTCCACACTTTTCCCACCATGTAACCTAAACCTATCTATCTTTGGCACTTTCCTTATCAAAATACCCTTTCCCATATTCACTTCACTCTCACTTGAGCTGCCTTCACTCTCACTCATATCAATCATACCATCACTCTCTCCTTCATCCTCTTACCTTCCTATCCTTTCCCTTTGCACCACTCTTCCTTCTTCTCTTGCGTTCAACTCTCTTCCATTCTCCATCCTTCCTATCACTCATAATCACCCTATCCTCTCTAGACTCGCACACACTCCCATTGATCCCATTAGTCTTATCCCCTTCAGTCGGAGCAGGGGTCAAGGTCGAGGGTCCTGGGGCCGGTCCTCACCCCTTCATCATGTCATACAAGTCCTTCATCTTTTGGTCGACGTGCTTCTGTCTCTCATCCATTTCTTTCCTCATCTTGTCTGTCTTCATATCCATACTCATCACAAAACTCTTCAATCCATCAATCATGTTCCTCAACATCATACATTCCTCCTCTTTCTGCCTCAATCCCATGATTTCATCATGGAGGCCCTGTTCCACAGAAGCCATCCTCCCAGGTTAGTAACAGTGATAGACAAAGGTGAAAAACAACCAAACTACCTGCTACGCTAATTGGGTATGGACTGCAATCCAACCCCGTCATGCTCCTGGTTTCGAGATCTCACATCCCTATTCGGGCATCAAATGTAGCGGGCCAAAAATCTAGACTAACCCCAATCGATCCAACCCACTTCCTACACTAATCCGGACGTGAGAAATCGAAGGAGAATGAAACGGATTGTATGTACAGTCCTTGAGCCACTTCAAGAATTAGCATGTTTGCTTGCTTTAGGCATTTTTAACAGTATCTACAATTAATTTCAAAGCACTGATGTATGATAACTTCTATTATAATGTGTGGTTGAAACATCATACGCCTGTCAGTTGAATGCCACATTTAAAGGGAATATTTTTTGTACAATGTGTATTAAAGTCGCATGTCACAGTCAACAGGAATAGAGTTCTCATGCCTAAAGTTGCATGTCACGGTTGCATGTCACGGTCAACAGGAATAGAGTTCTTATGCCTAAAGTCGCATGTTACGGCCAATAGGAATAGTTCTCATGCCTAAAGTCGCATGTCACGGTCAATAGGAATAGAGTTCTCATGCCTAAAGTCGCATGTTGCAGCAAAAGTGTTAAAGGTTTCTATTAGGCAACTAACATTATTTTCAATATTTCTGGCATTAGGAAGACTAGAAAATGTTTTAAATTATTTAATATCCATTTTAAAGATTAAATTCTCTGATAACAATTTGAAAATTAATGGAAAGGAAATTATCTATATATTGAGCATTTATATTTTGATAAAATCTGCTTCAAACCAATGATTGGGTGTGATTACTATGCTAATTAATATTGAGCATTTCTACCATTAGTCACTTTTTTCTTTAACTTTCAAACCCCTTGTTTGTGTAGTTACATGTCCTTCCCATCTTTAGTATCTTAAGTAGTCTCTTGTTTTATTTTTTTTTTAATTTAAAATATTTACATTATTTCTGTTTATAGTACAAATCATACTGACTATATTCGTAAGTCCTACATAATTTTTTCTTTTTCTTTTTCCAGATCATTTACAGAATGGATTCTGGTAGTAGAATATTCACATCATACCGTGGTTTAGGGTTAGTAAGCAATGAAATCCCTTTTGTTTTGGCATTTGCTAAAAATAAAAATGTCAGTCTAATATCAACTGTAATTGGTAATGCTTTTCACACTTATGAAGTGGACAAATTGAAACTGATTGATGTAGGAAGCTCCCACCCTCACCCGATAAAATATATGGCTGGAAATGATAAAATTATGTATACAGCTTGTGAAAAGACTATCTATTTATGGAGAAAATCAACAAATCTCATCAGTAAATTTGCTGAACATGCCGATGATGTTTATCTTATTTACATATTTGGGCCACATATAATTTCAGTCGACCAACAAAATATCTTGTATATCTGGACTAAAAAAACATCAGAACTTTACCTTGAGATGGAATTTCCTACCAATAAGTTCCAAATCACTACCTTATTGCACCCTTTAGCATACCTTAATAAACTACTTATAGGAAGCAAGCAGGGTGCTTTACAATTGTGGAATATTCACTCAAGTAAATTGATTTACACTTTTAAAGGTTGGGACTCTGAAGTGACTTCCTTAGAGCAAGCTCCTGCTCTAGATGTGGTAGCTATTGGGCTCCATTCTGGTGACATCTATGTTCATAACCTCAAATTTGATGAAACAGTGATGAAATTTAAACAGAGCTGGGGTCCAGTCACTGCTCTTAGTTTTCGTTCTGATGGCCCACCCATTATGGTTAGTGGTAGCACTTTGGGGCACATTGCTATTTGGGACCTTGAAGAAAAGCGCATTTTATCCCATGTTATGAATGCTCACAAAAAAGCAGTCAGTGGATTAAAATGTCTACTAAATGAACCAAAATTAGTAACATCATCTGCTGATAATAGTTTAGTGGTATGGATGTTTGATCTGCCAGATGGTGGTGTGAGAAAATATGCTGTAAGAGAAGGGCATTCTGCTCCACCACTGATGGCCCGATTTCTTGGTGTCCTTGGAAATGAAATTTTAACTTGCGGTGAAGATTCATCTCTCAGACGTTTCTCAACAGTTCTTGATATTCTCAATAGAAGTTTGGGTGTGGCCAAAGAAAAGCAGAAAAAATCTGAGGGTGGAAAAGTAAAAATGCCTCCCATTGTCTCTTTTACTTGTGAAACTTCTCAAGAAAATCCATGGGATAATGTTGCGTGTATTCATCGGAACAGATCACAGGTTACCACCTGGTCCACTCAAAGATCAACTAGGGGGGATCATTTATTAGAGCACCCAAGATTTAAGGTAAAATACCAAAATGCTACTGCTTCATGTTTAGAAATATCTGTGTGTGGAAACTTTGTGGTCATTGGGTACACTTCTGGCCATTTGGATAAGTACAATATTCAGAGTGGCCTTTATCGAGGAAGTTTTGATGAAATTGCCCATTATGATATAGTCAGTGGACTAGCTATAGATGGGTCAAACCAAGTACTCGTGTCTGGAGATCATAAAGGAATTTTAAAATGGTGGAAATTTAAAGTTATGACACATATTTGTCAACTTGACTTAGAAGTTGGCATTTCAGTTCTTCATTGTAATAGAGATTCAGGTCTTTTAGCAATAGCCCTTGAAGACTGGCAGATAAAAGTAGTAGATATTGATACACGAACCATTGTGAGAAGTCTGGTTGGACATTCCAGTGAGGTGAATGACCTGTCATTTAGTCCAGATTCAAAATGGTTGGTATCAGCATCGATGGATAGGACAATTCGAATATGGGATCTTCCCACTTCTACTTGCATTGACATGTTTTGTGTGCCAGTTGCAGCCATTTCCCTTAGCATGTCACCCACAGGAGAATTTTTGGCCACAGTCCATGCAGGACACTTGGGTGTTTATTTGTGGGCAAACAAAATGTGCTTAAAACTCATCTCTTTGCATCCTTTACCAGAAAACTTTAGTCCACCACTTTTGGTTTTGCCTTCTGTTGGGCTGGATGAAAGTGAGTTTGTCATAGTTAATACCTATAAAAGAGAAGATGCTTCCAAAGAGACAGAAGAAGATATGGAAGTAGAAGAATATCATTCTCCCGAACAACTTTCTGACCAACTTGTCACTATGTCTTCATTACCAACTTCAAGATGGCTTAATTTACTACAGATTAGTGCTATCAAAAGAAGAAATGCCCCTGTGGAGCCACCAAGAGTGCCTAAATCTGCTCCATTCTTTATACCTACTGTTCCTGGGTTGGATTTCAAATTTGCTGAATCCTCTCAAGATGACCCCTCAAATTTGAATGGGAACAAGAAAACACAGCTAAAATCAGTCTCCATATTTGAATCCATAACAGTTTTTGGAGAAGTTTTAAAATCAAGAAACTATCAAAGAGCTATGGATTTGCTGAAAGCAATGGGCCCTGCTGCCGTTGATACTGAAATTAGAAATCTTGATCCAGAAACTGGTGGTTCTGAAGAACTTATTCTGAATTTCTTGCGAATGTTGAAACATTTTGTAAGGAGTAAAACTAATTTTGAAGTAACACAAGCATATTTAGGACTATTTCTCAAAATTCATTCTGATTTTATTGTTACAAATGAAGAGGCACAGGAACTATGTGCAAAGTTACTTCTGTCCACTAAGGCATCTTGGCATTCTTTACAAAATTCTCTAAATCAATCTTTAAGCATATTGTCCTATCTTAAAAATGCTGCTATATTAAATTACTAAATTTACTTGAGTTTTAGTCCCTATAATTTGCTTGACATCAAAAGAATCATCTAAAAAAAAAAATTCTTAGCAAAAATAAGCTGCATAAAAATTGCTAAATGAATATCAACTGAGAACTTCTAGGCAATGATAAATAGTCAAACCCATAAAGTAGATTCAGGCTCTTTTGAGTGTGATGCATTATCTCTTGCCCCTTGTGCTCAGGATGGATTTACGCACACAAACCTATGACTTGGTGGACTTATCGGAGGAAGCTGACCTCCTCAATTAAATATAGCTTTTGAATGGGCCTCTCTTCGATGTTGAGGCATGTTTGTTTTTTTATTGCCTTTAGTCTTGAATTTTTAATATAGCATTTTGATTATACTAATTTAAATTGCAGGGATGTTTGCCCATGCAGGCAGTGCCATGATAGACTCCTTTGAAAATAAAAAATTTGACTTATTATCTTTGGTACAAATTTGTTCTGGGAAGTTTTAAATTTATCTTTCACCAGCATTATTTGAGATTGAGGACCTTCAGTGTGTAGATTCCTTTCCTCCCTGAATGTATATATATATTTTTTTGCTTTCCTAGGTAAAAATCTTCCCTGCATCATTTTTTTCTATACTAAATTTGTTTACACTTGCATATACATTATTGAAAGTGAAAATTCAACATATTTTCAAAATCCACATCAAACTGAAAGTTCTCATCTTGGAGAAATTTCATAGTGGGATTCTTGCTTAAACTGGTTGGTATCACTACCGCATGAAGACATTCTGCCACTGCCATGGAGGTTCTACTACTGCCACCGCTTCAGCCATAAGAATCGCTCCTGTCAATGTGCAAAGTCAGGGTTATCCGAAGTGTGTGTAAGTTGCTCTAAGGCCATTCACGATAAATCCAAATTGTCTGTGGCCAAGTGTGTCAATTGGTAGAGCCACACCCCGCTTCTTCAAAGAAATATGGTGCATATCTCCTGGAGAAGAAAATCCTGGCCATTCAGGCCCAGGATCGTCTCTCATTTCGTGAAATTAAGGACTTGGTCTTGGTGATGCCTGGGACGTTCTATGCCTCAATGTTAAGAAAGACACCCCCTGCTCCTGGTCCCTCCAGGCCTACAAGCACGGTCATTTCCGCGCCCATTCAGAACCTTTCTGTGGGTTCTACCCATCCTGGGCACTCACTTGGTAAGGCTGGTGACATGAAGGGTTCACACAAAGCTCCGGCCAAAACCAGGGCTCCCCTTCCTTTCCACAGCGTAACCACATTTCACATAAGGCGAAATGGCCGCATGCCTCCACCGAGTCGTTAAACTAACAGGAGGCAATATCCCTGAAGTTGGTCGTGAGGACATCTTCCAGGGTTCCTAAAACTTCCCCCCAAAAGGAAGACCACTAAAGGAGCTTTGGCTCCTATGCCCACACCCAGTGGTAGGCTGGGTGGCTCGGAGATGGTGGATCCTCCAAAAGAGGGACCCCCGCCTGCAAAAGGTTTTGAGGCGGAGAGAGGAAAAGACTCGTATGGCGAGCCCAACCTCCCTCTATAATTCCTTGAAGGTGACCGCATTGTCCAGCCAAGTGCCCGGAGTTCTGCCTCCGGGAAGCATACGGCCATTCCCAAGAGGGTCTTCTCTTCAAAGAGGGCCCCTGCATCTCATCCGAGCTAGGCCTGGAGGGACTATTTCTTCAATGGAATTGTTGCAGACTCCAAGCCAACTGGGAGGAGCTGCGGAGACTTAGCTTCCCCATTGCCTATCTTTTTGAAGACCATACTGGCCGCAACCCCCCTACCCATCCTCCCACCACCACGGGATGAGTGCCAGGCAGGAGGATGCACTATTTACACCTGGCATGATGTCTCCGTTCTTCTCTTTGCTCTAGATACATTCTTTCAGAGTTGCCCTCCTGGATAGGAGGTATAACGTTATTTCCGTGTACATTCCACTTTCAGCTAATTTCGACATGGGGGACTTCCGCCACGTCGTGATACTGTTGCTGAGTCCCTTTACCCCTCCTCAGAGATCTGAATAGTAGATACCCCCTCTGTGGAGACTACTCATTGCCAACTGCATGGCGATACAGTATCATGGAGACTCTCCACACGATGGGGGCGAGAGGACGCCTCCCAATCTTTATATCTGAATTTTTGCGAGATTGTCGATTCCGTGTACAGGTGAGGGAAGCCCTCTCCGACAATGTAGAGGGAAGAGGGGTGTCCTGACCATCAACTCAGGGCTGCCGAATCTTCTCATTACGCTCTACACGGATGACCTTTCAATCTCTTTGGCGCGGCCCAGATGCGATCTCTGGAGCATCGACTCAAAACAGGCATTGAACCGAGTCTTGCTATGCCAAAACGCGCGCACACACCCTTTGGGTTTCCTAGGCCAAGACTAAGGTGATGCATTCTGCCGCAATCCACGGCTCCACCCGTGACTGCCAGCAACTCGGTCGCTGATACATGCTACTGCCTTACTTTTTTTATCATTCCTTTGTTCTTTGGAAGCTAGATTGCAGATGCAATTGAGGTGGACTCGATCTGCACTTTCATCATTGAGAGAATACTTGTCGATGCTGGGGAGATACCACTCGCTCTGCGCCGTTCACAGTGCAGTAATCGCTTGTACGTGTGAGCCCGGCGCTTCCCTCAGTCACCAACAGCTAACTGCATCCTCAGTTGATCTCGACTGTTCCTATGCTGGCTGGAGACGGACTTGGGGTTTAGGGCTAGGAAACTCCTTCGAGAATAGCTCTTGGGCCGGTGTCCTCCCTGATTTTGCCCAGGCAGCCACCCTGGAGGGTACCACACCTCTGCTCCCAAAGCTTCTACAGCGCCGTGAGTATTGCAATCCGCCTTTTTGGAGCACACTTCATGTCATGCTAGAACTGTGCCAGTGTATACAGATAGCTCCAAGTCCCAAGAGGGGGTCAGTTTCCATGCCATATCCTCTCTGTTTGAAGTCAGCTGGGCTCTGTCAGGCGCTGTGTGTCTTCATGGCTGAGCTGGTTGCAATACTCTGCTCAGTACGCTAGATAACACGATGTGCCTGGTTTGAAGACTGGATTGTGATTTATAGTGACTCACAAAACGCCCTCAGTGATCTCGGGGCATTGGAATCTCTGCATCCCTTGGTGTGCGATATCCGTGATGCCACAGCTTTGGCGAGATTATCTTCTGCTGGGTTCCTGGACATGTAGGAATTGCGGGGAATGATGGCGCCAAAGAGTAAGCAATGACTGGGCGACCAGACCAGCTTTTTACCCTTTCCCACACTAATTACATGGCAGGACGACAGGCAGCTCTCCCGGCTGCTTGGCAAAGAAGATGGGTGACGGCCGAGGGGAACTTAAAGTTGCCTGCCATTGCGCTGTGACTGTTCCCATGGACCTACCCCACAATGCTGCGATGGCTTCAGGTTGCTTCCCGTTGTCTCGGAATTGGATGCACCGCCATTTGATGGAGCGCTCACCTGTGCCTTATTGTGAAGACTGCTTCCCACCCCCAGACTATTCGCTACATTCTTGTTGAATGTCCCAGTCTGGGTGATCTTCCTGCACATTACCTGCCTCAGTCCCGGGACGAATGGGGTCGTCACCGCTTTTCCTTTATACTGGGGATGGGTTAGTGTATCTAGAATATTTGGAGGAGGTCAGTTTATTGGAAAGTTTTTTTTCTTTGTAGGTCGCATGTTCCTGTGCCTGGGAGGGGGGGGGGCTACCTTTCTTTGTTTTGTTGTTGTTATTTTTTTAGCCTCTTGCTCTTTTTATCATTGTTATTATTTACACACGTTTTTTTTTTTAATATAGCCAAGTAGTACTGTGTTGTCTATGGCAACTTATACCCAAGTAGACAGTCACCAGATGGGCTCCCTTATTATTATTATTTTTTTTTAATCCTTCTGGTATTGGAGGGGATCTGGTTCATTCCACACCTTCCTCTCTTAAAAAGAAAAGAAAATACGAGTATTTTGGCAGAAGGATATTGTTTTTAGAGATTACATGGTTTCAGCCAGGTTTAGAACTTTAAATAAAAAATAATCATTGAGACACTCTTTCAGGGTTGCATAATGACCTTCCACAATCTTTCATTTTACCCGCTATTTTAAGAGCTTTTCAGGGTAGTATTATTGCACATAAACACTACTTGTTGAAAAGTGGTTTGGGAATCAATCAATAATAATGAAATGGGAATTTTTAATAGTTACATATGAATGAAATTTC
This sequence comes from Ceratothoa steindachneri, assembly GCA_963969495.1. NCBI lineage: Eukaryota > Metazoa > Arthropoda > Malacostraca > Isopoda > Cymothoidae > Ceratothoa > Ceratothoa steindachneri. The sequence goes on from OZ018334.1 coordinate 9,686,736, forward strand.
TACTTGAACCTGCGTTTATCACCTCATTTCATTTGTTTTTATGTGCAAAACTGCCTGGTAGGTCCTATATTTAAACTCGGTCTTCACAATGCAAGATTGTCTCAATTTGCCATCGAGTTCACAAGCCATTTGCAGGGCTTTGTCTTCAGTCAGCTCCGAGTATTCATGGGGAGGAATTCGCAGGGTTTGAGGCCTCTTCCTCTTATCAATCTGCAAAGAAATGTCTGTAAGCAATTTTTCCATTGACTCAGAAATGAGACCTAAAAAAAAAGGGGCTGACTAATCAAAAGAAAGTGATAAATAAAAAAAATGACACTTTGTAACTAAATTCTGTAGGTAGCATCAAATAAAGGTAACAAAGGATTTTCTGCCTCTTAAAAAATGCGTTGGAGATGCATTCACACTCAATAGTTTTTAACTCTGACCTGGTTGTGGTATGTTGATGTTGGAAAGTGCATATACCATCAAAAAAATAATCTGGCTTGTAAAGGTGTTCATTGCAGACCTCATTCCAGCTTTGTGTGAGGGTGGGGATGACCACCGATTGAAGCATGTTGTGTCTCACTGAATGAAAACTTATCAGTGTTGATGGGTAGGTAGGAAAAAGGAAAGTAGAGGCAGAAGAGCAAACAACTCCATTGGCCTCAGGCCAAGATTAAACGTAATCTTCATGCAGATTCAAGATAATAATATTGGAAATATCAACAGAAGTGCAGAAGGAATTTTTTTTCAGTGATTTCAAAAAAAACTTTCAATAATGAGATGCGATGAAGGATATAGGAATTGAAATAATAATTGTAAATTTATGACTATATTGGGAGCAGAAAACATGAGGTAATAAAGGAAAAGAAATCAAAATTGGGAGAAATAAGGAGGGGGATTCAGGCAAGGATGTGCTCTTTCACCAGACTAACTTTCTATGGAGAGGAAGATTTAAGGGATATGGAGTGTATAATATAGGATGAAAGAATGCAGGGTATTACTATTTGCAGACATAGAAGAAAAACTTGATGTTGCTTGGGATGACAATAAGCACATACAAGAAGTAGCCTAACACTGGCTACTTATGCCCTTGAAGAATGCCAAAAATGTGGCTGTTAAAAAAATGTCTGAATGATCCTGAAAATTGAAGACTGGTTTCAGGTCTGTGGTCTGTGGGTGTAGCTAGTAGCTGTGCAGCCTAATTGTTTTTAAGGATATGTTTTGTATCGTCTAGAATGTGTTGAGAATCTTTGACAGAAGTTGGGGACACAAGCAGCACTTGCATTGTCCATTACTGAAGGTATGAGCTGTTTATAAACTGGGGGTTGTCGTTAAGACAAAAATGAGAAATGATACCCACAGCTTATAAACAATTCATAACTTTCGCTTAATGCAAACCCTGCTTGGAACCGTAACCTCTCAAAGATTCATCAACACCTCAGACTATACAAAAGAAAGCCCTAATAAGAATCACAGGATGTAATAGCTAAAACACCAGTTTTTTCAAAGTCAGGGATCCCTTGACATAAGATGCATGCATACTAATCGTAGCCTCCACAGACCAAGAGTGCCCACTCACACACACAAAAAAACACCCATTAAAACAGTGCCAAATTCATACTGCAGGAAAAATAACCCCTCCCTCCCAACTGCTTTACAAACACACAAACACAGTTGACTCACTACTCTCTCTATATTCACACAACCTGCTGCATGCAAGGCCGCTTGACAACCACCCGTCTGAACCCTCCCTTGTTCCTGTCATGAGTTACCAGAAAAGACTTGTATGTGACCAATGCATGTCCATGATATAGCACTACCCAGTAGAGGCTATAATATCCTTTTCCAAGTTGTCAGGCTGCTCGACCAAACAACTTGAGGATTGGCAACAACAAAAAGAACTAAGGGTAGGAATACAATTAGATGGGGGTATAACAGCTTGAAAAAAAAAAAAAATTTTAAGCCTCAGTATGGAGAGAAGGATTGGGATAATAATGCTGAACTACCAAAAAGAGACGGTCAATGTATGGATACAGAGCTTAGAAAAGATGAAATATGGTTTAATAATAAAAATAAAGCTCACAAACTCCAGAATTTCATGAGTAACAACTAAAGTTGTGAAGAAGAGCTTGAATTGAATTGAGAGGTAACTATTAAAAAAAAAAACAACAACTATATTTTAAGAGCTCATCTGGCGACCTCCTACTAAGGCAAAAGTAGCCATACTCACGCTACAATCTAATAGGTTAGATTAAAAAAAAAAAAGTAACTCAAAGAACCAAGCTAAAATAACAAGGAAGCGCTCTCCAGGATCGAGGGTAGCCCCCATCCCCCCGAGTAGTCTCCCCAGAGGGTGTCTACCGTTAAGTTCTCTGAACAAGAAAAAGTGCCTCGGCAACCGTGCCACGACGCGGCAGAATTCCCACGAAGTCAGCTGCCTGTGGAATATATGTGGAAATAGCAGTATACCTCTTATCTAGGTGCATCTGCGCAGCTACTGCCTGAGAGGAGGTATCTAAAGCGAAGAGAAGAACAGAGACATCATGCTTGATGTAAATCGCGCATCCTCCTGTCCGGCCTCCATCCCGTGGTGGTGGGGTCACAAAATCCTTATACCCTCAATGGGTATAAGGGGGCACGCTTCAAATGAAGGAATATGCCCTCCAAGCCTAGCTCGGAGGAGATGCGGGGCTCTTCGAAGTGAAGACCCTCACGGAAATGGCTGTACGCTTTCCGGAGACCGAACTCTGGGCACTGTTGGCCGGACAATGCCCCGAGGGCGTGGTCGCCTTTGAGGACTTATCAGGGAAGGTTGGGTTCACGGTAGGGAGGCGGGGGTCCCTCTTTTGAAGGATCTACCGTCTCCCAGCCACCCAGCATATTACTCAGTGTGGGCGTATGAGCCGAAGCTCCTTTAGTGCTGTCCTTTGGGGGGGGGGGCAGCTTCAGGAACCCCGGAAGATGGCCTCACGACTAACTTGGGCGTTACCTTCTGCGAGAGGAGCGCAGCCCTTTCGCCCTATGGGAAACGATCACGCTGGGGGAGCCCTGGTTTTAGCCGGGGTTACGTGTAAACCCTTTGTGCCCCCAGCTTTACCAGGAGAGCGCCCAGGATAGGCATAACCCGCAAAAGGGTTCCGAAAGGGGGCGGATACGACCTGGAGCAGAGGGTGGCTTTCTTAACATTGAGGCATAGGAGGACCCAGAAAGCAACTCCTTATCCTCAATGAAATGAGATACGATCCTGGGCCTGAACGGCCAGGATTTCTTTCTCAAGAAGATATGCACCGCATTGCTTCGAAGCAGCGGGGTGCGGCTCTCCATAATCGACACACTTAGCCACACATGATTTGGACTTGTCGTGTGCGGCCTTGGAGCAACTTACACAGGTTTCGGATCACCCCGACTTTGTACATCTACAGGAGCTATAAAAAGCGGTGGCAGTAGTAGCACAGCGGTAGTGGCACGAAAGCCTTCACGCAGTAGCAATACCAACCGGCACCCACCTACTCAAGGACTTGTCACAGTTAAACGTGAGGAAGAGTGTAGGAGTGCGTCTCTAGGCCCCTCCGTTTTCCCATCACCATCAACCTTGACCGCTCCATGTCATCTATGAAGTAGTACACGAATTCCCTTGCATAAACCACTCTCCACGTGAGTGCGACGTGGCACTCACCGGCGTGCCACCGAATGTCCGAAGGGCACGAATCGTGGTCGCTTAGGAGGGATTCGACGCATTCTCCAGTACGAGAAACGGGCAACCTTCGGCTCTCTACCAATCACGTTGCCCTTAGCCAATATGTCGCCATCAGTGGGGCGAATAAGGAGAAAGCGTTTGAAGCCAGCGGGCTCGAAAACGCCAGGTAACCTCTGAATGAGGGGCCTCGAGGCTCCGCTCTGCGTACTTATGGTCTTAGTCTGGGATTCCCTATACGGGGTAGTAGCGGAGCAGGACGTGCTGATCTTGGGTTGGGTTGGTCGCATACCGAAATGGCAGCGGCCACGTCCGTTCTGGCGGAGGGAGAGGAGCTCAGTCTTTTATATATATATATATATATATATATATATATATATATATATCTCGTTTTGGGAGAAGAGGGCGGGGAATGAACCCGCTTCTCCCCTCTGCCGGCAGGAGCCCTTAGGCTAGATGAACCTACCTTAGCAAGATCCTTCACTGAAATGGAGAAGGTCTTGGCTGTGAGGGGCACCAGCCAGGGAAGGAGATCTCTCCTCGGCTTGTAAGGCCTCTGGTGCCCAAACATTCTGAGGAGGACCTTGCATAGGGGCGGACTCGGGTTCAACACTTGACACCGAGCCCAGGTTCGACCCCAGGGAAGTTCCTGCCATGTTTTTTTTAGGAGCCTATCTGGCGACTACCCACTTGGGCACAAGTCTCCGCACTTAAGACAGCCTAGCACTAGGCTACTTTAAAATAGGAATATGCAAAAAAAACAATAAAAAAACGAAAATGGCAACAAGGAGGAAGCAAGCTCCAGTGTCGTGGGAAGGTCCGCCTCCTCCCCGGCGCAGGAACGTGCGACCTACAAAGAAAACAACAAAAAAAAAAACTAGTTAAATAAAGGGGAGAAGGCCGGCCTCCCCCACAAAATCTACAAGTCCACCAATCAATGTGCACGAACTCGTCCCGAGTACAAGGGACAGGCGGTAGCGACCCCACCCATCCCGGTACCGGGACAGGTAACGTGCGCAGAGATCGCCCAAACTGCGACATTCAACAAGAATGTGCCGAACAGTCTGGGTGACAACGCAGTCTTCACAGTAGGGCGCTGGCGAGTGCTCTATCAAATGGCCGAAAGTCCCGCGAGTGTGCCCAATTCGGAGACGACAGAGAGCAACCTGAAGCCTTGGCGGAATTAGGAAGTAGGTCTATGGGAACAGTCGCGGCGCAATGGCACGCAACTTTAAGTTCCCTTCGACCGTCTCCCATCTTCTTTGCCAAGTAACCCGTATTCCTGCATGTAGTCGGTGTGAGGAAGAGCGAAAAGCTGGTCGCCTGGTCAGCGGATTCTTTGGTGCCCTCTTTCCCCCCAATTCCTACATGTCGAGAAACCCAGCAGAAGATCATCTCGACATCCACCCGGCTCCCCAAAACCGTGGATCACAGATATCGCGACCAGGGATGCGGAGATTCCAATGCCCCGAGAGAACTCAAGGCGCTTTGTGAGTCGCTATAGATCCCGAACTGGGCACGTCGCGTATTCTCCAATACCGACTCGTGTATTGCCACCAGGTCGGCCGTGAAGACAGAGGCAGCGCCAGGCGTATACACTGGCACGGTTCCAGCGTTAGACGAGGTGTGCTCAAAAAGGGTCTAACGCAATACTCTTGGCGCTGAACAAGCTTTGGGAGCAGAGGCGTGGCGACAAATAGCCAAAGGTGGTAACCTCCAGGGTGGCGTCCTGGGCAGAACCAGGGGCGTCACCGGCCCGAGTGCTATACCTAGCTCGAAGGAGTTTCCTAGCCATAAACCAAAAGGGCTTAGGGTATGACTGGCGTCTCTCGGCGGCATAGGCACCGTCGAAATCAGCTGCGGATGCAGTGAGAGCGGTTGGCGACTGAGGGAGGCGCCGGGGTCGCGCCTACGGGCGAATAATGCACTGTACACGGCGTAGAGCGAGTGACATCTCTCCAACATCGACTAGTAGGCTCTCAATAGGGGAAGTGCGGAAGGCAGGTGTGGTGGATCAGGTCCATCTTCCGCAATACAGGCTGAGCTGCGGATGTATAAAACTCGCATCCGTAGTCGAGCTTCGAACGAACAAAGGATCGATAAAAAAGTAGGGCAGTAGCCCTATCAGCGCCCCAAGCGCTGAACGTCACGGAACGGAGAATATCCATGGCGCGGGTAAAAGAGACCCTAAGGCTGCGAATATAAGCCTCCCAAGTGAGGTGTCGGTCAAATACAAGACCAAGGAAACAGTGCGATCCAACCACATCCAGGCGCACCCCATTAAGAAACAAATCTGGGTCGGGTTGAAGCCGTGGATGGCAGCAGAAGTGCACCACCTTAGTCTTGGCCAAACAAAACCGAAACCTGTGCGCTTCGGCATAGCGAGAGACGCGGTTCAATGCCTGTTGGAGTCGACGCTCCAGAGTTGGCATCTGGGCCGCGCCAAAAGAGATCGAAAGGTCGTCCACGTAGAGCGTAGCGAGAACATCTTCCGGCAACACCGAGGTGATGCCGTTGATGCTCAGGGCAAAGAGTGTGACACTGAGGACACTTTCCTGCGGGACACCCTCTTCCTGCTCCTTTGGGCCGGAGAAGGCTCCCCCCACCCGTACGCGGAATCGACGATCTCGCAAAAATTCAGGTATAAACATTGGGAGGCGTCCCCTCGCCCCCATCGTGTGGAGAGTCTCCATGATACCGTATCGCCATGCGGTATCATAGGCCTTCTCCAGATCGAAAAACACCGTGGCGTAGTGCTGTCTACGAAGGAAAGCCTCGCAGACGGCATTTTCCATTCGGAGCAGAGCATCCGACTTGGAGTGGAACTTGCGGAAGACGCACTGTGCAGAAGACAGATGACCTCCGCTGTCCAGGAAATAGGCTAATCTAACATTTACCAATTTCTCCATCAACTTGCACACGCAAGAGGTTAGAGAGATTGGGCGGAAACCGGTCGGAGTAGTGATCTCTCCCCAGCTTGCGAAAGGCGAGCACAGTAGCGATTCGCCAGGAGTCTGGAAGAAGACCTTCCACCCAGATCCTGTTGAACAAATTTACAGAAAGGCCATGCCTCGCTCAACTAGGTGTCGAAGCATGGCATACGGGACATCGTCCGGACCATGGGCGGTGTCCGCGCACGAAGCCAGAGCAGGACGCAACTCACTCACAGTAAACTTGTCGTTGAAGGGTTCTCCGCCTCTGGACGTAAAGTCCAGCCGGCGGCATTCCGCGACATCACGACGTGCATTAAATGCTGGCGGAGCAGCATTCCGGCAAAAGAATGCGGAAAAAGCGGTCGCTAAGGATTCCGCCACGGACGCGGGGTCCCAGATTGCGGCCCCATTCTCCTGGAGAACGGGAGGGGGTTCCTGCGAGAACTTGCCCCGAATCCTTTTGACTCGCTTCCACACCTCAGCTAAAGGGGTCTTCCCGTTAAGTGAAGACACGTATGCCCACCAAGAAGAGCGGCGGGCGTGCTTCGAAATATACCAGAACCTAGCCCTAGCCTGACGAAATTCACTGACAGTGAAATCGTTTGGGCGGCGCTTATCGCGCATATAGGCATAACGCTTCTGCTTGAGGGCCGTCTCATACTCGGCCGACCACCACGGAAGTGGTCAGCGTGTAAAACGGCCAGATCTTATATGAATAGTAGCTAGGCCCACGGTGATGAGGTTGCCGGAGAACTCAACGGCCTCATCTACCTAACTAAACCCCTCGAATGAGATGGAGAATTGAGTCATTTCCTGAAATGCAGACCACCGCGCCAAGCACCACCGGGGCGGGTCATCAGGCGGCAGTGGCCCAGAAAATGATATTTGAATGGGAAAGTGATCACTACCATGAAGGTCATCAACTACCCCCACCCAAAATTGGGTTGTGCATCCGGAGAACACAAAGATAGATCGTGGCAGGAAAATGAAGCGTTTCTCGGGCAGTGATGAGTAAACTCATCCACATTTAGGACACCCATCTCAAACCCGTCGATCAGGTCGGCAAGGACTTGACCCCGGGGATTAATCGAGTAGTCTCCCCAGAGGGGGTCTCTACCGTTTAGATCTCCGAGCAAGAGAAAGGGCCTCAGCAACCGTGCCACGAGGCGGCGGAAGTCCCCCGCGTTGAAGTCTGCTGACGGTGGAATGTACACAGAAATAATAGCATACCTCCTATCAAGGTGCAGCTTCACAGCTACTGCCTGAAAGGAGTTATCTAAACAAGAAGAACGGAGGCATCATGCCGGGTGTAAATGGCGCATCCTCCTGCACAGACCCCATCCCGTGGTGTAAGGGTGGCAAAACCCTTATACCCCGGGAGGGAGGGCAGGGGGCACGCGCCTAGCATGGTATCATGTAGAAAAATAGCTAACGGGGAACGGAACGAGACGAGCCTCTGCAGTTCCGGCCAGTTAGCCCGGAGTCCGCGGCAATTCCATTGAAGGAATATGCCTTCAAGGCCATGCTAGGAGATGCGGGGGGGCACTGTTCGAAGAGAAGACCCTCACGGGAATGGCCGTGCGCTTGCAGGAGGCAGAATTCCGGGCGCTGTTGGCCGGACAATGCGCTGTCGCCTTCGAGGACTTATTGGGGGAGGCTGCGCTCGCCATGCGAGTCTTTTCTTCCCTCTGCCTCGAAAACTTTGGCGGGCGGGGGACCCTATTTTCAAGGGTCCACATTCTCCGAGCCACCCAGCCCACCACTGGGCGTGGGCGAAGGTGCCGAAGCTCCTTTTTGCTATCCTTTCGGGGGCCAGCTTTAGGAATCCCTGAAGATGGCCTGGAGACCAACTTCAGGGGTGTTGCCTCCTGTGAGTCTAACGATTCGGTGTAGGCGCGTGGCCGTTTCGCCTTATGGGAATCAGTCACGCTGGGGGAACAGGGAGGGGTGCCCTGATTTTAGCCGGGGCTGGGTGTGGACCCTTTGTGTCGCCAGCTTTATCAGGAGGGCACCAAGGGGTGGATAGAACCCGCAGAAGAGTTCCGAATGGGCACGGAAACGACCGTACCCGTAGGCATGGAGGTGCCCGGAGCAGAGGGTCTTTTTCAACATTGAGGTATAGGACGTCCCGGGTAGCGCCGGGTGCGCCAGGACCCAGTCCTTAGCCTCGCGAAATGAGAGACGATCCTGAGCCTGAACGGCCAGGATTTCTTTCTCAAGGAGATATGCACCACATTGCTTCGAAGAAGCAGGGGTGCGGCTCTCCGCAATTGACACACTTGGCTACACACGATTTGGACTTATCGTGTGTGGCCTTGGAGCAACTTACACAGGTTTCGGGTAACCCCGACTTTGCACGTCGACCTGAGCGCTTAGTATGGCCAAAGAGGTGGCAGTAATAGCACCTCCAGCAGTGGCACGAATGTCTTCACGCGGTAGCGATACTAACCGGCACGCACCGACGCAGGGAGCTTGTCACAGTCGAACGTGACGAAGAGTGTAGGGGTGGGTCTCGAGGCCCCTCCCTGTTTTCTCATCACACGTTCGACCTTGACCGCCTCATGGTCGGCCAGCTCTAAGGTGATATCCTCTATGGAGTAGTCCACGAGTTCCCTCGCATAAACTACTCCTTTCAGGAAGTTCATGGTAGAGTGCGACGTCACACTCACAGGCGTGCCATCAAATGTCCGAAGGGCACTAATCATGGCCGCCTCGGAAGGATTCGACACATTCACCAAAGGGCTCCGGTTCGAGAAACGGGTCACCTTAGGCTCTCTACCAATCACACTAGCTAAAGCTCTCTTCTGATGGATCATGTTGCCCTTAGACAACATGCTGCCATCAGTGGAGCGAATAACCAGGAAGCGTTTGAAGCCAGCGGGCTCGAAAACGCGATGTAATCGAGGCTCCGCTCTCCGCAATAGCACTTATGGTTTTAGACAGGGGGTCAGCGGGGGTCAGAGGGGCAGGATGTGCCAATCTTGGTTTGGTCGCTTACCGAAGTGCTTAGCAGCGAGCCCGGATTCGCCCCCATGGAAGGCCCTACCGTCTGAGGCTAAGTTGCCTCAAGCAATATGTCTATCTCGGGCGGGGCGCTCCAGTTGCCCACCCCCAGGACATCACAGGTCCCATTGGCAGCAGTATCACGAGTCGAGTCTGGCGAGGCACAGGCTTAGACCCTTGCTAGGTTTAATATTTTGGCCAGCAGGTCTTTTAAGGGAAGCGACCGATGGGGCCTGGCTTCCCTCTCCTCCCTAAGGGGGTTTGTCCTACCAAGCCACTTCAATGGGGAGCGGTCGGCTATGGGCTGCCTGCTGGCTTTCTTGGCAGTCCCCTTGGAAAGTAAAGGGGGGCACTGCCGCTGGAAAGAGGAAGGTGCCCTCCAGACGAGGGAGAGTCCCCTACACCCGTAAAAGGAGAGGAGTAAGCCTCTTCTCCGGTTAAAAAGATTTGGATGGTCCCCTACGAGAGCATAGGGGTGGGGGGAACCTCCACTTTTTATGTGGAGCTGCCCGAAGGCGGCTCCGTTGATCGTGAGGGGAAAAGGGAGATTTTTTTGTTGGATTTTCATCATCGGGCATGAGGACCTTATTCTTTCTGCGGGAAGCAAACGCTAATCACCCCTCGCAGTGACCCGCTCTGTGAGGGGTGCGTATGGGGCTGGCAGAGTCAGGTGCCGCCATTTAAGGCCACCCCTCCTGCCTGGTGACCTGGCAGCCTTTCGGCATGGTGGCTCCACCTGGGGCACGGCGTAAAAAATATAAAAAATAGATAGTGAAGTGAGAAGGAAAAGGGATGGGGGGATGAAGCAGGTTGTTAAAAACCCACCATCCCAAACCGGAGCTCAGGGGTTAGGGAACATTGTCCCCTCTCCCCCGATCCGGTATAGTTGTCTGAAAAGGTCAGCATCTAACCCTGTGAAAATAGAGGCCGACCAGGAGCGTTCAATTATGGGCCGCCTGCCTGCTATCTTGGCAGTCCCCTTGGAAAGCAAAGGGTGAACTGCTGAGTCATCCCAGAGAAGGGGGTGAGGGGGCAGTCCCCTACACGCGTATGCCTAGGAGAGGAGGAAATTTCTTGTCCGGTCGGAGACGTTTGTTGGGTTCCCCGTGAAAACAGAGGAGGGGACGACCTCCTGGGGAAGCGGATAGGAGGTTGTTTTTTTAAATTTCCTCAACATCGGGCATGGTGACTTTATACTTTTTACAGGAAGCAAACGCTCGTCACCCCACGCAGTAGCCCCCTCTATATTCTTCATTTGTCATATATGCGCGTTTATACTTTTCTAGTTATTCCTATGTTTAATATATTCGGTTTTATTCTTGAGAATTTTCATCTCTTATAAATTGTTATTGCTTCTCAAATAGAATAATTAGGAATAATTTAATTTGGACGGTTTGAGTCCCCCTCTTCTCTTTTGTAAACCCCTTTTTCAACGCTCACCTTCTGTCTTGGCAAGCTTAATTCTTTAATAGGATTGGTTTCCAGGTACCTATTAATGCCCTTATAATCCTAATGCCCCCATCTGTCATATACGTGTGTGTGTGTGTGAGTCTGTGTGTGTGTCTTCTTTGTAAAAATTTCTTCTTATGTTTCTTTCTGCTTCAGTTTGCTTTGTAAAGGACGATTAGTCGAAAGGCCTCGCAGATCTCCCGTGTTTCATTTTCCTTTAGACGACTCGGCTACGCGGAAGACAAAAAATCTTCCGAATAGACAAGCTTTTTTAAAGCACGCTTCGCATGGTCGAACGAGAAGAAGAAAGAGAACTAATTGGAAATTCAAAGGAGAAATTGAATTAAGCACGCGGCAAATACACAAATGCAGTTTAATTGAGATCAGAGCAGTTGCTCGTTGCCTCAATGTGCATGGTTCGAATCCCACCCCAGCTCGGATCTTTTCGAAGTAAGAAATAAATATTTCCGAAGAAAAATGATTCCGTTCTCTCTTTCCGGCGGTGAGGTTGGATTTATTTCATCATTCTCTCGCAGTTGTGTATTTGCCGCGTGCTTAACGATAAAAAATGACAAAGGCTAAAAGAAAGAAAAAAACAAAAGGCAAGAATGAAGCGCGCTCCGGCGGCGGGGGTAGGACCCCCTCCCCCCTTCAGCAGAGAAACATGCGACCCACAATAAACAGTCAAATAAAGTGGAGGAGGCAGGTTGGGTGATGAAGCTGGTCAGCGTCTACCCTGTGAAATTATTAGAGGCCGACCAGAGAAAGTTGTCGGAGAGGTTGAATGGAAAGTGAGGGAGCAGGGGAAGAAGACAGGGCGCTGAGTGGCGTCAGCACGGCGGCCAGGAAAGCAAATCGCCATGCCCGTTACGGGCCCTCAGATGTCAGCCGCAGCAAGGATTCCCATGTTACACCTGACGGTCCATAACGAAAAGAAAACTGTCGGAACGAGAAAGCCAAAAGGAAGGAAGAGGGGAGGGGGGCTTTTCAAAGACTACCACTCTCACCCGGAGCCAAGGACAAGGCCCCCCCCCTCCCTAAGGATGAGTGCATGGAAGTTGGCTAGCTTTCAAAATTATACTCCAGGAAAGAAAGAGGTAAGAAGAGATTAGTAAAAAAGAGGGTAAAGGGGAGATGTCTAGAAGTTATAAAGCTCGGGTAGTTTCAATCTAGTTTGAGAGAACCGGTAGCCTGGGGCCAGAGGGGTGTGTTTATTGTTATACCAGATGCAAGGTTGCACCGGGCATTCGCTTGATTGCGGAGGGATGGGGGTGGGGGCTGAGAAACGGATGAACCCACTCTTTGAAGGACAATGTGGAAGAGTCCTATATGATAAATATGCTTGGAGACAATGGCTCTGGGAATGGACCATAACGTGCCTAGGCGCAGCGTATCAATGGCCAAGCTGGGGTGAGGAGCAGGTATATAGGAAAGGATGAAGGTATATAGGAAAGGATGATGGTATATAGGAAAGGATGATGGTAGCTTGATGATCGTAATGTTTCTTATCCTATTGGAATGTCCGTGGCAACACAACTACTGTGGGCTAAGTCACGATGTTATTAACTCGTTTTCAAGCTAAATTCTCTGATTAAAAGTCTATTTTGAAATATGCAAACTATACTCTTGAAGATAAATGATGTTTTACATACCCAAATTTTCAACACCTTTTTATAAGAAGGTTCGACCGATGGCCAACACTGCTCAAAAACATTCGCATTCTGTAAGTTAAAAAATATGGGTTATTACAACACGATATATCACAATTTCAATCTGGACCAAGTTGTGTCAACTCGGGTTAACATAACTGTTATGCTAAGAAGAATTGACTGCAGATTAACTTTAACGAATCCCAATTGGAAAAAGGAGCCAACACAGAGGGATAAATAGCAACGAAAGGAAGGGTCCGGGCTGAGTGCAGATCACAACTGCAGCTCTATTTGAGAGAAAGAGCTGGGGAGAGAGAAGGGAGGTTTCATACTTAGAGAAATAGGGAGACACGGAGGGAGATAGGAAAGGACAGAGGCAAAGTATACACTATAAGATGGAAAAGATTCCTGTGCATCAATTTTTTTTTTTAATTGTAGAGTACCTTTTGGCAGTCACCAGTAGGGGCACAGCCGCGGAAACTATGAACGAGCCTATCTAAATTTAAAGAGAACAACGAAAAGCAAAACAAAGAAAAAAATAAAAACAAGTCAACCTAAAAAGAGAAAAAAAAATGAAGGCCTGATCATGAGGAGTTGGGAGGTCAGGTTCACTCAGGGACATGAACATGAACCAGCAATCCCAAGATTTGTTTTGCTTTTAAGGGCTATTTGGCGACTCCCACTTGGGCATAAGTCACCACAAACAAACAGCCCAGTTCGAGGCTACTTTAAAATAAAAATTTGATAACAAAACCACGATAAAAGGGAAGATGACAATTAGGAAGCAAGCTCCGGCGTCGGGGGAAGTCCCCCCCCCCCGGCGTAGGAGCGTGAGACCTACAAAGAAAACAACAATAACAAAAAAACAACAAACCCTAGTTAAATAAAGGGAGAAGGCCGAGTACAAGGGAGAGGCGGTATCGACCCCGCCCATCCTTGTACCGGGGCAGGTAACGTGCGCGAAGAACATCCAGAATGGGACATTCGACAAGAATGTGCCGAACAGTCTGGGGGACGACGCAGTCATCAAAATAGGGCGCAGGCGAGCGCTCCATCAAATTGGGATGCGTCACAAGAGTGTGTCCAACCTGAAGCCGTCGCGGCTTTGGGGGATAGGTCTATGGAAACAGTCGCGGCGCAATGGCACGCAACTTTAAGTTCCCTTCGACCGTCTCCCATCTTCTTTGCCAAGCAGTCCGAAGAGTTGTCCGTATTCCTGCTATGTAGTCGGTGTGAGGGAGAGCGAAACGCTGGTCCGGTCGCAGAGTCCTCGCGGACTCTTTGGCGCTCTCATTCCCCTGCAATTCCTACATGTCCAGGAACCCAGCAGAAGATAATCTCGACATCCACCCGGCTCGCCAAAACCGTGGCGTCACGGATATCGCGAACCAGGGGATGCGGAGATTCCAATGCCCCGAGAGCACTCAGGGCGCTTTGCGAGTCGCTATAGATTACAATCCGGTCTAACAACCGAGCACGTGGCGTAATCTCCGGTACCGAGTCGTATATTGCCACCAACTCGGCCGTGAAGACAGACGCAGCGCCCCGCTGACTTCAAACAGTGGGGACACGTCGTGGAAGCCGACCTCGTCTTCGGACTTGGAGCCATACGATAACACTGGCACGGTTCCAGCGTGACACGAGTTGTGCTCCAGAAAGGTCGAACGCAATACTCCCGGCACTGTACAAGCTTTGGGAGCAGAGGCGTGGCGACAAATAGCCAAATGTGGTACCCTCCAGGGTGGCGTCCTGGGCAGAACCAGGGGCGCCACCGGCCCGAGAGCTATACCTAGCTCTCGAAAAAGTTTCCTGGCCCTAAACCAAAAGGGCTTAGGGTATGACTGGCGTCTCTCGGCGGCATAGGCACCATCGAGATCAGCTGAGGATGCAGTGAGAGAGGTTGGGGACTGAGGAAGGCGCCGGGCTCGCGCGTACAGGCGAGTGATGCACTGCACGCGGCGCAGAGCGAGTGGCATCTCCCCAGCATCGACCAACAGGCTCTCAATGGGGAAAATGCGGAAGGCACAGGTCGCAAGGCGAAGGCCGGTGTGGTGGATCGAGTCCACCTTCCGCACTAAACGCTCGGCTGCGGATGTATAAAACTCGCATCCGTAGTCGAGCTTCGAACGAAAAAGGATCGATAAAAAAGTAAGACAGTATCCCTAGCAGCGCCCCAAGCGCTGAAGGTCACGGAACGGAGAATATCCATGCCGCGGGAACAAGAGACCCTAAGAGTACGAATATGAGCCTCCCAGGTGAGGCGTCAGTCAAATACAAGACCAAGGAAACGGTGCGATTCAACCACTTCCAGGCGCACCCCATTAAGAAACAAATCTGGGTCGGGGTGGAGATGTGGTTGGAGGCAGAAGTGCACCACCTTAGTCTTGGACAAAGAAAACCGAAACCTGTGCGCTTCGGCATAGCGAGAGACGCGGTTCAATGCCTGTTGAAGTCGACGCTCCAGAGTTGGCATCTGGGCCGCGCCAAAAGAGATCGAAAGGTCGTCCACGTAGAGCGTAGCGAGAACAACTTCCGCAGCACCGAGGTGATGCCGTTGATGCTCAGGGCAAAGAGTGTGACACTGAGGACACTTTCATGCGGGACACCCTCTTCCTGCTCCTTTGGGCCGGAGAGGGCTCTCCCCACCCGTACGCGGAATCGACGATCTCGCAAAAATTCAGATATAAAAATTGGGAGGCGTCCACTCGCTCCCATCGTTGGAGACTCTCCATGATACCATATCGCCATGCGCTATCATAGGCCTTCTCCAGATCGAAAAACACCGTGGCCTAGTGCTGTCTACGAAGGAAGGCCTCGCAGACGGCATTTTCCAGTCGGAGCAGAGCACCCGACGTTGAGTGAAACTTGCGGAAGCCGCACTGTGCAGAGGACATGGCCTCCGCTGTCCAGGAGAAAGGCTAATCTAACATTGACCAATTTCTCCATCAACTTGCACACGCAAGAGGTTAGAGAGATTGGGCGGAAACCGACCGGAGTCGAGTGATCTCTCCCCGGTTTGCAAAAAGCGAGCACAGTAGGGATTCGCCAGGAATCTGGGAAGAGAACCTCCACCCAGATCCTGTTGAACCAATCTACCACAAAGGCCATGCTTCGCTCACCCAGGTGTCGAAGCACGGCGTACGGGACATCGTCCGCGCACGAAGCAAGAGCGGCTTTCCGCGACATCACGACGTGCATTGAATGCTGGCGGAGCAGCATCCCGGCTAGAGAATGCGGAGAAAGCGGTCGCTAAGGATTCCGCCACGGACGCGGGGTCCGAGATTGCGGTCCCATTCTCCTGGAGAACGGGAGGGATCTCCTGCGAGAACTTGCCCCGAATCCTTTTGACTCGCTTCCACACCTCTGCCAGAGGGGTCTTCCCGTTAAGTGAAGACACGTATGCCCGCCAAGAAGAGCGGCGGGCGTGCTTCGAAATATACCGGGACCTAGCCCTAGCCCGATGAAATTCAGCGACAGTGAAATCGTTCGGGCGGCGCTTATAACGCATGTAGGCATAACGCTTCTGTTTGAGGGCCGTCTCACACTCGGACGACCACCAAGGGAGTGGGCGGCATGCAAAACGGCCAGACGTTCTGGGAATAGTAGTCAGGCCCGCGGCGATGAGGTTGTCGGAGAACAACTCAAGAACAACTCATTTCCTGAAATGCAGGCCACCGCGCCCGCACCAAGCACCACCGAGGTGGGCTCTCAGGCGGCAGTTGCCCTGAAAATAATATTTGAATGGGAAAGTGATCACTACCATGGAGGTCATCGACCACCTCCCAATCAAAATCAGGCTGTGCATCCGAAGAGCACAAAGATAGGTCTAGGCAAGCAAATGAAGCGGTTCTCGTACAGTGATGCGAAAACTCTTCCACGTTTAGGACACCCATCTCAAGCTCTTCGATCAGATCGGCAAGGACTTGTCCCCTGGGATTTATTGAATAATCTCCCCAGAGAGAACGGCGGCCGTTCAGATCTCCAAGCAAGAGAAAGGGCCTCAGCAACCGTGCCACGATGTGACGGAAGTCCCCCGCGTCGAAGTCAGCTGACGGTGGAATGTACACAGAAATAACAGTATACCTTCTATCCAGGTGAAGCTGCACAGCCACTGCCTGAAAGGAGTTATCTAAAGTGAAAGGAAGAAAGGAGACATCATGCCGGGTGTAAATCGCGCATCCTTCAGCCCGGTCATCTCGTGGTGCTTGGGTCGCAAGACCCTTATACTCCAGGAGGGCGGGTAGGGGGCACGCGCCTAGCATGGTCTGCTGCAGAAAAATAGCTAATGGTCAACGGGGCGAGACAAGCCTCCGCAGCTCCTCCCAGTTGGCCCGAAGTCCACGGCAATTCCATTGAAGGAATATGCCCTACAGGCCTAGCTCGGAGGAGACGCGGAGGCCCTCCTCGAACAGAAGACCCTCACGGGAATGGCCGTACGCTTGCAGGAGGCTGAACCCCTGGCGCTGTTGGCCGGACAATGCGCTGTCGCCTTCGAGGACTTATAGGGGAAGGTTGGGCTCGCCATGCGAGTCTTTTCCTCCCTCCGCCTCGAAACCTTAGGAGGGCGTTGCGGCTTCGGAGGCGGGGGGCACTCGTTTCGAGGAACCACCATCTCGGAGCCACTCGCTCAACCTCGGGGCGTGGGCGAAGGAGCCGAAGCTCCTTTCGGGGAACAGCTTTAGGAACCCCGGAAGATGGCCTGGCGACCAACTTCAGGGGTGTTGCCTCCTGTGGGTTTAACGACTCTGTGGAGGCGCGTGGCCGTTTCGCCTTACGAGAAGCGGTCATGCTTGGGAAAAGGGGCGGGAGCCTTGGTTTTAGCCGGGGCTGGGTGTGAATCCTTTTTGCCACCAGCTTTACCAGGGTAGCGCCCGGGTTTAGTAGAACCCGCAGAAGGGCTCCGAATGGGCGCGGAAACAACCGTGCGCGTTGGCCTGGATGGGCCAGGAGCAGAGGGTGCCTTTCTAACTATCGAGGTATATGATGTCCCAGGCAGAGCAGGGTGCGCCAGGACCAAGTCCTTAGCATCGCGGAATGAGAGTCGATCCTGGGCCTCAACGGCCAGGATTTCTTTCTCAAGGAGATATGCACCACATTGCTTCGAAGAAGCGGGGTGCGGCTCTCCGCAATTGACACACTTGGCCACACACGATTTAGACTTATCGTGTGCATCCTTGAAGCAATTTACACAGACTTCCGGTGACCCCCACTTTGCACGTCTACATGAACGATTCGTATGGTCGAATCGGTGACAGTAATAGCACCGCCGCGGCAGTGGCACGAATGCCTTCACGCGGTACCGGTACCAACCGTCACGCACCGACTCAGCGAGCTTGTCACAGTCGAACGTGACAAAGAGTGTAGGGGTGGGTCTCGAGGCCCTCCCTGTTTTCTCATCACATGTTCGACCTTGACCGCCCCATGGTCAGCCAGCTCTAAGGAGTAGTCAACGAGCTCCCTCGCATAAACTACTCCTTTCACAAAGTTCATGGTAGAGTGGGACGTCACACTCACCGGGGTGCTATCAAGTGTCCGAAGAGCACTTATCTCGGAGGGATCCGCCGCATTTGCTAGAAGGCTACCGTCCGAGAAACGGGTCACCTTCGGCTCTCTACCAATTACCCTAGCTAATGCTCTCCTCTGATGGATCATGTTGCCCTTAGAAAACATGCTGCCATCAGTGGAGCGAATAACGAGGAAGCGTTTAAAGCCAGCGGGCTCGAAAACGCCAGGTAACCTCTGAATGAGGGGCCCTGATGTTATCGAGGCTCCGCCCTGCGCTCTTTTCGTCTAGTCGGGGGCTCCGCACCCGGGGGGGCAGAGAGCCGGATGTGCTGATCTTGGCTTGGTCGCTTACCAAAGTGGCAGCAGACCCATCCGCCCCCGCAGATGGAGAGAGCCCCGCTTCTCCCCTCCGCCGGCAGGAGCCCACAGAACAGATGGACCAGCCTCAGCCAGGTCCTTCTCCGAAATGGGGAAGGTCCTGGCAGTCGTAGGGGCACCGGTCGGAGGAGATCCCTCCCCTCCTTGTACTGCCTCGGAAACCCTAGCCGTTTGAGGAGGACCTTGCATAGGGGCGGATTCGGGTTCGGTGCTTGGCGCCGAGCCCGGATTCCCCCCCATAGAAGGCCTTACCGTCTGAGGCTGGGTTGCCTCAAGGACCATGTATATCTCAGGGGGACCTTCAGTTGCCCCCTCCCCCATGACATCGCAGGTCCCGTTGGTATCATTATCAATTATCAGGTAGTGTGGAGAGGCACAGGCCTCGATCCCGGCATGGTTCAATATTCTTGCCAGCAGGTCTTTTGAGGGAAGCGCTTGAAGGGGCCTGGCTTCCCTCTCCCCCCTAAAGGGATTTTCCCTACCGAGCCGCTTCACTGAGGAGCGGTCGGCTATGTGCTGCCTGCAGGCTTTCTTGGCAGTCCCCTTGGAAAGAAAAGGGACTGCCTTGGAAAAAGGGAGGTGCCCGAAAGCACCTCCTGAGAAGGGGGTGAGGGGGAGTCCCCCTACACCCGTAGGCGTAGGTGAGGAGTAAGCCTCCTCTCCGGTTAGAGAAGTTTGGAGGGTCCCCTGCGCAAGCACAGGGAAGGGGACCTCCATTTTTTCTCTGGAGCTGCCCGAGGGCGACTCCGTCGATGTAGAAGGGGAAATTAACGAGAGATTTTTATTTTCTCATCATTGGGCAGGGTGACCCTAAATTTTCTACGGGAAGCAATAGCTCATCACCCCTCGCAGTAGCCCGCTCTGCAAGGGGTGCGTACAGGCCTGGCAGAGCCAGGTGCCGCCATTCAGGACCACCCCTCCCGCCTGGTGGCCTAGCAGTCCATCAGCATGGCGGCTCCACCTTGAACACGGCGTAAAATTGATAGAATGTGAAGAGGAGAGGAAAAGGGATATGAGGAAGGTATGGGTGGGCATGAAGTAGGTTGTTAAAAAAAACCCCATCCTGAACCGGATCTCCGTGGTTAGGGAACATTGTCCCCTCCGCCCTCAGCCCCGATCCGGGACGGTTGGTTGAGAAGAAGGTCAGCATCTACCCTTTTGAAATTAGAGGCCGACCAGAGAAAGTTGTGGGAGAGGTTGTATGAAAAGCGAAGAAGTATGGGAGAAATACAGGCTGCCTGAAAGAAGAAGAGCCTAAGCTGGGGTCGGACGGGGTGCTGAGTCCCTTCAGCACGGCGGCCAGGATGGCAAATTGGCGCGTCCATTACAGGGAGCAATCCAAAGAACTAGAAGCTATGGAGGAGGCCCCTCTACTCCAGAAACTGGGTCAATTCATAGTCTGAAGTGCGCTGGCCCACCCAGAATAGAGGGGTAAAACGGTAGCGACGCCGCCTGTCCCGCTACAAGGAAAAGTGGCACAGTTACCTCAGAGTGGGGCAGACAACGAGAATTTGGCGAAGAGTCTGGGCGAACGAGCAGCCGTCGCAGAAGTGTTGGGCGACGTGCTCTATATAATGTGTCCGATCCGGAGTTGACAAAAAATGATTTGATACCGTGAAAGCATTGGGGGTTAGGACCAGGAAAAAAGCCGTAGCCAAATGGTGCGCAACTTTAGGTGCCCGTCTCCCATCTTCTTTGCTATGCAGCCCGAAAGTTTGACCTGATTGCTGCCATGTAGGCAGAGTGGGGAATAGCGAAGCAATGGTCCGGGTCTCCCGTCAATGTAGTTTACCACCCTCATTTCCTCCAATTCCTACATATCCAGGAGCCCAACAGAAAACAACCTCGATATATTCCCGGGTCCCAGGAGCCGTGACATCACAGATGCTGCGAACTATAGGATTCTGAGATTCCAATTAGCGCAATAAAGTAAAATACACGATCAGTGGCCGTAGGAGGCATCTCTCCTTCCGGGACCTGAGCATTGATCCAAAACTATATACAATGGCGGTCTGCCTTTTTCCAAAACTCTTGAGATGCTGCAATTCGGTGTGCACAAATCCGTCCTAAGTACAAGGCACTAGCGATAGCGGAACAGCATGTAGACCAACGTCATATACGGAATTGGAGCTATCCTGTACGTATATCCCCAGTATCACACGATATGTGCTCCAAGAAACACGAACGCACTATTCGAGGTACTGTAGAAGCTTTGGGACCAGAAACATGACTACAAACATTAAGCGGTGCTACCCTCAGGGTGTTGGCTTGGCCAGAACCAACCGCGTCACCGGCCCAGTAGTTTCACAGCTCTCAAAGTAGTTTCCTAGCGTCTAATGTTGACATAGTCATCGTCGAAAACGCCAAAGAATGATATGCTTGATATCTGTTGGCCGAGGAACATGCTGGACACGCGCATAATGCAGTGTATGGCATAAAGCAAGCAGGATTTCTACAGAATCGACAAGGAGGCTTTCTACAGTGGACGTGCGGAAGGCATCGGTCGCCAAGCTGAGACCAGTGTCGTAGATCGAGTCCAAGTCCTCAATCGACGCTAGTCTGTGGATTCATATAATTCGCATCCATAGTAGAGCTTCGAACGAACAAAGGAGCGAAGGTGAGGCATTAGTCACAAACATGACCAAGGAAACCGTACGACTCCACCACCTCCAAGTGAGCCTCATTTATAAACAGATCCGGGTAGAGGTGAAGCTGTGTATGAGTGCAGAAGTGCCTCAATATTTAAGCCTGAAGAAAAGGCATTTGCAACGCTTTCCTCCATCATTTCTCTCATTCCCTCTTTCTTTACAAACCATTTATGCCCCTCCTTCTAATCTATTCCTCTTCTTTCTACCTCACAAGAGCAACTCTTGCTCCACGCTCCAATATTCAGAGGCTAGTTTTGTTATGAGTTTTCCTTTCAGATCTTCCAACCTTTTATCTCTCTCTTCATTAGATTTCTTCTTTTTTTTTATCTTTTATCCTACCTTACCAAAAGAAACTGACCGGTATAAAATAGGGTTTAAATTGCGTCAGAAAACAACAAAAATATACTTGTGTTATTAAAAAACTCCCAATTTTACCTGATTTGGTTCTTTCAATTTGAAAACTTCATTACACCTGTACCACAATTCAGCTGTCAAATGTGGACATATAGGGGAGAGGAGCAGGAAGGTGCAACGAAGAGACTTCTCATATTCATCACTGAATATTAAATTCTTAGGAACTTTCTGAAAATGAATAAGATATTCAGGCGATTAAAGTTACAAGTAAAATGGTTCAAAGAACAAACCATGGGATGAGTGGCAATGAGACAACCCCATTTGGAGGTAAAGTAGAATAACAACAAGGGTAATTCAATGGCTGGACGAGTGTTTAGGGTTTGTTTTTTTTAAAAAAAGAGACGACATCAAAATAGTCATGCAGAAAAAACTGCATCCATATTTGGTTATTTTGTCAAAAATATGGAAAAAATGTGGAGCTTCACAGCTTTTAAGTGATTGGATCTTTTTATATTATCTTTTTACTAACTACATTCATTAATATACCCTACACTCTTTATTGAATACCTATTTTAATTGATTTATAGATAGAGCAGTGTTGTGTTTTTCTTTAGGTTAAATCTCTTAAGAGAATTTTTAAAAAGTTTTTATTAAAACTACCATTACTTTTATTTCCTTATTATTACTTAAGATATTACATGCTACACAGACCTGACCTAATGGTAATAAACTATTTATAGGATTATTATAAAAAAGCAATTTGCAACCTTGCATCTCTGTTCATTTCACACAGGAATACAGTTGAATTCCCTCGCCTTCTACAATGCGCATTTGACACCATGACAAAAAATATTTACATCACACACATTACAGGAAGATGAAATGAACAAAAGCATCTCCACGAGAAAGTTTGATGTTTCATTAAATCACTTTCACAAAGTTCCATTCCCCCCTCTCAAAAGACTATAGTAATAGTTTGCAATTATAATATCCACCAAACAAACCATTCACAGACCCTTCATTAAACTGCCACATTTTCCTTCCTACTCTGCACTCTGTCAAAAATCATGCAGCCTCTAACGCTCAGCAGAACCAATACACACATCCAATAAATCCCTCGCATCATAGACTTCCCTGGGTGCATTCAAATGGTGCTGTTCACCAACATCACCTAGATGAAAGCATTTAACACTGTACCTAAATACAAAACACCACAATTGATATCAACTCAAGAAAATGCTTTGCCCACTTCCCCGCAGGTCAATGCACAAAAAGCAAACAATTGCAAAGCTATCCTGCACACATCACATACACAATGATCTATAATCTCTCCCACTCTCTTCAACTTTTTGATATATAACATCTTTGGCCAAACACTCAAAGCATACCTAAGCAGCCCTGATCCACAACTCTACATAAGAATGAAAGAGGGCTGCAAAAGAGGCCCTCAAAAACTAAAATACTTTAGTTACAAACCAGAAACTGAAGTATGTGTTAGAATTTTATATAGCTTTAATTTTAAGTTAAATATTTTTTTCTATTTTCCTTTGGGAAATTTTCAGGTAAATTGTTTTAAATAAAATGCAAAGGTAGAAATAAATATATTATTCCCTGTGGGACGCCCTCTTCTTGCCCCATTGGGCCAATGCCCCTACCAGTTGTTTCATCACACATTCGACCTAGAGCTCCCAGTGCTCAGCAGCTCTAAGGTGATATCTTCTAAAGCAGTGGTTCTCAAACTATATTAAGATTTTTTGCATGGTGGTCTCTTTACCATTTTTAAATTAACTACAATTAACATATAGGCTACCTAAACAAAACATTTTTGGCAAACAATTATTTATTCAAAAATGGCAACCTTAATCTACTGAAACAAAACATTTTTTTGCAATCAATTATTTATTGAGAAAATGGCAATGGGTGCATTTGCTTTGCCTAACCAGTTCTTCTAGGTTTGGCTTTGTTTTGACCAGTGCAACTCTCATGTCATTTGTCGCTTCTAATCTGTTTGGGGATTTTGTTTTGATGGCAAGTTGTGTGGAAAACGCTGCCTCACAGTCATAGTTGGTTGCAAATAGAATCAGCACTTTTAAAGCCATCTTTGCAACATTGGAATAGGACTGTGCCATTTCAATCCAAAAATCACTACAACACATTTCAGTGAAAATATGTTTGGCACCCTCATCATTAATCAAATTAATAAACTTCTTGAATTAAATTGTCCTTCAAAGGCAGATCATTAATGGAGAGTACAAACGGGTTGTTGATAAATCAATAGTATTTTTCAAGTTCTTGCAGGTCAGGAAAATAATGAGAAATTTCTTCACCAAGAATTGCTACATGTTGTTTCATCACCTCAAGTATATCGTCATCGACGTTAAGCTTATTTTCATCAATATATCTATTTAGCTCTGGAAATGAGGCAAAATTCTTCTTCTCTAACTTTGAATGTCATAGTTCGAGCTTCATTTTGAAAGCTGTCAATTTTCCATGACAATGGAGCACTGTGATCTCTTTTCCTTGCAGCGCCAAATTAATGGAATTCACAAATTTAAATATGTCCACCAAAAATGACAGGAATAAAAGAAAGCGGACATCAGAGAATTTTGCATGCATGTCTGATTTATTGTCTTGCAAAAATTGCTGCCTTTCATGTCGTATGAAAACTCTCTTCAAAGCTTTCCCTTTGGAAAGCCACCTAATGTGTGAGAACAACAAGTGTTTCAAATTCAGAATCACTTACTTTGCATAACCCAGAAAATAAATGAGAGTTGAGTGCATTCGCTTTAACTGCTCTAATCAGTTCACCGAGAACATTGTTCAACTTATCAGGCACAGTTTTCATTATTAAGGCTTGGTAATAAATAGGGCAGTGCGTAAAAATATTATTATTATAATTGGTGCCTGTCTACTACGACAGACCAGTTAGATAGCACTTCAGCTGCTAAGGGCTATATCGTACTGAATCGTGTCAGGACGTATTGGAGCATGTCCATCGGGTATTCTATGATGTACTAAGTACATTACAGTGAGTGAAATTGACACGTAGTTCACAAATAAAATATTTGGCAAGCAGGCCACACCCAGCATAAAATGAGGCACATAGGCCAAACTAGTCCTACATTTAAAATGAAATGTATGGTATGAAGATCACAATTACAGCTGATGCGTGATGGAGTCACGCATGTGTCAAAGGTCGGAGGAAATGCCTGTTGCGGTTAAAAATGAGAGAACTGCCAAGACAGCAGCTTCATCGTTCCGAAAGACCCAGCGAATATTCAGAGGCTGACTGATTCCGCTGGCGCCAAAGTGGGCCACCCGCTCATCGGCATACTCCGGGCACTCAGAAAGGAGGTGGTCAACTGTGAGAGGGACAATACATCGATCACAGAAAGGAGGTGGTTCGCTGTCGAGCAAGAACTTGTGTGTTAGGCGTGTGTGCACAATGCGAAGCCTTGTGAGCAGGACCTCGTGTTGGCGGGTCCTACGACACGAAGTACCCCACACCGTCACACTATCCTTGATCGTCCTGAGTTTATCGGGCCAGATAGTGGCCCAGGCCAAATTCCATTGTAAGGGTGAAAATCCCTGCTCGGTAGAGGACGGGGTATAATCTCGTTGAGGTCCACAATGATCGCCTTAGCCGCATGATCAGCCAACTCATTACCCCAAATCCCTGCATGGCTTGGCACCCAACAGAAAGCGACAAATCGACCGCCATCACGCAAAAGGTCCAGCCAGCGATGGATCTGTGTCACTAGGGGATGAACAGAAAACTGGTCACATATACTGGTCAAGGCACTCTGGGAGTCGGAATAGACAAAAAATCGGCGAATAGTATACAGTGTCAGAGAGGCCAATGCGAAGAGGATCGCCAGCAATTCCGCGGTATACACTGAGGCGTAACAAGGCGTACTTATGATGAACTTTACTTCATCATAAGTAGATCAAGCATCTGGAGGCCCTCAAGAAGCTGACGACTCCTTTATCCAAATGGTTTATGGAGGCGTGGGTGAGCAGCATAGAATTGATCAAAGCTTCGATTCGTAATTGCACGGTAAGCTGGGGTATCCGGCATAGCGAGTAAACGGTTGTACAATTGGAGATGAAGCTTGTCTCGTCTATCACTGAGAGATGATTCTCCACTCTCCGCATACACGTTTAAGGTTTAAGGTAAGGAAACAGTGGGTTGCTGCCCAATCCAAGTGGATTCTATATGGCAGCTAGGATAAAACGAGGTAAATTATCTATAAAAGGTGGAGGAGACCACTTTGTAATAAAATTTTAAAAACGAAGGGTTAAAAGATTCCTCAGCAAATATGAATCAAAGACGGGTGCGTTGAGGGATAGTTAAAAGGGTCGGGAAACAGGTCAAGCGGAGAATGGCAAAATAGCTACACTCCAATAAAAGGTGGGCAACAGATTGTTCCCCACCGCAAAAACGACAGCAAGGGCTGATATGAACATCACCCGAAACAAGATGGCCGTGAGTAAGTCTCGTGTGGCCAATGCGAACTCGGCAAAGGGCCACCTCCAACGACCGCGTTCTATGACGGCTCGAGGGCCAAGAATGAACAGAATTAATTTTGTATAGTTTGGATGATGAACAGTCATCCCATTCATTCTGACACAGTTGAAAAATATATTTTGTTATTGAAGGAAAGTAGTCCCCAAAAGGAAGAGGCGTGTTCTCCGGGAACACATAATGGGCTAAGCGGACCAGCCGATCAGCCCTCTCGTTGCCCAGGGACCCAGCAAAAAATAATTCTATATCGGGATGCATTTTGGATCAGCCAGTTGCAAATTTCTGTGACCAGGGGATGGGACGCA
Source organism: Ceratothoa steindachneri (assembly GCA_963969495.1). Classification (NCBI taxonomy): domain Eukaryota; kingdom Metazoa; phylum Arthropoda; class Malacostraca; order Isopoda; family Cymothoidae; genus Ceratothoa; species Ceratothoa steindachneri. Next base: position 9,713,161 of record OZ018334.1, read on the forward strand.
TTAAAAGATCTAATTGATTGTAAGACACTCCTTGAGTCGGAAAAAATGACAAAATCACTTAAAGGTAAAATTTGGATGAGTCTAAAGGCTAAAAGGATTGCTGAAAGTTCAGCGGTAAAAATGGATGCTGCTGGTGGCAAAGATAGAGTTAGGAATTCTCCTCCTGGGTAGATGGCTGCGGCGCCCACGCCAACGTCCGACTTAGAGCCATCCTTGTATAATGGGCAGCATTGTTTGTGTGAGGTCGAATGCTGTAAGAACAGGCTCTTAATGATGCGAGGGTCCAGTATGTCGGTACATACTGTGGGGAGAGAAGCACGCCAACTAGGGGTCAGTAAGGATGGAAGGGTAAGGACCCTTGGATACCCAGGTTAGAGAGATGATCTCCTATGCGAAGGTTCAAGGGGCAGGGTAAAGATGGCAACTTATCAAATGCCACCGTTGATTCGGCAGCATACAGGCATCTGTAAACCTCTGATACAGGGGCTTGCTGTACTTGGCAGAGGTATCGCATGCGCAGATTTGAAGTCTATGGTATTGTAAAGGGAGTACCCGACTATCGCAGTAAAGGCTATTGACAGGAGAAGTACGGAAGGCTCCACTGGAGAGACGAACTCCGAGGTTTCGAATGGGGTTCAGCATTTTAAGGGCTGAAGGGGAAGCTGATGAGTAAATTTGACAGCCATAATCCAATTTGGATTGGACGAGAGCTGTGTATAATGTCCACAAAGTTTGTCGGTCGCTGCCCCACGAAGTGTGTGAGAGGACTTTCAAAATGTCTAGAGCCTGCAGACAGCCCATTAGAAGTCAGCGTAGGTGTGGTAACCAGGATAACTTTGGATCGAGAGTTAGGCCAAGAAACCGAAACTCGGAGACAAACTCTATATCTTCGCCTTGTAGGAAGATAGATGGCAGAACAAGAACCCTTCTGCCCCGGTGGAAATACATGGCTTTGGTTTTGTTCATGGGAAAGTGGAATCCTTTAAGTTGTGCTCTTTTGGAGACAGCATCAACTGCCAGTAGTAGCCGACGCGCTACTGATGGAAGGCGAGGTGAAGAACAGTATAGTGCTAAATCGTCGACAAACAGAGTTGCAATACACCCTCTGGGAGAGACAAAATAATATTGATCACAATTATAAAACACTTAAAACACTGCCTTGGGGAACTCCCTCTTCTTGGGGTAGGCTTCAAGATGCTGTATTTCTGTTGTGTCATAGGTTTTCTCAATATCAAAAAATAGGGCCAGGACTTGGTGCTTTAATGAGAAAACTTTCCGGACCAATCCCTTGAAACGTACTAGGTCAAGGGTACTATGACCTTTGCGGAAGCCACATTGAAATGGAGAAAGTGATTGGTTTCTAGGAACCAGTTTAGGCGCTCAAACACCATTTTTTTTTCCATCAACTTACTCAAACAGCTGGTAAGAGCTATAGGGTGGTAGTGATCTGCGTCACGTAAAACGTCAGAGAAGAGCCGGCCGAGTGGTGAGGTTTGTGCTCGAGCACGCTGGCGGGACCCTCTTATATCTAGACGTAGGGAGTCGCGCAAGGCGAGCATCTCCTTTTCATATAAAAATATAGAGCAGAATTTTGACGCAGCACTGTGGGTACCTCCGCAGTTGGTACAGCGAGGTGTTTTGGTGCATTCGGGGCCATGGTAGTCAAGAGCTACAATTCACGCAGGAGCGGGGATACCGACAGGCACCGCCAACATGTCCAATTTGATTGCAATTGAAGCAGCGTCTGGGTAGTTCGACGAAGGGACTTACCGGGACACTAAGGTACCCATCTTTAATATACTGCGGCAGTTCTTGTCGTTCGAATGTTAAAATCAGTGTGGCGGTTGGCACTCTTAGTGGAGCCTAATGTTTTAGTCACCCTGTGTACGTGTGGGACACGTTGGGTACTAAGCTTGCTCTGGAGGCGGGTGAGGTCGTAGTCCCTTAGTTCGTTTGAACGGACGACACTTTTAACAAATTCAGACGCGTATGGAGCGAGACAGTTACTGGAACTTCAGCTATCGAAGATAGATATCGCACAAGGTTGTGTTGAGAGTGGGATGACACCTGAACTACGACATCACCCCTACCTCTTGACCACATCGGGCCTCAAAAGATTCATTGACGTCAAACACATCGACTTTTGCAAGTGGGATTTCGGATGATGAATTCATGACAAGAAAGCGAGGATAATCAAGATATGGGTCTACATCGTTGGAATAGGGGTCCAACGAGCGAGGGAAGGCTGAAAGGGGAGCTAAGGAACGTTTGGCACGAGAACCCTTACGAGAAGGGAGGTTTTTGGTTTATGGCTAGTCATTGCAAAAAGAAAAAAAAACGCATTTTGACCCGGGACTCCCCACCATGGAGACCTGTAAGGGCCCGGCACTACTGCAACTTAACAATCAGTTACGTCCGGTATGTCCTCCTGGAGAATGGATACGGATCCACCACACCATCTTTATAACCTTAAGAGGCTGCCCGAGTTCTCCTACGCACGGAGAAAAGAGGCCAACGATGGGTTTCTCCTTGGGCATTCGGTAGACGAAGGCGGTGGAGATGCCCAGCCTCTTTGACCTTCATGAAAGAACAATTCGGAATCCATCCATAAGACGAGCAGAGCTCGGGTATATATAAAGGCCACTAGATAGGTGAAGGAAGAGGGGGAAATAAAGGGCAGTGGAAGAACGTAATAGGGGGGGAAAGAAAGAGGGGCATGTTAAAAGTCTTGGTGGCAGCAACATGGGACCCCTAAGGGGCCCAGGGCTGATCCCCCTGGCCACGAGAAGGCCAGAGCCTCTCTGGGAACAACCCCTGAAGAAAAGATCCCAGAGAGGGAGGGGGTCTCCGCATACAGACTCACTACCGGTGAGGTGCGAAACACCCCAGTTGCCAGACGGATACCCTCTGATGGTGGACGGTATCTAGCATCTTGAGAGACGTTGCTGTCGCTGACGAATAGATTTGGCAACCATAATCGAGTTGGGACCGCACCATGGATCGATAAATCCAAAGTGTCACTGTCTGCACCCCACGAGAGACGCGTCAAGCACTTCAAAAGGTCTAGGCTCACAGAGTCTGGAAGTGAGGTAGCCACGTGAGTTTAGAGTCAAATGTCATTTCCAGGAATTTCGTTTCCGGAACGTGCGGAATCTGGGTGGACCCATAAATCACCAGGGTTAAGCTGGCAAATGTGCCTCGGATACATGTAAAGTGCATCGGTACAGTCTTCAATGGCGAAAAGGTGAAGCCGCGTGTACTTGCTCAATGAACTGCTTTGTTGACGGCAAGTTGTACCCTCTTCTCAGCAATAGGAAGACTTGAGGAGTGAGTGAATATGGCGAAGTCGTCGACGTACAGCGAACTCTCCACGTCCTGCGGTATGCAGAATGGGAGGCCATTGGTGGCTAGGGCAAACAGAGTACAGCAGGACCGGATCGGAATGTTTGTTGCTAACTTTGATTTGCATAATCCTGTCAGAAAGAAAACTTTTATGAATTTTGGTAGATGTCCCAAATATCTATTGTCGGATAGAACTTTCAAAATGAGGTACCTCCACGTTTTATCGTAAGCTTTTTCCAAATAAAAAAACAGCCACCACGTGTTATTTCTCAGCAAATCTCGTCTTGGTGAACGTGTCGAACCTAGCTAACAAATCTATTGTGCTGCGACATCGTCGGAAACCATATTGATCGGGATGGAACACACCTTGCTCTTCTAAATGCCACACGAGCCTAGCGTTGACCATCCGTTCCATAAGTTTACACATACAAACTCGTAAGTGCTATAGGGCGGTAATGCAGCGGATGTGCTCCCTCTTTACCAGACTTCTGGAAAGGCAGCAAAGTCGACATTCTCCAAACTGTCGGAAAGGAGTCCTCCATCCATATGCGCTTATGCAAAGATAAAAGGACCTGCAGAGATACTGGAGGAAGGTAGCGAAGCAGGACGTACGAAATCGTATCCGCCCCAGGGGGCGTATCAGCACACCTCCTCAAAGCATTCTGCAATTCGGGCAGTGTAAGAATGGTGTTGTAATCTTTATCCTCTCCACCACAAAATGATAAATCTTCCGATTTTGCTTCCAGTTTAATGGGCTGAAAGGGCGCCCAAGAACTCCCCTTCGACACCTCGCTCAAAGCATGTCCACAAGCGTTTCCAACCTCCAGCGGATCGGAGATTAAACCGTTAGAAGCCTGCAACGTCGGAGTACGATGGGCCATACGCCTGCCACGTAGCTTAGAGATCCGACGCCACACCTTCGTTATCGGTGTCCTCTCGTTGAGGCTGGAGACGTATCGTTTCCACGAAGTTGCCTGAGATTTCTTCAAAAAGTAGTAAGCGCGACTAAACGCAATCTTATTTTCTGTAAGTCGCGTACGGTAATATCGTCGTGCTGCTACCTTTTTCTCGTCCGTTGCTGATTGGAGCTCAAGGTTCCACCAAGGAACAGAACGAGTGCGCTGTATTCCGCACCTTTTCGGGATACAAGTGTCTGCCGCAGCAACAAGCGTATCCACGAGGTATTCGACAGCATCATCAACAGTAGGAAAGGCTGTAACCTCCCTATCAGTAGTCGCCAAAGCATAGTATCTCGTTCAATCTTCCCAGATAGAATGACTGGAAAGTGGTCGCTATTATATAAATCTTGGCTGACGGACCAGGAAAAGTTAAGTGCGGCATCTGGAGATGATATAGACAAACGGAAAAAAGAAAGGGTGCCTGTTTGTAGGCGGAAGTGAGTAGGATTATCGTTATTTAGTAATATAGAATCTCCGGTGTTAAGGAAGGCATTTACAATTCTGCCTCCAAGAAGGAGATACGGAGGTTGCAGTTGCGAAACCAGTTGATGTATTATACACTTTGCAGATCGTGTATAGTCCGTCAAGGTGGCATCGTACTGCAACAGCCTGCAAGTCCGAAGTCAGCTGGATCCTCACGTAACCAACAGCGCGCTTCACAAGTGTGCAAACGCCACCGTGGTCCAATCCATCCCTGCCAAGGGGACCAGCCTCGTGGTACATAAGAAACCCTCGTGGTGGGTTTGGTAGGGCTGTTGGCATTCTGGTTTCCTGCAGACACATTACTGCCGCCTGTGAATCTGCAAGTAGCGTTCTTAAATGAAAATAATTATTTCGATATACACATATATTCCAGTGTGATATCACGGTTTCCATGGTCATGTTTTGCCCTCGGACTGTTTCGATTTGTTCTTATCAGGTGGTGGGCTATATTTGGGTAAAGGAATACTAGTGATGTTTACAGAACGATCGGGTGGTTTCTGGCGTTTGGAGTTTTCAGGAGTAGCACCCAATGTGGGTGATTTTTGGAGATTCGCGTTTATTGCTAGATGTTCGCTTTGGAGAGGCACAGGTAGAATGTTCGGTTTTGCTTCGAACAGTGGTGTCAGTTTTAGGTTTTGGAGGTAGTGAGCGTGCAGAATTCCCCGGCGGAGCAGGGTCCTTCGCCGGAGCGGAAGGGGTCTCACGAGACTGTGCTGCTTGCACAACAGACGCAAAAGTTCTGGTATTTGGGTACATTGAGGATACTCTATGGCGGGCTTCTTTAAAGGTCAGATGTTCTTTGACCTTAACAGCCAACATTTCTTTTTCAATGAGGTATTTCTGACAAATGTGCTGATGTGCTACTGACACAGCAATCGGGGTTCGGCACGGTCGTCACCCATTAGTCTGGCCCGTCCAGCATGATTGGATCTGGCGGGGGTAAAAGACCACCCGCTGGTACAGCCTCCGACTTCATTGGGACACGCAAGCACCCACACCGCTTCAAGGTTGGGTGACATGGGGATTCTTGCTTAACCAAAGTTTGAAAACCATAACGGCAACCAAGCATTGCTGGAGCGCAGTCAGTACACATGCCAATGGCATGTTCCCATTTGATACCATGTGCCCTAATGCAGTTGTTCTGGTGCTAAGAGTTTCGTAAAACAAAAATTCGTCTTTCAGGTGTTTGTCCTATACATATCGTACGTAGACACAAAGTTGGGCTAAGTTGGCGCCATCTGTTGTTTCCCCAAAAGCTGGATCACAAAAAAAGTTGAATGTCGAATTCTGAATCTTTGAAACCACCCGCGACATTGTTATCAGACATCTCCACTATTCGCCTCCTAACAGTATCGTTTGGCAGGGACACATGTTTTAGCTTTTCGAGTTCAGAACTTCCCAGCACATTCGATATATATTTGCACAAAGTAATATTAACCGTTCTCCGATGTTGTGGGGGGTTTTGGCAAGAGCTAATTTCCTTGAAATCTCATAGGTGGCCTTAATGTTCTGCGAGAACATTCCTGTGTCATCAAGCCTGGATTTGTGCAATTGTTCAGCTTAACGATTAAAGAAGTCAACATCTTTCTTTATGGAACTGGGATGCTTCGTTTCCAAGGGTCTCTTTACCTTGCTGGGCTTTATAGAAGTGAATACCAACACCTCAGAACACAAAACACACTGTGGTTTCTCTTCCCCACTAGACCATTACATTAAAACTTAATTTCAAATATGAATCATCATATCTCATCTTTTTTGGAGCCATTATAAATCTGAAAAAAGAGGCAATCAAAAATTTTGTAATTAGAAAAACGAATTAATATTTTTTATGTTAAAAATTGAAAACTAGATTAAATAGGCCTATTAATTAAGATAATCGAACATCCAAACTTTGGATGTTCGATTATCTTAATTATGCACGGTAAATTGGGGCTTACAAGTCCACTTTTCAAGCTTAAAAGTCTTTCCAAATTTGGGGGTCAACTTGAATGGTGGGGATAAAATGCAAAGCTTTATCCCCGAGTCGTAAACAAGTGAGACAGCAATCCTACCAATCGCTGTAGCCTACACCACTTAATCTAGTGATGCTGGTTATACTTGGGATTCCAAAGTATAACCAGCATCACTTAGTCACTGTTACTCCTCTAATCAAAGCAACTCAAATATAATCACGCAATCCGCCACACCTCCAATCAAAGTAACTCAAATACAATCACGCAAACTGTAGAACACCCCCTTTCCAACCACAGCGCTGCCATTATGAGTACCAGACGTAAGCAAAATTATTTCGCCAAATAATTAACTGATAACCACATTTAGCGTATTACACCTCTCACACTTAGAAATAAAACTCTACCTATGCAGTGCTCTCAATTCCCTAGTTTAATGAATTCAGGCACAGAAATTTACACACACACACAAAAAAAGGGACTTGGCAACTTTCGCCTCTCTACCATTCAAATCTACTAATTCTTTCCGCTGATGGAGAGCGCGTGAAGCCAGAGTCAGCAAAAACGCCAGGTAGTCCCTGAATAATGGGACCCGAGGTAATTGAGGCTCCGCTCAGCGCACTTGCAACTTTGGTTTTCTTTGGCGCCTCCCGGCCCGAGGGCACCTCGGGGCCGGAAATGACGGTCTCGGTCTGATCGCCTGCTCAAATGACAGCAGACCAGTCCGTCCCCGGAGCCCCCGACAAGGAAGAGGAACCCTTAGTCCTCTTTGTCTTCTAACTTTTCTTTTTAGGAGAGGGTGGGGAATGAACGGGCTTTTCTCCCCCCCCCAGGAAGGGTCCCCTAGGCCCGAGGAACCAGCCTCAACAAGATCATTTTCTGAAATTGAGGTCTTAGCTGTCAAAGGGGCACCAGTCGGGGGGGGGGGGGCGTCCTTCCTCTCCTTGTGAGTCTTCGGGATCCCGAAACACGTGAAGAAAAGCTACCACAGGAGCGGATTCAGGTTCGGTGTTTGGCACCGATCCTAGGTTCGCTCCCATGGAAGATCCTGATATCTAGGGATGTGTTACCTCCAAGATCGTGCCCCGCTCACGGGTGGGGAGGCGCTCTATGTACCCCCCCCCAAGGCATCACGGATCCCATTGGAGATATCTTCAGTCAAATAAAATTCTCTGGCCGGTGAACGACTTCCATCGGGGAAGAGAGGGGGGGCAGGGACGCCGGCCCCCTGCAAGTTGAGAATGTATGCCTGCAAGAATGCAAGGGGCACGGCCCGACGGACCCCACTATCCCTAGGCCTTCTAAGGGGGTTCGCCTTATCGAGCCGCTCTCACAGGGATAAGTCGAGTTTGGGCCGCCTGCCTGCTCTCTTGGTGGTCCCCTGTGATAGGAAAGGGGGGACTGCCGCTGGTGGAGAGATCGAGACGGCCAAGGGAGACTCCAAAGATGGGGCCACATCCTTTTTCGAGGTGGAGCTGCCCGAAGGCGGCTCTAAAGATGGCAAAGGGAAAGCCCCTTTGCCGCATGGTGATTGATGGTGATAGGGAAGGTCCTCCACCGGTCGAAGGTGTCTCCCGGACACCTAAGGAGGACGAAGCTGCGCTGGGCGGCGGATCTCCACGCGCCTCCGGTGGCCCACATTTCCTTCACTTGTAACCATGGTAACAGTTTATGAACAAAAATGCATGGAAAATATATACTATGACCTCCAAATGCCTTGAGAGTTTAAGAGAAAAATTTGCATTGGATCAGAAAATTACTGAATATTATCCTTTGCACAACTTTGCCCACGGGTTTAAGGTAAGATGGGTCTTGACAACCCGGACCATATTTAGGCCAAATTATCCTCAAGCTTTGACCATAAAGGATGGTGCCGACGTAACCACCTGATATGTGTACTTGAAGAGGTGAGCAGAGTCGATGGCACAAAACACCCCGTGCCTAATACTTGCCTTACCCGGAGAGCTTTTGGCCCTCGCAGCCGGTAGGGACCACTGACACTCGACTAAGGACCTATAAGAGGACGAAAGTACGCCGGGTAGCCAGAACCTCTATGGGTAGAAGGGCATGAGTAGAGATAGGCGGGTCCACTACCGAGGTGGGTGGGTGCGCACCTATTATTATCATACCCCGGCGAAACGTGATCCCAGGATGGCATGCAGTCCACCCAGACACCCTGTCTAGCGGACCAAACCCTGGCCAGGTGGGAACAATTTCTCCTGGTAAAAAGTGCGGGAAGACAAAAGGTTATGGGGATAATCGTTATAATAATAATTTTTTTAAAATAATAAAAAAAATACTACCATTACTACTACTAAAATAATAAATAAAGATAAATTAGGGCTGAGAGGAAACTAGGGAAAAGCGCACCTACTACTTTCCCAGGCCTCGTCAGTGTTCATGTCAACAACTCTGACGACGGGGCTTCCCTAATTGGCACTCGGGCTGGAAATATGTGCAGCGCCTCAGGGTACCAAGTGTACCAGGCTACAGGGAGTACCTCCCTGCGGGGTGGGGGTAGAGTTCTTGGTGCCACCCACCTCGTTAGAGAGAGATAAAGAAGCCAAAAGGTGTGGGGCATAAATGGGCAGGGTGTGGAAGACAATTTTTGTGTCAATGTACAACTTTGTGGTAATAAAAGTTTCCCCAAGATAATGACGAAAGGTCATCTAATTTCCTCACCGCCAGAGATTTTATCATCCGCTGAACAAACTTGATTAAAGTGTGGAAGTGATATTCTCCCTCGGCGTCCATCAGAACCAACACCCCGGCCACATAACTGTTGCGGTCGTCAAACAAAATGGCTTCGTGAACGTTTCGCTCTTCTTCGGTGCAGGTGCGAATGTGAGCGGCGCCATCACGACGAGTTATCACGAATTGCCTCGCAATGATCCACAGACGTTCCATGATTGCGAAACTTTGTTTCACATCTGGCAGATAACGACAAATGTGGTATTATTATTATTTATTAAAGAACTAACCAAGAATAAAAACCAACGTTTCCCCGCAATAGAAAAGATGGTATGGCACGGGTGAAGCCACGACAAGAAATCAAGCCTGGAGATTTAATTAATTTTCTTTACCGCACCGGAGCCTTGCCATCCCCTGTGCCTCGTTAGTCTCAAGATTACGCTGGGATTTATTCTTTTTCCATATGAACCTTTTCGCACATATTTTCTTGACCTGTAAGTTGGGTAGAAAGAATACCCTTACCGTCCTCGGTCCCACCTCTTAAAAGGCGACTAAACCCGGATATAGTCCCCTGCCTTGGGAATCCACACATCTCAAACTTTTGCCCAGCAAGCACTGATGCGCACCAACTCAACGCTTAGGAGTGGTTTAAAATGACTTAAAACTAAGAAGCGAAAACAAATAAGGGCATCCTCGCAAGATGTTATTAAAGAAAGTGGTGAAGATGGTCAAAGTAAAAATGTGAAAAGGATGTGGAGTCTTAGAGAGAACTCTGCTTGGGGCACTGGGATGGGACGAGGGGCGCGCCTAACTACAATGAGACCGAAATGCGTGAGTTGGGGAGTGAGGGGGGGTCCCAGCTATCAGCTACAGCATCCATGCTACACCTAACACCTCTTTGCCGGGTAGGGTAATAAGATTACCGTACTAGTTAAGTGTCCACTCCTCTTTTTTGCCATGGTACTCAAATATGGCAATGGCCTAGTTCTTGTGGTCGTTGTAGCCACTGACCTAATGTCATACTCTATGGCCGGACGTCTTAACGATTCCACCGAGCAGCCACGATTCTCAGATTCAAAGGGACGTATCTGTAAGGTTCGTTAACCTTTCTTTAAAGGATTTAAAGGTACTGAATTTTTTTAAAAAGGTAATAAAGAAAAATCTAAAAAGGAAAATGAGCACGATTCAAAAATAGATTTAAACACAGCTAAAAATAATAGGGCATGAGATGCAAAAGAAGTATAAAAGACTAAAAACAATCGGCACTCAAAATAAAATTAATAAGCCTATGAAACTAATATAAGAGGGCAAGCTGACCAGAGCGAGACAAAAAGTGCTAAAAGTGAGGAAGCAAGATAGGAATCTTCAGCTAGAACACAGACGGCAGACAAAGAGGACATGGCACGGAAGAAAGATTAGAGAAACGAAGGCAGCAAAGAGCCACACCAAAGAACGGGTCTTCTGAAATCTTGATAGCCAAGAGTGAACCAAATGCTTTAAAGTCCACAGCTTGAATTTCATACACACATCCTATACTCCCTTTGCAAAAGCCCTCATACACAGTCTCAAGGCCTGAAGAAATTTCTGTGCGGCAAAGATGCTAAAATTAATGGGAAAACCAAAGGAAGCCGCATGTGTCTAACTGTCAGCACGCTCATTTCCAGAGCCCCCGACATGACCAGGGGCCAAACAAAAGGTAACCTTATATCTATATGGATTCCATACAAACTACCAACGAATCTCCAGCTTCAGAGAGTAGACAGAGCTAAAGGAAAGTGACTCTAAAACACTTCTGGAGTCAGTAAAAATAATAAAACTGCTAAGAGGGGAAGTAAAAAAGCTAATAGAAAAGGTGAAAGTTGAGCGGTAAAAATACAAGCTACCCGAGGTAAGGCCAGCTGTAGAGAGAGAGCTGTGAGTACGCAGCAGCAGCATCAATGCCACAGTCAGACTTGGAACCATCGGTATAGATTGAGTGGGCATAAGGAAGCATCAGAGGAGGCATTCTTCAGATAGAAAGAACGCACTAAAGATGGAGCAAGGGAGCCCTGGTGGAGATGCCACAGACGGGTACATACATATGTATTCAAGGCAGAGAGGCCCAACAAGGTGGGCACACATGCAAAATAGGGAGTAACGCGGGGGGGGGGGGATCACAGGACACGTAGTAAGCCACTCTGGGTCCGAGAGGCTTGGGCATGGACGGCAGGCTTTCAAAGGGCGATTCAAACGGGACCACAAATAGGCACCTATGGAATGAGGTAGTTGGCATCTACTGTAGGCAGAGGCGATAATGCAAGCACACCTCCACTCTATGGTAGAGGCGGTAGAATACCACTCTCCACATACAAACTATTGACAGGTGAGGTGCGAAAAGCATTCTACTGGACAGCAGGACCCCCTCCCGCCAAAGTTTCAAATAGGGTCCAATAACCATAAGTTTATGAGAAAGAAGAGGAGTACACCTGGCACCCATAATCTAACCGAGATTGAGCAAAGAGTAGTAGACGATATCCACTCCAAATTAAATTAAAAACATCTAATAAAATCAATTCATTACGTGGATGAATATGACAGATAAACTAATAATGAATCCCGTCGAGGCTGGAGGACATTAATGCACAATGTGAAAAAAGCTCGCAAATATAAAAAACGTTGATAATTTATTATAATAAATTATGGAGAAGACAAGAGGGAGGTGTTCCTTGGGAGTTTTAAGGGTTAAAGCTATTCTGGAAGGCAGGAGAGAACCAAATTCATAAAAAAGGTCGGACAAGGTATTAGATGCCAACAACTGATCGGAAACCAGAGATTTCCGGATTCCAGGGTACCGCCTTGAAATGGTGAGCTCAGCAGTGCCGAAACATGAGAGGATAAGAAATCAACCGGAGAATCAGTGCCATCTAAGTCTTACAAGTCATCAGTGTACGACTCATCTTGAAAGCAATCCCCAATCAGCCGTCCAAAGGTCCTATGGAGGGTGAAGAGGGTTGAGGGCCAGGAATAACAGGGGCCAGACCGAGGATTTTTTATTTTTTTTATTTTAGGAGCCTATCTGACGACTGCCCACTTAGGCATAAGTCGCCGGAATCAAGACAGCCTAGCACTAGGCTACTTTAAAATAAGAATAGGAAAGCACAACAACGATAAAAAGGGAAGATGGCAACAATCAGGAAGCAAGCTCCGGCGTCGGGGAGGGGGGAGCCCCACCCCCAGGAGCGTGCGACCTACAAAGAAAACAAAAATAACAAAACCTAGTTAAATAAAGGGGAGAAGGCCGGCCTCCCCCCAAAAGTCTATAAGTCCACCAGTCAATGTGCACGAACTCGTTCCGAGTACAAGGAAGAGGCGATGGCGACCTCGCCCATCCTGGTACCGAGACAGGCAACGTGCGAGGAGATCGCCCAGACTGGGACATTCAACAAGAATGTGCCCAACAGTCTGGGGGACAATGCAGTCTTCACAGTAGGGTGCTGACGAGACTCTATCAAATGGCGGTGCGTCCCGCGAGTGTGCCCAATTCGGAGACGACAGAAAGCAACTTGAAGCCCTCGCGGGATTAGGGGGTAGGTCCATGGGAATAGTGCTTCGCAATGGCACACAACTTTAAGTTCCCTTCGACCGTCTCCCATCTTCTTTGCCAAGCAGCCCGTATTTCTGCCATGTAGTCGGTGTGGGGAAGAGCGAAACGCTTCGAACGAACAAAAGATCGATAAAAAAGTAAGGCAGTAGCCATATCAGCGCCCCAAGCGCTGAACGACACGGAACGGAGAATATCCATGGCGCGGGTACAACAGACCCTAAGGCTGCGAATATGAGCCTCCCAGGTGAGGCGTCGGTCAAATACAAGACCAAGGAAACGGTGCGATTCAACCACTGACAGGAGCGTACCCATTTAAGAAACAAGTCTGGGTCAGGGTGGAGCCGTGGATGGCGGCACAAGTGCACCACCTTAGTCTTGGTGAAGGAAAACCGAAACCTGTGCGCTTCGGCATAGCGAGAGACGCGGTTCAATGCCTGTTGGAGTCGACGCTCCAGAGTTGGCATCTGGGCCGCGCCAAAAGAGATCGAAAGGTCGTCCACGTAGAGCGTAGCGAGAACATCTTCCGGCAACACCGAGGTGATGCCGTTGATGGTCAGAGCAAAGAGTGTGACACTGAGGACACTTCCCTGCGGGACACCCTCTTCCTGCTCCTTTGGGGCGGAGAGAGGTCCCCCCACCCGTATGCAGAATCGACGATCTCGCAAAAATTCAGATATAAACATAGGGAGGCGTCCCCTCACCCCCATCATGTGGAGAGTTTCCATGATACCGTATCGCCATGCGGTATCGTAGGACTTCTCCAGATCGAAAAACACCGTGGCGTAGTGCTGTCTACGAAGGAAAGCCTCGCAGACGGCATTTTCCAGTCGGAGCAGAGCATCCGACGTGGAGTGGAACTTGCGAAAGCCGCACTGTGCAGTAGACAGATGGTCTCCGCTGTCCAGGAAAAAGGCTAATGTAACAATTATCAATTTCTCCATCAACTTGCACACGCAAGAGGTTAGAGAGATTGGGCGGAAACCAGCCGGAGTAGAGTGATCTCTCCCGGGTTTGCGAAAGGTGAACACAATAGCGATTCGACAGGAATCCGGGAAGAGACCCTCCACCCAGGTCCTATTGAACAAATCTAAAAGAAAGACCATGCTTCGCTCACCCAGGTGGCGAAGCATGCCGTACGGGACATCGTCCGGACCACGAAGCAAGAGAGAAACGCAACTCAGAGTAAACCTGTCATTGAAGGGTTCTCCGCCTCTGGAGGTAAAGTCCAGTCGGCGGCCTTCCGCGACATCACGACGTGCATTGAATGCTGGCGGAGCAGCATCCCGGGTAGAGAATGCGGAGAAAGCGGTCGCGAAGGATTCCGTCAAGGACGCGGGGTCCGAGATTGCGGTCCCATTCTCCTGGAGAACGGGAGGAGGGTCCTGCGAGAATTTGCCCCGAATCCTTTTGACTCGCTTCTACATCTCTGCTAGAGGGGTCTTGCCGTTAAGTGAAGACACGTATGCCCGCCAAGAAGAGCGGCGGGCGGGCGTGCTTCGAAATATACCGGAACCTAGCCCTAGCCCGACGAAATTCAGCGACAGTGAAATCGTTCGGGCGGCGCTTATAGCGCATGTAGGCATAACGCTTCTGCTTGAGGGCCGTCTCACACTCGGCCGACCACCATGGGAGTGGTCGGCGTGCAAAACGGCCAGATCTTATATGAATAGTAGCTAGGCCCACGGTGATGAGGTTGCCGGAGAACTCAGTCATTTCCTGAAATGCAGACCACCACGCCAAGCACCACCGGGGCGGGCCCTCGGGCGGCAGTGGCCCAGAAAATGATATTTGAATGGGAAAGTGATCACTACCATGGAGGTCATCGACCACCTCCCAATCAAAATCAGGCTGTGCATCCGAAGAGCACAAAGATAGGTCTAGGCAAGAAAATGAAGCGGTTCTCGTACAGTGATGCGAAAACTCTTCCACGTTTAGGACACCCATCTCAAGCTCTTCGATCAGATCGGCAAGGACTTGTCCCCTGGGATTTATTGAGTAATCTCCCCAGAGAGAACGGCGGCCGTTCAGATCTCCGAGCAAGAGAAAGGGCCTCGGCAACCGTGTCACGATGTGGCGGAAGTCCCCCGCGTCGAAGTCAGCTGACGGTGGAATGTACACAGAAATAACAGTATACCTTCTATCCAGGTGAAGCTGCACAGCCCCTGCCTGGGTGTAAACCGCGCATTCCCCTGCCCGGGCCCATCTCCTGGTGTAAATATCCATGTTAATCAGTAGATCCTCACTGAGTAATAAATACATCTTAAATAGGGCAGATTGGTGGTAAATCCTCTACCATTAAAAAAATCATTTTCACACACAATAAATTCCAATGCTGGCATCATACCAGTCCTAATTAATAAAGTACTCACCCCTTAACCCCTGCCCCGAGTTACACCTGACCACACTTGGACACACACAAACTATTCATTCACTTCAGGTTTATCTTACATGCGCAAGCATCTGAAATCTCGCTAAAAAAACAACAACCAAAGTAAGATTCGATTCTAAAGGATTTAGTTAATTGCGCCTGCCGTCTATTTTCAATCGCGGACCTCGTTGGCAAAGGAGATTGAGGAGTAAAATATAGGATGGATGAGAATGTAAAAAATGAGGAAAACATAAAAAATACCTTCGGAATCCCAGAGTTTTTCGGACTGTGGGCTGGCATTTGAGAGCATGGCCAGCCGCACTGCATCGACTCCGTATTCTTCAATGAGCGACTGTTTCGAATAAACAAATGATTATGGCAAGCGGGGACGAGAGACAACTCAAGAGATGAAAATGATACAGTTGTTAATTGCTCCCTCCGACCGTTTGGGGGGGAGAGAGAAAGCATTGGATCTTACAAGAACGTTAACACAATCGAGTGGGACTGTCCTTGGGGATCAGGGTAGAGTGGAGGGAGGCTGCACACATTTCTAAGCTTACCACCCAAGATAGCAGTGGGAAAAGAATAAGTTGAAAAAATGAACAATTAAAAAAAAGAATGGGAACAGGTGAGGATAAAAGAAACAAGTTAGCATGAACTGTAAAATAATAAATTGTCAAAAAAATCAAACACTTGAGACAAGTGGTGTGGTTAGTATAGAGCAAAAATTGCCAACCGACGACAACTTCAAGTGCTGTTGGGGCCGAGCATTCTCCTCGTCAGGGAAGGCATGTTCAAACCATCTTTTTAGCACCCCCCTTCCAAACAGGGGCGTACCAATCGAATCTTATAGAGTATCGCTTCTGTTTTGACAAAACACGACGCTGCAAATAATTAGAACGATTTTCGTGTTCTGTGAAAGCAGGAGGGATACTGTATAACAGGCATCGGCAAACCCTGGCACGCGAGACATCTATCCTTGGCATGTGAAAAAAGTTCTCCTCTCCTTTAATCAAGGACATGATCACATTAGAAAGTATATATATATTAAAATTTTGTAAAGATAAAATATAATATATTCCTTTTAACGCAATATTTACCGTACCTTTTGGGCATATCGACTTAGGTATGTTGACCATGTTAGATTATGTACATTGGCCATTATAGTTGCTTGGCTCTCAAGACCATAAATTCCTTTCTTTCTTAATGGAATTGGCACGCGAGACCAAAAGGTTTGCCGACTTCTGCTCTCTAAGAATCGATTAGTACACTTCTCTTTGTGGGGGAGGGGTGTTAGAAAGATGCTTTGAAATGCCTTCCTTGGCGAGGACAACGCTCGACCCCAAGGTCACTTGAAGCAGCGTCGGCTGTTAATATTTGCTATATACTCACTGCACCAAAGTAACTTGTATAAACTTCCATTAACATATTCATTTTCAAAATACAAAAGGGAATAGAATAGTGCCTAACTTGAATGTGAGTGAAGATTGACTCAAGACTAAAATCTTAGGGTTTCCTCCATACCCACTTTTAGCCTATTAAGAAATATATATAAGTGTCATTTACCTGCGGATCAACCCCGTTATATTTGCTCTTGCTCATCTTCTCAAAACGAATGACAAGTGGACGACCACCATCCGCTTCGACAGGAGGTTTCACTGAAAAGAAATCTTTTGAAACCAATCCAATACAAAATGATTGAAATGTTGATAAATCCAAAAAAATCATCATCAACACACACTTCTGGAATGGATATCGGTGTATATCAATGAAAATCAAAGAAGAATGGAGAGATAAAATATTTTTTTAATTTAGGCTCTCATCTGGGGACTGCCACCGAGGGTAGCTGCCAAAACATCAGACTAGCTTATCCTTAGGCAATATTATAACAAGAAAACAACAAAGATTTTAAAAGCGTAAGACAAAAAGACAAAATTCAACTTAAAAAAAAGAAAAGGCATGATCAGTAACCGGAGGGAGACCCGCTTCCCTAAGGCACCCGAACATGCAGCTAACCAACTAAACACTATGGAGGCAGTCAGCACCCTCCGGAAACTCAATCAATCCACAGTCGGAAGTAGACGAACATGTCCCAAGTACAATGAACAAGCGCCAGCCACCTGGTACCAGGATAGGTAGCAGACGGGAAGTTCTCCTCATACTTGGATATTCAACGAGAATGTGCCGGTCAGTCTGAGGGAGAGCGTTCCATCAAAGAGCGCTTCATATCGATAGTGAGCCCGATTCGGGGGCGACAAAAAACGACCGGAAGCATTGGCGAAAAGGATGACGGAAAAGTCGCGGCGCAAGGCCGTCTCACATCTTCTTTGCCGCTGATTCTCGGCAGAACCAGCGGCGCAAGGTGCCTAAAATATGTCGAAGACTTGGAGGAGTTTGCTTCCAATAAAAAATATAGGCTTACGATATGATTAGCATGTCACGGCAAAATAGGAATCTCGAGATCGGTAATTAAGTTTCAACGTAATACTAGGCTCGATGAAAATAGAAAACAAATTAATAAAAAGAACAAAAAACCAAAAACCAACAAAACAAAAGCAAGCGAGAAGAAAGAAGTACGCTGAGGGGTCGGGGCGAGGCCAGTATTTCCCCGGCGTTGGATCATGCCATCAACACCCGAGTCAAATAGAATTGATGAGGCCCCAAATCTTCAGTTAGTTAGTCCACAAAGTCTGTGTGCACGAACCCGTCATAAGTACGCGGAACAAGCGGTATGGACCGCGCTAGTTCCGGTACCGGGACAGGTAACCAGCACGACCACCCAGACTGGGAGATTCAACAAGAATGTGCCGCCCAGTCTGTAGGAAAACGTAGTCGTCGCAGTAAGGCGCAGGCGAGCACTCCATCAAATGGCGGTGCGTCCCGCGAGTGTGTCCGATTCGGAGACGACAGAAAGCAACCTGAAGCCGTCGCGAGATTAGGGGGAGGGGGCGGGTTCCTGGGAACAGTCGCGGAGCAATGGCACGCAACTCTTAGTTCCCCTCGACAGTCTCCCATCTCCTTTGCCAAGCAGCCCGTATTTCTGCTATGTAATCGGTGTGAGGAAGAGCGAAACGCTGGTCCGGTCGCCCAGTCCTAGCGGACTCTTTGGCGGCCTCATCGGTGCGCTCATTCCAAATGTCCAGGAACCCAACGGAAGATAATCTCGACATCCAGTCGACTTGCGGCATCCGTGGAGTTACGGATACTGTTACCTTCCGTACCGAGCGGTGTATTGCAACCAGCTCGGTCGTGAAGAGGCAGCGGCTGGAAGATCCGCGCCGACTTCGGTGTGAAAACCGACTCCTCCTGGGACTTGAAGCCTCCCGTATACACTGGCACGGCTCAAGCGTGACACGGAGTGTGCTCCAAAAAGGCCGAACGCTATACTCCCCTCCCGGCTAGGTGAAATCTTTAGGAGCAGAGGCGTGGAGAGAAATAATCAAAGGGGTGGGGTCCTAGGGAGAACCAGAGAGGCGTCGGCCCGAGAGCTACACCAAGCTCTCGAAGAAAATTTCTAGAACTAAACCAAAAGGATGTAGGGTATGACTGGCGTCTCAGAGCGGCATAGGCATCGCCGAGATCGCCTGGGAATGCAGTGAGAGCCGTTGTCGACTGAGGGACGCGCCTGGCTCGGGCGTCCAGGCCTATAATTCAGTTTATGGCGCAGAGGGTGTGGCATCTTCCCAGTATTGACAAGTAGCCTCTCAATAGAGGACGTACGGAAGGGAGCGGTCACCAAACGAAGAACGGCGTGATGGATCGAGTCGACCTTCCAAAATTCACGCTGATCGGCTGTGGATGGGTAAACTTTGCAGCAGTAGTCTTATCTGCACCCTAAGTGCTGAACGTGACGGAACGAAGAATGTCCATGGCGCGGGTACAAGAGACCCTAAGGCTGCAGATATAGGGTTCCAAGGTGAGGAACCGGTCGAAAATACGAAAAAGGAAACGGTGCAAATCTAACACATCTAGGCCAGGCCATTTAAGCAATAAGTTCGGTAGCAAGGCAAACAAAACCCGTGTGCTTTGGCATAAGGAGAGATGCGGTTAAATATCTATCTGTTGGAGACGACGCCCAAGAGTTGGCATCTGGGCTGCACCAAAAGAGGTCGAAAGGTCGTCCAGGTAGAGCGTAGCGAGAACATCTTCCGGCAGCACCGGGGTGATGCCGTTGATGCTCAGGGCAAAGAGTGAAACTGAGGACACTTCCCTGCGGGACACCCTCTTCCTGCTCCTTTGGGCCGTAGAGGGCTCCCCCACCCATACGCGGAATCGAACATCTCGCAAAAATTCAGATATAAACATTGGGAGGCGTCCCCTCGCCCCCATCGTGTGGAGAGTCTCCATGATACCGTATCGCCATGCGGTATCATAAGCCTTCTCCAGATCGAAAAACACCGTGGCGTAGTGCTGTCTACGAAGGAAAGCCTCGCAGACGGCATTTTCCAGTCGGAGTAGAGCATCCGACGTGGAGTGGAACTTGCGGCAATGGCCCTAGACTTCCTGAAGCTGTTTGCCGTAAAAGACGACAAGGGCTTATTGGGGAAGGTTGGGCTCGCTATGTTAGCTAGTCTGTTTCTCCACTGGTAGCGGCGAAACCGTTTGTGGGCGGGGTAACTTCAGAGCTGGAGGACCATTATTTTTTGAAGGGTCCCAAGTCTCCAAGGTGCCACGACGGCCTTGGACAGGGATGTGGGAAGCAAGGTGCTCCCTTGGTGGTGTCCTCCTTTCGGGAGACAGACTTAGAATTCCCTAGAGACAGTATCGTGACCTCCTTCAGGAGGTTTGACCACTTAATGTTGGCACGCGTCTAGTTCGCCTTACGGGAAGGAGTCACATGTGGAGATGATGAGGCTACTGTGCTCATATGCCAGGAGAGGAGCCAGGAACAGAAGGTGCTTTTTTTTACGAGGCGTGGGATGTCCCAGGTTGGGAAAGGACCAAAAGAGCTTCGGTCGGCAGCAAGAATGGCCAGGCCCTTTTACTCCAGAAGATAGGCGCCACATTGCTTCAATGAAGCAGGGTGTGATTCGCCACAATTCACACAGTTGATGGTACACAATAGGTACTTATCGAGTAAGATCTTTGAGTAATAGACAAATTGTGTGTAAACTTGACTTTGCACATCTGTAAGAATGATTTGTGGGGTGGTAGTAGTAGCACCTGTGCGGTAGTGGCACTAAAGTCTTGATGAGGGAGCATTATAACCGACGCGCACTGACTCAGAGAGCCTGTCACAATCGAACTTGAACACCCCCCATCCTCGTTTCCTCATCGCATGTTTGACGTTGAAGGCTACTTGGTGGTCTTCTAGAGAGTAGTCCGTGAGTTTCCTTGCATAAACTACTACTATTCACAAAATTAATAGTATCGTGCGGCGTCACGTGCACAGGCGAGACATGAGTGTACGAAAAGCAGGAATAATGGTTGCCCACGGCAGGTTTCACGGCAGAAGGGTCCTGTTCGAAAAACGGGTGAGCTCCAGCTCACTACTTTTGCTGTAAAGCCAGTCTCTGGTGAAAAATGTGGCCTTTGGCCAACTTGCTGCTATTTGTAGACCGAATAACCAGGAAGCGTTTGAAGCCAGCCAGCGACAAATGCGAGGTAATCTCTCGAAGCGGAGAACCAATGTCAGTGAGGCTCCGCTCACCTCTTGGCCGCCTGCCGAAATGGTGAGGAGGACCCATCCATCCCAGGAAGGAGAGGAACCCTTAGTTTTCTTTCTGGTTTTCAGAGGAGGGCAGGGAATGAACCTGCTATTCAGTCTATCCTGAAGGAGCCCCAAGGATGGACGAGCCCAGGGCTCGGACGTATCATTCTCCGCGATGGTGACAAGGGGGCCCTACCTGAGCGAGATCCATTCTCTCCTCGGGGAGCCCATACCGCCTCAGGAGGATCTGGTTCTCCCTTAGGAAAAACGCTGGCAACTTGGGTGGGGTCACCTCCTGTCCCATTTCAACCTTCATAGCTGCCCGCCCCCCTAAAATTCTCGGGGACCCAACCGGGCAAGCAAACGTCATTGGGGCCAGCATACCAGCCAGTAACAAGGTCACGAACCTCGGATCAATGATGTAATGTCACAAAGACAAGGGGACAATGCAGCGCTTGTCCCCTCTAAGGGGGTTTGCCTGGTCCACCTGTTCTAATGGGAACGGGAACCGCGGGGGAGCTGCCTTTGCCTCACCTTATACTTGGCGGGCTCCTGAGAAGGCAAAGGGAGACCCGCTGCTCGTAGAGTACTCAGGAGATGATTCTGTAGGAGAGGCTAAGGGGAAAACCCCAGGAAACCGTAGCTATAGGAGAGAGAAACCCCCCCCTCTGATATGTAATTCTAGGCAGAGCACTTGGGAAAGCACAGGAGGGGGTCTGGGGGCACCATTTAAGAGGTAGAGAGGCCAGGGCAGCTCCTAAGATGGGCAAAAATACCAAACAACAAAACGAAATTCAAGACCCAAAAAACAAGAAGAAAGTACGCTCTGGCGCCGGGGGGAGACCCACCCACCCAGGGCGGGGGCCATGCGACCGACAACAAAGTAAAATAAATAGGAGGAGGCCAGCCTTCTCCAAAAAGTCAGATAACCACAAGTCTGTGTATACGAACCCGTTCCGAGTACAAGGGACAAGCGGTAGTGACCTCGCTCGTCCCGATACCGGAACATGTAACGGGCGCGCAGATCACCCAGACCGGGACACTCAACAAAAAATGTTGAATAGTCCGGGGGATAACGCAGTCGTCGCAGTTTAGTGAAGGAGAGCGCTCCATCAAATGGCGGTGCGTCCCGTGAGTGTGTCCAATTCGGAGACGACAGAAAGAAACCTGAAGCTTTCGCAGCATTGGAGGGTAGGTCCATGGGAACAGTGACGTAACAATGACACGCAACTTTAAGGCATCCAAGGTGTTGAATGACCCGGAACGAATAATGTCCAGGCGCGGGTACAAGAGACCCTAACGCTGCGAATATCAGCCTCCCAGGTGAGGTGTTGATTGAAAATAAGACCAAAGAAACGGTACGAATCCAGCACTTCCAAGCAAACCCCATTTAGGAACAAGTCTGGGTCAGGGTGGAGCCACGGATGGAGGCAAAAGTGCACCACCTTAATCTTGGCAAAGGATTTTTTTTTTTTTAAACAGCTCATCTGGCGACTGCCTACTTAGGCATTAGTCACCGTATTAAAAACTCGCCTAGTACTAGGCTACTTTAAAATAAAATTCAAGATACCCCCCCCCCACCCCCCCAAAAAGGGAAAGGGAAGCATCTTGGCCAAGGAAAACCGAAACCCGTGCGCTTCGGCATGGAGAGATATGTGGTTCAATGCCTGGGAGTCTATGCTTCGGAGTTGGCATCTGAGCCGCACCCAAAGAGATCAAAAAGTCGTCCACGTAGAGCGTAGCGAAAACATCTTGCGGCAGCACCAATGTGATGCCCTTGATGCTCAGGGCAAAGAGTTTGACACTGAGGTGACTTCCCTGCGGGACACCCTCTTCCTGCTCCATTTGGGCCGGAGAACGCTCCCCCCCCCCCCACCGGTACGCGGCATCGACGATCTCGCAAAAATTCAGATATGAAGAGTGGGAGGCATCCCCTCGCCCCTATCGTGTGGAGAGTCTCCATCATACCGTATCGCCATGCGGTATCATAGGCCTTCTCCAGATCGAAAAACACCGTGGCGTAGTGTTGTCTACGAAGGAAAGACTCGCAGACGGCATTTTCCAGTCGGAGCAGAGCATCCGACGTGGAGTGGAACTTGCAGAATCCGCACTGTGCAGAAGACAGATGGCCTCCGCTGTCCAGAAAAAGGCTAATCTAACATTTACCAATTTCTCCATCAACTTGCACACGCAAGAGGTTAGAGAGATTGGGCGGAAACCGGTCGGAGTAGAGTGATCTCTCCCCGGCTTGCGAAAGGCGAGCACAGTAGCAATCCGCCATTTGGACTTCCTTTTGTCACTGGCCTCATATACAAATAAAATACAAGTAGCAAATATAAAAATGAGCACAACACAACGCACATTTATCTCTTCCAACTCCCTTCTTACACACACCACATCCATCTCCCCCAAACTGCCAAAGAGGTTTCGAGATCCGCGCTCCCTTGACAGATATTGGATAGGATTGCTAAGGGTTCCCTGGTTCGTATCAAGACAGTACTACCTCTGTCTGTGTCTCCCCCCTCCCACCATTGAGGACAGGCCCCGAGTACCATTGGGCTTGCCAGCGATTGGCATTCTGATTTTTATGTGAATTTCATTATCCAGTCAGGGAAGCTCATTCATGACTGAAAAGCAGTCATTCTGATCTTGATGTCAATTTTATTATCTGGTAAGGGGATCTCGTCCACAACTTAAAAGGAAGGGCGACACAATTAATTAACATGTAATCTTGATTTGAGTCGTATCAACTTTGCTGTGATGGTTGGTTTGGGCTCTACATCAAACTGTAAGTCCCCACTGAGATAGGAATCAGACAAGGGACATCAGTGGTAAAAAAAAAAACAACTAAACCAAGGGCTACAACTGGTTGGTTTGGGCTCTACATCAAACTGTAAGTCCCCACTGAGATAGGAATCAGACAAGGGACATCAGTGGTAAAAAAAAAAAACAACTAAACCAAGGGCTACAACTGGTTGGTTTGGGCTCTACATCAAACTGTAAGTCCCCACTGAGATAGGAATCAGACAAGGGACATCAGTGGTAAAAAAAACAAACAACTAAACCAAGGGCTACAACTGGTTGGTTTGGGCTCTACATCAAACTGTAAGTCCCCATTTCTGATTTAAGGGAATTTAAGCCACTTGGGTATGGCTAGTTGAAGGATAGGGGCCACTTTCTGGTAAACCTCCTACCTGTAAAATCCACTTCGTCGGGTCGAAGATATTTGCCTGTTTCTTGGACTTGGAAGGAGCGTCCTTTGACCATTCCTTGAACAAGCAATCTTGCAAATGGCTCACTCTGGCTAACCGCCCCGATGCTGGCCAAAAATTTGTTCATAAATCGGGCGTAGTACAAATGGAGAAGAGCTGCAGAGACAGGCAACTTCAACAGGTTTCTCATAAAGAGGGGTCAGCTCACATCAATGCCACTAAAACCTACCCACCCCATTTATGGCCGAAAGCACAAAACCATTCATTCATAGCAATCGCATCCAATCAGGTTTTATTCTCTGCTAAAAGGCCCAAGGCACGACTCTCACCCACTTCATCTAATCACATATAATATTATCCACTCACTAGAACATAATTTTGGCTACTAAAGGATGCAAAAATTATCCTGATACATTTTGTTTTAAATTTGTATATATTTTATATTTGCACAAAGTATATATCAAATAAAATCATGAAAGGTGGCAAATTGAGGATAGCATACAGACTCTACTTTGAAAACACCTGAGGTGACCAAGAAAAAACATGGGTTCGTCATATGACAGGTGGAAGCTGTCAATTTATTCTAGAAATATGGTTGAAAGGTGCAAGAAGAGCCAGGCCTTTTGCTATGGAGAAAGCCGAAGGACCACCGTGATACCTGCTATATCTGTGTGATAGATGTTACAAAGTACAGACATACCATCATCTGTAGCCTCTGTCCCTCATGGTGATAACTTACCAGTACCACATCGATGGGCAAAATGTAAGGAGGAAAACTTCGCATAATATTCTACATTTTACACTTTTATGTAAAGTGGACTATTAATTTCATTCATATTTTGATTGAAGTTGCTAAATATAGTCATTTCTCTTTTTTTTAGCAGAAGATGGAATGGAGGATTTTTCATCAGAAGTCAGCAAGTTGCAGCAGCAAAGAAATCAATGACCATTTATACCAAATCAATTTAAGGCTGGACTTAGGATGGGATGGAATTTACTAAGGGAAGAATGCAGGACATCTGTGTACCAGAAACATGATGAATTATAAATTTACTTCAATGTTAGTTGGGATCTGTGTTTCTGTTGGATTAAAGCATCATCCTGCAGAATGGTGACCTTTCATAGACAGATCAATGCAATGTCTCAAAGCAGTGTTACTACACAGGGCAAACCAAAATCCATCTTTGCCTTTTAAACAGTCCATACAGAAGAAAGAAGACTTCAAAAATGTTAAAGACTTCTTGAAAAAATCAATTATACTGAATTTAAGAGGGATGTTCGTGGGACTTCAAGATGCTTGCCTTCTTGCTTTGGCTTGCAAGGTTGATACACAAAATATTTCTTTCCTTTGCTTATGGGATAGCAGAGGTGATGATCATCATTATCAGAAAGTGTGGCCCATACAACATGAATTACAGCCAGGGAAGTTAAATGTTGTCTAACAGTCTCAAATTCTGGAGGGAGCACACATCTTAAATGAGTGCTGAGGGCAGAAAGGCACATCTAAAATAAGTGCTGAGGGCAGAAAGACACATCTCAAATAAATGCTGAGGGCAGGAGGGGACATCTCAAATGAATGTCGAGGGCAGGAGGGCACATCTCAAATGAATGTCGAGGGCATGAAGACACATCTCAAACTCCAAGAAACTATTCACATACAGTGTGTAAACAAGTTATAGAAACTAAAGATAAGATTCGAAATTTTATACACACTCACTAGAGTGAATTTAATTTGTAATTTTTTCATTCATTTCATTATTATTACCACCACAAGTGGCCGGTGATTTTTTTGTTTTGGGAAAATTCAGGTTATCATTGGCTGAAGAATGTTCTTAAAAAAAATCAGGAAGATAAACAAAGAAAGAAAAGACAAATATTGCCCTGGCCTGAATGATAAGACATCTTACCCCATTGCCACCATGAAACAAATATAATTCACAACATGACATACACAGGCACAACTCAACTGAGACAAAACCTGCAGATACACAGAGTGCTGGGTCTTTGGGAGAAAATCCTGTCAAGGAATGAATGAATGGTACAAAACAGACGGGTGCTGCGTAAGTCCAAGTGAGCCAGCTCGCAGCCATTTTCAGAAAGAGAGGATACATTAAAATTTCAAATGTCCTTTAAAAACATAGACTATGGTTAACAATCTAAAAGATATATATAAAAAAGAGGAAGAGGAAGTAAAAACATAGAAAAATAAATGCCTCTAGAATGCTGTAAAATCAAAGTAAAATCATAAGACACGACACGTCTATCTGGTTCTAAAAATAGATAAAACATTAAATTTCCTTTAAAAGATTTGTCTCTGATCAAAATTTAAACACTTTGTTCATGTTAAAGGTGGACTCATGTTCGGAAAGGATGCTCCTCAGAACCTGGTGAGGACACACCCCTTGGCAAATAAAAGGAAAAAGCCGCCTTTGCCTTAAGAGTATGGAAACGTAGGCATTCAGCAAATAGGTGGAGTACAGACATTGGTACTCCACAGTGAGTGCACATTGGAGGCTGCTCAAGGCCTTCGATCAGAAAGCCATGTGTCAGACCACAATGCCCAATTCTCAGATGGCATAGAATAACATCCTGAGTACGGGTCCTAGTAGTGCATGGCCAGGGGTGGCGATTGACTGTTTGATGGCATGCAGTTTAGTTTGGGGGAGTTCATCCCAATTCCTCTGCCACTAGCCGACCACATACTCACGCATGTATGGCACGGCATCACAGAAAGGAAGAGGAGCGGGGGTGGAGGTTCCTAGAGATGCAGCTGCCTTGGCAACAGCATCTGCTCTCTCATTTCCTTTATACCCATGTGGCAGGTACCCAACAGAATAAAACTTTATGGAACGAGGATAAATAAAAAAGCCACTGTTGGATCTTTGAAACCAGTGGGGGATCTGGAAATAAAATGACTAAAGCCTCCAAAGAGCTGAGGGAGTCAGAGAATATTGTATAAGATCCCGGTGATGAAGAAGCGATGGTCTACAGTGCAGCCAGTATCGCGACAGGCTCAGCCATGAAGATAGAGGGTGTATTGGGCAGGCACACAGACACATGACGGGAGGGGAAGATAGCAGAAGCTCCTACTCCATCAGAGGATTTAGATCCATCTGTGTAGATAAAAGTCCTTGATTTGTGGCACAAAGTGTTCACAAAAGAGGCTTCATAGAACTGAAGGCAAACACTTGGTCTTGGGTTCGCCTGCCAGCACCTTGCAAACCCTCACGGGTGGCAATAGCCATGAGGGTACTTTAGGGATCTGATATGGAATAACTGATAATTTCCTCAGTTGACCTGTATCTCCAGTCATACGAAGGGGAAAGGGGCGATTCAGCGAAGGAAACCTGTCATATGAGGCCACCGAGTGAATATTATAGGTGGACTCATATACAGGTGAGTGGGGGAGCTGTTGCAGCTTGCAAAGGTACTGCAGGTTAAAATTAAGGCGGTGAGAGGATAGTGGAAGGACCGCACCTCTGAAAGGAGACTCCATACTGGAGAAGACTTGAATCCTTCCAAAGCTAGACGCACTCCCTGGTTCCTAATAGAATTGAGCTTATCCAGGTTTGAGGATGAGGCTGAAGAGTACACCTGTGACCCATAATCCAGCTTAGACTGGATCAAGGTTGTATACAAAAGCCACAGGATACGGCGATCACTTCCACACGAAACATGTGATAGAAGTTTTAAGATATCCATTCTCTTCAAGCAGGATTTTTTCAAGGGAGCTATATGGGGGACCCAGGAGAGCTTTGAGTCCAAGATAACACCAAGGAATTTAAAATGAGGCTCAAACGAGATGGGGGAGCCATACAAAGATGAGGTTGGATGTTCCCAGTAAACTTGCCTGAAATTGTAGAAATGAACTGCCTTTGTTTTTGAGAGTGACAGTCGGAAGACTTTTGCAGCAGCATTCTTGGCAATGATGTCAATAGACAGTTGCAATTTACGGATGACAAATGGCAGCCCAGACAATGCTGATAAAGTTGCCAAGTCATCCACATAAAGAGTTCTCATTACCTCAGCAAGAAGATCAGTAATAATGCTGTCGATAGCCACCGAGAAGCAGGTGATACTCAAAATGCTTTCCTGTGGCACGCCGTCTATCTGATCAAAGGGCTTGAATATGACATTTCCTACCCTACACGGAACGTGCATCCAGCAAGAAATTGTTGTAGGAACCTAGGAAGATGGCCTTTGATACCCTAGTCATATAGTTGCTTCAGGATACCATACCTCCAGGTGGTATCATAAGCTTTTTCTATCAAAAAAGACAGCAATGGAATGTTGTCTCTTTGAGAAAGCTTGTCGAATGCAATCCTCCATCCTGACCAGCAGGTCTGTGGTGCATTGTTTCTTTCTAAAATCCGGCTGTCAGGGAGAAATTAGGTTGTTTCTCCAGAAACCATACCAACTTGGCATTAACCATCCTTTCAAAAAGCTTGCATGGGGAACAAGTAAGGGCAATTGGGCGATAGTGGGTCGCAAGTGTCCCTTCCTTTCCTGGTTTACGAAGGGGAAGTATGATTGCTTTCCTCTAATTGGAAGGGTAACAAGCCTTAATCCAGATATAGTTAAATATATCGAGAAGATGTGAAATGAGTGTTGAATGCATATTCCTGATCATATCATAAGAGATACCATCAGGACCAGGTGCGGTGGATCCACATCTTTTAAGAGCCCTTCGAAGTTCATGAATGGAAAAGAGCTAATTGTATGGTTCATTATCCATACAGAGATCCATAAAGTTCAAGAGGCACTGCTCTTGTATTTTCATGACATGTTGAAATTCTAAGGAATAATTGTTAGGGCTGGAAATGTCAGCAAATGTCTTTGCAGGATATTTGAAATTCTGGACAAGTCTCCCAAAAGCTTCAACTATATTGGGGGCAGAGAAACCACTTGCTCTGCCCATGAGCTTTTTCACTCTTTTCCAGACTTTGTCTGGTGGAATTTGGTGGTTGATAGAGTTGATGTACCCTTTTAAGGAAATTCGGCGAACCTGGCGGAGAGTACGCTGTCATACTGCCCTGGCTCGGCTACGAGCATACTTAATGATGGCAGTAGGATTTTGATGGTAGCGACAACAAGTTCGCTTACACACTCTCACCACTTTGCTGCATTCCTCAGACCAAAAAGGGAGATGGGTCTTGTGGGAAGCAGTTTTGGAGAGAGGCATGGAAGAATTTGCCGCCTGGTTGACATGATCATGGAAGTTCTCCAGGACCATGTGTATGTCGCCCTGAGGAAAGTATCCAGAATGGTGAGAAAGGTATTTAAACTTTGGCCAATTGGCTTTCCTGGTGTTCCACCTATTGCCTGGTGGGGAAGGAGGGCCATCCAGGCATGAGGTCAGAACAACTGGGAAGTGATGGCTTCCTCTCAGATCAGGATCCACCAACCAGCTGTAATCTGCTCTACAGTCTGAGGAACAAAGTGACAAATCTACGCAGGTAGAGCTGTTGGTCTGGACATGGAAGGATGGTGGAGTGCCATCATTAAATAATGACACATCCAAGGTCTCCATAAGTCTCACAATCAGATTTCCCTTGGGGTTGTCATTATAATATTCCCAAAGGTGGTGTCTTGCATTAAAGTCTCCAACTAGTAGGAATAGGGTCGGGAGTTGGGAGATGAGATTGGCTAATTTGTTAGCCAAATCTGATACAACTACTCCTTAACCAGGAGAGAGGTACAGTGAGCAAACTGTGTATAAACGATTGGTATACACACGAATCGCAACTGCTTGAAGGTCTGTTCTCAATGGGATTGCTAAGTGAGAACAGTCTTCACAGACAAAATAGCTGAACCATGAATAGGTTCTAGTAGATTCTTAAAATATCCCACAAGGTGGGGGATATTGGGTAATCGACGAATACCCAATTGGGTCTCCTGTAATTCTATACAGCAAGGGTTGTAATCATGAAGCAGGAGTTTGAATTCTTGCCATTGAAGAAGATCCCTTGTAGATTCCAATGAACAATTGGAAACATATTCATCATTGTTTAAGGGTAATTAAATTTTTCTTTGCACCTGGTGAAGGTGACTAGGGTTTTGAACCTTTTTGAATTTTAGGTGTAATTAAAGTTTGAGGTATAGGTAGTTTGAATGTTTTAGGGATGGCTTTTTTATTAGAGGGCAAAGAACCATCTGTCAGTTGTGAATATGACAGGGTGGTTTTTGCTGGCAAAGATGCCTCCAAAGATATTGGGTCCTCTGTACTGGTAGGTAGTAATGCCGAGAGAGATGGTACCGAGTCATTCTGAAAGGTGGTTGGTGGGTTGAGAAACCCCAGAAGGCTAATTCTCCTCTTCCAAAAGGGCCACAGCCAAAGCTGGATCAGAAAAAATCTGTGCAGCTTCTTCTGGAGTTACTGATGCTGTGGATGTAATAGGCTGGCTAGTTGTGATTGATGGACTCAAGGCAGATTCAGTGGGAGGAGGGTGGATGTCCAAAGGTGAAACGAACACCACACAAACATCCTCGGACTCTGCTTCCATATCTTCAGGACATGTCAATGGTTGGTTGGATGCTGATGGAGGGGAATCTGAGGAACGGCGAGTCCTCTTGCACCTTGGTTTAGGAGAAGCAGGACCTCCCTAATGATTGGAGAGGGAGGAGGAGCATCATTCTGCGGCAGAGATTCTATTGGGGCTTCTTGATGGATATTCTGCAGCCGTAAAGGTGGAGGTTTGAATGGTCTCTGCTGTCTGGTACGGACTGGTCTGGTCGCTCTAAGAGCGTCCGCAAAACTCACTCCTGGTTGTATGTATAATTCTTTAGCTCTCCTTCTAGCATCCTTCATGCTAATTCGGAATTTATTCCAAAGAGCAACAACCTCTCTCTCATACAAGAAAAAGGTGCACTGTTTAGAGGTGGGTAGGTGATCGCCACCACAGTTGGCACAACAAGGGGGACGAGGGCACGGTGTTCCATGGAAATAAGAGGAACAATTGACACATCCTTCTCCTGTCTGCAGTGCTTACTGACATTCCAAAACGTTGACAATGAAAGCACCTACAGGGATTCTCCATGTAGGGCTTCACGGGAATACAGAGATAACCAGCCTTGATATTCTTAGGGAGTTCCAACCTATTGAAAGTTAATATGATAGTAGCGGAAGGAACTCTGGTGCCACTAACATTACAAGTGATGCGGCATGCACCAACTACCTTCTGAGAAGTTAGTTTAGCAACAAGCCAGTCCACATCATATTCAATAAGCTTCCCGGACCTGATAACCCCCTTACACATGTTAAAAGTAGGATGAGCTGAAGAGGAGATATTGAGGGAAGCAAGAGAATCTAGTGCTTTGATTTTTTTGATGCTGATGAAATGAAGAGGACCCCACAACAAGGCAGCCATCATTCCTAGGCCACATTTGGCAACAAAGTCTCCATAGACATTGAAAACGTCAGCCTTACTTATTGGTGTATTATTGTCTGATTTTAAACTACAAATCTATCATAATCAAGATCATCGTCGACCTCGAAACCAAAAGGATCGAGTCTAAGAAGATCAGAGTCATTGGTAGCATGGGGACCAGAAGCCTGGGGCCTCTGGGAAAAGTTTTTATTATTTTTACCCATAAATAGTTGTACTAAAAGAACATGTATCTCTGGGGAAGTGGAGTCATGTTACTGTAGTTGCCCCAAGACTAGGCGCTTTACACCGTCCTTAGGGTAGCCCTCCCCCACGCTACAGCTGTCGTTTTAAAAACAGTGCGGCTAGGCAAAGACCAACGCTGTGAACCGCTATCAGCCCCAGAACAAGCGCGGCCTTCAAGGCGATACCTCCGGTGAACATGATCAGCAACCCACACAGCGGTACTCAACACACTGGTGTGAGGATCCTTAGTCTGACTCCTCCACAGTGGCCTGTTCAGCAAGGTAGGACCCCTGAAGATAGATTGATGGACAATAATGTCCATCAGATTCTTCACTGACATAGCCCACTGTGTCATTGAAGTATGCAAGCCCCTCCACCACGACACGGTGATCCTCAGGGAGGGGATCCTGTCAAGGAAGTTCAATGAAGATGCGGGCCTAAAGGGTGGACCTTAGGCAAGGACAACTTAAGTAAGTTAAAAGAAGTGAAGATATGTGGGGGAAACATAGCAAGAGAAATCATGCAATCGGATTGCAGCCTAGATAGGCAACATCGCTGTTTCTCGCATTGAGTAAAGTCAGGATACATAAACAAGTATGCATTAAAAGTCTCTCAGATCACAATTACATAAGACTAGATCTTCACTTATGTGGGGGAAAGACAATAAAAGCAAGTAGAGAAAGTAGAGGAGAGCTGCATACTTCAGGAACAAGAGGAGAAACTGATATTGAGGTAAAGTTATCCCCTCACTATCTTCTCTCTGAGGTAGATCACCACCACACTATACATTACATTCAAAGTAAAGCAAAGCCAACTAGGCAATTTGTCACACTGAACAGAAAGCTAAGCTCACTTTCAATTACCTAAATTGTGTTTACTCTGAAATGAGATTAGAAACAAATGATGCAAACAATGCATCAAAGTCATAATGGCTATGGCTGGTCATTGGATGCAATCCCAATTAAGGAAAACCTTGACTATCTTATGGAGGGCGGGGGGGTAAAAATATACTAAGACACCTAATAAGCCACAAAGGGCTAAGAGATTTCACATCTCTCAAGAACCCTGAATCAGCACCTTTGAGTTATTTAAAAACTGTGTAATCTAATGAGTACATGAATGTATATTCAATCAAAAGAAAATAAGAAAAGAAAATGAATACATGTAGGTAGAAATCACAAGTAAAAAATTATAATCATCAACTGCTTTTCCACAGTGGGATGGTGTGCATCAATGCCACTTTATATATATCATGCAAGCAGAAACAAAACTTTCTGGTGCACAGTTCCCAGGAAAGCAGCTCTAATCCAGGCTTAGTCATGATTTATGATGCGCTGGAAGAAGGTACAAGTATTCTTCCTCCACCATATACAAGGATGATAAATACTATAATGGAGAGTCTGGTTAATCCTAAATACTAATACAGGGAGAATGCATCAAAAACCTGCAGATATAAATTCCTACCACAAAGATTTTGGTCCTTTAATCCAGAAATGACTTTAGCCAGCCAACAACTCAGGCGAGAAAAGCCTTGAAGAACCACGTTTTTGCCCATAGAACTACAACTTTGAGAACCTGTGGAATGTACCATGCTCTTTGCCTCCGATGTAGAGGTCTACAGGTAAAAACATTCGAGCTGTGTTCTTGTGAATGAGTTCTTGAGAGTTGTTGGGATCCAAATAGCGCAAGAAATACCAAGATGAGTCAACAAAAGTATCCATAGTGTCCGTTTCTCTTCTGGCAGTTTTGCCACATCTGAAGTACAGAAATAATGTCACCTACAAAAAGTAAGGTCAGCACACATTAACGTTAGTGGTCTACACCCACCCATTTCTGAAATAAGTTGTTGCAGTAGCATGAAAAAGGGTTTTGGAAAGATGAGTTCCTAGACCAACTCTCCATCTATGCTTAGTCATCTTTTAGGATATGCACCAAAGGACTAAATGCATATGCTTCTAGCCTCAAACTGACAGAATGGGTCATGAAATTAAACTCCAAGCCCCACAAACAGAAAAAACAAATGACTCAATAAAAATTGGAATCTTCTATAAAAATAAAATACTTAAAATTTGGGTGTGACTATACAGATTTCATCTTTCATCTTAACCAATGAGAACAATTCTGGGAGGTGCTTATGTTAATAGCACAAGGGTGATATTTGGTAAATTGTTATAAACATTATGCACATTTTTGTCATGGGCTGAAAAAATAAAAATAAATTACCTTGGACAGCAACATTTAAGCCATTCTTCACATCGCTCCAATGCTGCAGTCCCTTTGCCAATAAAACCTCCAATTTTTGGTAATTTTACAGGTAAATCTTCTTCTGGAACAGGTATAGTACCACAATCATCACAGTAAATAATAGGAATTGGAGTTCCCCAGTAACGCTGACGAGATATCAGCCAGTCTTTAAGATTAACACTGCTGATATAACCACCTCTATTCAAAAGCTGGAGATGGCAAACAATATCTGACTGTTCTGGAGAAATGGGAGAAGATGGCACATCAAAACCACAATTTTTAGCCATATTTTTATCCTCCTCATTCAACTTTGGGATCCCAACATAAATATCTTGTCCATCCTCATAGGGCACATCATCACTAACAATAATAGGTATAAGTCTCTTGGAAATGGGGTTAACTGCTCGAATCTTAAGAAGTATCAAGTTATGTATAATGTGATCCTTGTTCTTATCTTCATTAAAGAGGTGGTCAGATTTGATGGCTAAAAAAGTGACACTTTCCAGGTGTTCAGGCTTGGCCATCCAAACAGAAAGATGACTAAAGTGGGCCATTTTTTGTAGACTCTTGTCTACCACTTCCATCTCAATGGTGTACCCATTGCATTCTCCAATCCAGTTCCTCTGGATTTTTGCGATGTCTTTCCAGTTTTCCAGTGAGGGATCTGAAAGGCCCTCAAATAAGTCTTTTGAAAACCTAAAAAGAAATATATATAAATTTATATAAGAATGTGAAAAAAGTAGGAATATATATGAGGTAAATTTTTCACATAGAAATCTACTCCAGAAACATATGATGCTACTCTCCAAACATCAGGAGTGGGTGAACCTGTTTTCATACAGGACAGTGCTCTATGGCAAACTAGTGTTTGAAAAATACTTAGCAGAAAGGATTTTCAAAATGTATCCATTGTACTTTTTGCCTATTCATCAGCAGGCAACCTATCTTAGCCCTTTTAATAATGGTTACATCTATTATTAGTAGTGAGGATATATAAAAAATAAGTGATACTTCTATCTGCACAAGAAATTAAACCAATTTCAAAGGTCTTTAGAGCCTTTTATTCCATGACACCTCCACCCCCACTTTCTCAAATTTAAAGCTATATACCAATGAGGGAAAGTCATGAGGTTTTTTTTTTAATTTTAGGAGCCATCTGGCAACTACCCACTTGGGCATAAGTCACCGCAATCACAACAGCCGAGAACTAGGCTACTTTAAAATAAGAATATGAAAACACAACAACAATAAAAGGGAAAAATGGCAACAATTAGGAAGCAAGCTCCGGCGTGGGGGGAGGTAGGCATGCCCCCCAGCGCAGGAGCGTGCGACCTAGAAAGAAAACAACAAAACCTAGTTAAATAAAGGGAAGAAGGCCGGCCTCACCTCAAGAGTGTACAAGTCCACCAGTCATTGTAAACGAACACGTCCAGAGTACAAGGGACAGGCGGTAGCGACACCACCCCATCCCGGTACAGGGACAGGTAACGTGCGCGGAGATTGTCCAGACTGGGACATTCAACAAGAATGTGCCGAACAGTCTGGGGGACGACGCAGTGGTCACAATACGGCGCAGGCGAGCGCTCCATCAAATGACGGTGAGTCCCGCGAGTGTGTCCAATTCGGAAACGACAGAAAGCAACCAGAAGCCTTTGCGAAATTGGGGGGTAGGTCAAAGGGAACAGTCGCGGTGCAATGGAACGCAACCTTAAGTTCTCTTCGACCTTCTCCCATCTTCTTTGCCAAGCAGCCCGAAGAGCTGCCCGTATTCCTGCGATGTAGTTGGTGTGAGGAAGAGCGAAATGCTGGTCCGGTCGCAGAGTCTTCGCGGACTCTTTGGCGCGCTCATTCCACGCAATTCCTACATGTCCAGGAACCCAGAAGAAGATAATCTCGACATCTGCCCGGCTCGCCAAAACCGTGGCATCACAGATATCGCGAACCAGGGGATACAGAGATTCCAATGCCCCGAGATCACTCAGGGCGCTTTGTGAGTAGCTATGAATAACAATCCGGTCTCCAAACCGGGCACGTTGCGTAATCTCCCGTACAGAGTGGTGTATTGCCACCAGCTCGACCGTGAAAACAGACGCAGCGCCTGGCAGAGTCCCGCTGACTTCAAGCAGAGGGAATAGGGCGTGGAAGCCTACCCCCTCTTGGGACTTGGAGCCATGCGTATACACTGGCACGGTTCAAGCGTGACACACGGGGTGCTCAAAAAAAGCCAAATGCAATACTCCCGACGCTGTAGAAGCTTTGGGAGCAGAGGCGTGGCGACAAATAGCCAAATGTGGTACCCTCCAGGGTGGCGTCTTGGGCAGAACCAGGGGCACCACCGGCCCGAGAGCTATACGTAGCTCTCGAAGGAGTTTCCTGGGTCTAAACCCAAAGGGCTTAGGGTATGACTTGCGTCTCTCGGCGGCATAGACACCGTCGAAATCAGCTACAGATGCAGTGAGAGCTGTTGGCGACTGAGGGAAGCGCCGGGCTCGCGCGTACAGGCGAATAATGCACTGTACAAGGCGAGGAGCGAGTGGCAACTCCCCAGCATCGACTAGTAAGCTCTCGTTGGATGAAGTGCGGAAGGCACCGGTCGCAAGGCGAAGGCCGGTGTGGTGGATCGAGTCCACCTTCTGCAATGTTAAGAGTATGAGAAGATTGGAGGCAGCCATGTGTTTTTTGAGGAGGATGTTGCGAATACCATGGACAGATCGAGTTACCAATGAAGTACTGAGGAGGGCAGGGGCAGAGAGACAAATAATAGGGAATATAAGAAGTTAATTGAAGTTTTGAGGACATATATTGAGGCAGAGGGAACTGGAGTGATTGTCTGTTGGGAGAGTGGAGGGAAGAAGGGCGAGTGGGGACAGAGGATGAAATTTATGAATAGCTTACTGAAAGACTTGGGAAGACACTGCAGGATGGTGGACTTGGTCAGGATGTCTCGAGACAAACATCAGTGGAAGTACATGGTTAAAAACATCACGTGACTGGCACAACCGTAAGATAAGGATAAGAAAAATAGTAAACGTACAGGTATCCGTAATGAGTATCTGCCCTTCTGGATATCGGTATTGGTATCGTCCCATCCTGCAAATCCTCCTGCAAGCAGTGAGTCTGGGAGGGAAAACTGCAGGTATTGGGGCCAGGAGGGAACACTGCAGGTAGTGTGGCCAGGAGGGAAAATTATAGGTATTGGAGCCAGGAAACACAATCCTCCAGATATCAGCCACATAAAAGGATACACAAGGAAATGAAAGATAGGGGAGGGGGCAGTAGAAGGAGAAAAGGTTTGGAAGAATGCAGCCATGTTAAAAAACCCCAACAGCAGGAGTCAGGGGATAGCCCCCCCCCCCCGCCTTGCCCAACCTGGGATAAATGGACAAAGGCTGGTCAGCAGCTGGCTTGGGAAATTGGGGAGAAGAGGATGGTAAAGAAAAGCGCAGAAAAGTGGCAAAATGGAAATATCTTGAAGGAATGAAGCTCAGGTAGTCTCAATCTAATTCACACTTGAACCAAGAGGCCATGCCACTCCTCCAGGTATCAGGTGTAATAGTCTACAATACCCTTTTGAGAGTATTGCAAACAGATAGACAATATTAATGACTCAAAGGGATGAGGAAGGGGGGGGGAACATTCATCCATAAGCAATACAATAAAATGAAAAACAAGGAA
Organism: Ceratothoa steindachneri; assembly: GCA_963969495.1. Classification (NCBI taxonomy): domain Eukaryota; kingdom Metazoa; phylum Arthropoda; class Malacostraca; order Isopoda; family Cymothoidae; genus Ceratothoa; species Ceratothoa steindachneri. The sequence continues at coordinate 9,750,927 of OZ018334.1, forward strand.
CTATTTGTTTCTTTGTTACAATAAAGCTGAAAAATTATAAATGATGCAACAATCAGGGGAATTTTTTGTTTGCCCCTCAAAATTAGCATCAGAGTGGCAGTGCAGTGCAGTAGGGTGAAAAATAATTCATTTGAGGAAAGTGATGGTCAACCCATCTTATTGACTCATCAATTTAGTCAATCTTTTCATGTGATCACATGAAGAAATAAGCCACATTAGGAATGCTGCTTCCTTTGCTCAATTTTTTAAAAAAAGAAGGGGCCCAGTAGGTCGTGCATTGTGCCACCAATCCTTCGCATCATGGGCAAGATCCTCTGACTGGATAAGGAAATGTATATGAAGATCAGTATAAAAATTGCTGGCAAAGCCCAACAGTGTTGGCAAATAAAAAAAAAAACAGCCCTAAAAAAACAAGGTTTTATTACAGGGTTTTGGGAGTCTTTTTCAAGTGAAATTTGAAAAACCTGGGTTTGGTTGTTTTTTTCAAAATTACACTCTTTTTTTTCAAGAAATGAATGCTACTTATTATTTGATTCAAAATTCATATTTAAGTTTATAATTTCAACAAATATGTAGCAAATTAAAGTTATTTCTCTGATACTGAGTCATAATTCATCTCTCCTTCTACAGGTTATGGCTATCATGTGTACCTACAATTCTCCATCAGTGATCTGTTCTTACTATAATATAATTATTAAACTAATTAATTATCATTATAAAAATAGAGATAGCTATTTTTTTCTACATTATTCTAATGCTTGTAGCGTTTGTTTTTAAAAAAACAAAACAAAATAAAACCCGGGTTTTAGGGGGCTTTTTCAAAATTTGGGTGTTTTTGCCAACCTTGAAGCCCAAAGGCACCAGAGGCCAGTCCTTAATGGAGGGAATCAGGTAGTATTGGTTATTGGACATATAAAGTGAGGAAAATAATAGTAGACATTTTGAGTAGTAGAGAAATAGTGTGGTAGTATTATGTTTTAACATCAACCAGTGATCATAGAATTGTGGTTCCACATCAAGAGTATATTGATATGGGTATAGGGAATAGGGGGCAATAGTGCTCCACATGAGGGTATATGGATATGAGAGTATGGCCTCAATCAGCATGGTTCCTAAATAGAGGATAGAGTAAGTATGTGGTGTTGAAGAGGCCAGACCTCCTTCTACATGCAGTGATTGTGTCTGTTCTCACTTGGGATCAAACCTGGACCTAGACATTAGAAAGCCAATGATGTATCTACTCGGCTGGTGAGCAATGTAATAAGCTTCCCATCTGCATACAAATAAAACACTATTTTCACACACTCTTACATTTCCTCTATCTTCAAACGAGTGTGGTGAGAAATGAACAAAATGAAACAAACCTTGTTGCTTTGATGAACCATTGCAAAAGTTTCTTTCGCTCGACTTTTGCGCCTGATCGCCATGAGCAGCCATTCTGGTCAACTTGCTCACTTGCTAGAACAGTTTTATCCACCGGGTCCCAATTCACTATAGCCTGAGCAACAAAAATATTGACACATCACAAAATATTGCATTAGGAAAAGGGAAATTGATGCCGGCTGACAGAGAGAAGAGCAAGTGAACAGACCTAATCACAAATGGAAAGTAAAATTGAATAGATAATCCTTCAACCAATTTAGAGGGTAGGTTTAAGACCCAATATCCTGCCAATGTCCTACCCCCAACATTTATCTGTATTGCCATCAATATGAGGAATAGTAATGAAAGGGATAACTAACCAGCTGTGCCAATGTAGTGCACACTGCACAGTTCTTTCCTTTCTAAATTAGTAAAGGGCCAGAAAAGGATCATCTAAGACCTTAGTGGATGAGTAAGACAACTATCAATATGGTGGCAGTTGCACATCCTGGCTAAATGCGAGTAGATCTTATGTATGAAATGAGTGAAGAAGCACATTCTGATATAAAATTCCAAGAATGATTTAAATAATTAAGATTGGGTCATATCTTACTAGCCTTGACATGTTTTAAAACTAAGGATGTAACAGACAGTGATTTAGCTGGATAACTGGATATCCAGTTAAATTAATGCCGGATTTGGATATCTGGTTGGATATTTTTATAATTATCTACAAATGGATTAAACGTATCATTCAGGTTCAATCCTTTACAGATATTGTAATAAAAATAATCCTTTACCATTTTACGACATTTCATCATGAGGTTGGGGGTTGGCATGCATACACAACATTCCTGATGATACACTCTCAGGAGTATATTGAGAGAATTAGCCCCACCAGCCTTCAGCGTGGCCACAATGTGCTTTAAATGCTGACATAGAAGTATCCTGGCTATAAAATGCAGAGAAAGTGGTTGCAAATGACTCAGTATCAGATGTAGGATTCAAAATTGTAGCCTGTACTAGTGAATGAAGGGAGGAGGGGGGGGGGCAGTGAAAATTTGCCTAAAATGACTTGGGTAACATGCACGAAGATCACTCAGACTGGGACATTCAACAAGAATGTGCCAAACAGTCTGGGGAGGGGGCAACAAAAACATTGCAATAAAGTGCAGGAAAGCAGTCCATTAAATTGTGGTACATCTTTCAAATCTGTCCAATTCAAAGATAAGAGAAAGCAGCCTGAAGCAGCCGTAGCATTTGGGGATAGGGCCATGGGAACAGTCGCACCGCAATGGCCAGCAACTTTAAGTTCCCCTCAGAAATCTCCCATCTTCTTTACCAGGTATCCAGGAGGACTGACCATATTCCTGCCATGCAATTAAAGTGGCAGATTGGTAACACCTCCACGGAAGCATGATGGATGATAAATAATAAATAATCTACTGACAAAGTGATTTTTGACATTTTTACCATCACTTTTACATTCAAAATGTGCTTGTCAGAATTTTTATTTTACAAATAGTAAAAAGTCCATCTTGCCAAATATATTAACATGAGGATTCTTCAACTAAGCCATAAATCATGTCTAGCAAAAGTGGTTGCTGAATTATGGCCATCCTGCCCCCAACAAACAGTCTTGGATTGGTTCTAGGCCCATAAATGATGTCAGACACTCAAAACCAAATTTTCCCAGTTTTAACATATTTGTGTGGGGTTAAGAACTACACTTTTTTAGATTTCAGGGCACCCCCTTGCTGGGAACATGCTATTGTATATGCATACTAATGATAATGATTAGTTGCAATTACCTCTCAAAATTGAGACTAAAGCAAAAAGATATCAAGAATTAATTCATCTGAATGATTAAAAGGCTCATATTGAAAAAAAAAAAAGACATCATTACAATACCTCTTGTCTGTAAGCAAGTCTGGCTTCAAACAACTTCAAGAAGATATATTGTGTCCACTTATAATATTCTGGATTACAGGTTGCAAATTCTCTTGACCAGTCAAACCTGCAACCCAAATCAACTAGTTGCTTCTTCATATGTGCTATATTCTTCATCGTCCACTCTTCGGGGTTCTCACCCCTGTCAACAGCAGCATTTTCTGCAGGGAGACCAAATGCATCCCACCCCATAGGATGGATCACCTTAAAAAATAAACAAACCAGGGCTGTAAAAAGGTAAAAAATAATTCAGAATTACAAATAATGAAAAAGCATGTCTTTTACCTTTCTCAGTAACTTATTAGCAAATTTAAAACAAATAGTAGTATTAAATTTCCATTCAATTACTTGAATTTTAACAGACTCAGGAGGAGTGGTCTTCAAGCTAACAATGAATGAATGGTTAAAACAAATTCATAGTTTATTTTCTTTTCTTGGATAGATCAATCACTATATCTGCACATTTCTACTAAATAAATGCAACTTACTTCCCATCCTTTCATACGGTAAACTTGAGCAACTGCATCACTAAGAGTGTAAACGCGAACATGGCCCAAATGGAGTTTGCCAGAGGGGTAGGGGAACATGGATAAAATATACTTCATCTTTTTACCCAACCTGAATAATGAAGGAGGTCAAAGTCTTAGATATTATATGCATTGTAATCAATAAATTTCTCACTATAAATACCTTTAACCAAAGACCTAGTGTAGCAACACCAAAGATGCAGAGGCATTCTAATACCTAGAGCAAGCAGATAAGGATAAATTCCCAATCTGTATGTTGACTAAAGGAATTGAAAGAGAGAATAATCTCATCATTCTCTTCCACATATCCCCATATTCCTCCACTTTTATAGACTTCACCCGACTCTGTAGATGAGGTTCCTAACCTCCTCACCATTTCCTTGGAGATGTGCTCACCTCTTAAAAAACTTTGCTCCTCCTCCCTTTCATAACTCTCGACTCAATTGGAGAACTGATATAAATGGATCTATCCGAGGGAAGATGTGGAAATAACTGAGTCAAAAGTACCAGTTTTCAGGGGAGCTTTCTTTAGTGGAAGTCACTGACAGGGACTTTGTGGACAGTGTTTTCCATTGTTTGATGGTGACAGAAGCACAATCTCAAGTATCACACAATATCACAATGGGAGTCAGCATCTCCCCTTACTTTGTTGCCCCCTGATTTCTTATGATGTGCTGTAGTAGTGTAGTATAGTCCGCCTTCCCTCACCATCCCAAATGTCTATAGTTCCTGCTGACACAGTGCCACCATGGATTGCTGGACCCACAAGACTCAGTTACTCAGGGTTGGCAAAAAAAAACAACAAAATTTTGAAAAAGCCCAATAAAACCTGGGTTTTATTCTGGGTTTTTTCAAATCTCAGGTTTTTTAAAAAAACAAACTACAAGCATTAGAATAACGTAGAAAAAGAATAGCTATCTCTATTTCTATAATATTAATAATTAATTAGTTTAATAATTATATTAAGGTAAGAACAGATCACAGTAACAGATCACTGATTGAGAATTGTGGGTACCCATGATAGCCATAACCTGTAGAAGGAGAAATGAATTATTATGAGTCAGTATCAGAGAAATAACCTTAATTTGATACATATTTGTTGAAATTATAAACATAAATATGCATTTTGAATAAAATAATGATAAGTAGTATTCATTTCTTGAAAAAACAAACAAGCCCAGGTTTTTTCAAATTTCACTTGAACCCCCCCCCCCCAAAAAAAACCGGGAATAAAAACCAGGGTTTTTTTTTATTTGCCAACCCTGCTGTTACTGGGGATTTGTCGTGTCTGGCTATGTTGTCATTAGGTTTTGGTGTTTTCTAAAGGTTGGTCAAAGCATTGGCAGTTTTCATTGTTTGCTTGTTAAAGTGTTTGTAGCATTGCAATTTGAGATGGTGACCTGATCTGAGTCTGGAGTCTCTAGTGTTTCTGGGAAGGGATAATTATTCCTTTACTATGCCTGGTGGAGTAAGTGCAGTATGGGATTGATTGGGAGCTTATATAAGTGCAGCTGATTAATTGAGTGTGGATGCTGTTTCTTGTTGCAAGTAAGCAAGCAAGTAGAGGTGTAGATTGTGTTGAAATGGATTGGTGTTACTTTGTAGATCATTAGGGTGGGGTGAGTTGTGCTGAGGCAGACATGAGTGTGGTTGGAAGTGTGTCTTGGAGTAGAACTGTGAGTCTATCAGGTTTAACTGTGTATGAACAAGGATAATTTTGGTTTCTGAGTGTAGGCAGGTTGAGGTGTGGTTTGTATATGTTAGATTTATAAGAGGGCTTAGTACCAGGCATAAATTACAAGATATCTTTGCAAATTTAGGGTTTCTTTTTGTTGTCCAAGGCATTAAGTTTTTTGTTGTTTTTGTTGCAAAAGTTTGTCACATGGTGTATAAAGGTCATGTGTGTATCATAGATAAGGCCCAATATTGTAAGCATTTTATTTAGTGGGATGTGGTGATTTTGTTGTACAATGTTAGGGTGGCATTATGATTCATGATGGTGTGAGCTGAATAATGTTACGATGGATTTTTGTGGGGAAACCATCATTCTGTTGTTTTGGATCAATTGTTCTAATTGCAGGATATAGGTTTCTATGTTTCTCTTGGCTCTATCTATATTTCTGTGTTAGGATGCTATTGTGAGCTCATTTGCAAATGATTATACTCTTACAAGAGGACTGTTGGGGGAGGATATGTCATGCATGAAGAAGTTGAAAAGTGTGGGGAAGAGAATGACACCTTGCAGGGCACCATTGCCTAGTGGCATACATTTTGAGTTTAGTTGTGAATGACCCTGGCTTGTCTGTTTGAGAGTAAGTTGGTGAGCCATTTCTTCTTTTGGAGGATGTGTGTTTAGCATGTGTATAAGGATCTGACCACTAGTGTGACACTACTATTATGATAGACGGATGTAGATAGGAATGTATTCATTTGTAAGATGTTTTAGGGGGATATGTTTCAGGCTTGGATAGGTTGGAAGTCAGGAAGTATTTTATTGAGTAGCAGACCATTGGAACAACTTGCCATACAATGTGGTTAACTGTAAAACTTTTACACTAGCATGGCTGAGGCAGGGTGCTGCAGATATTTCTCTATTCTTGCCATACAAAAAGTTAATATGTATGACTGGCTTTCCAGCTAGGCCTTTGTGGCTTTTTTTCATTAGTTGAAATTCCTTGTTTACATCTAGGGCCTAGTAGTATAGTTCTTTGTGGTGGTAGGTTTTAGTTAAAACCTTTAGTATGTATTGTGGTAGATTTGTGAGTAGAGTTATGGAGTGATTTTTAGGGAAACCATGTTTGTAAGGGATTGAGGGGCATTAGTGTTGTGATTTGTTTTTGTATTATCTATTTTGGATTGTGTTGAGAGGAGCAAGAAGGATCTGTATGATGATGGTTTATTAGGTATAACTTTAAAGCTTTTTTCTAGATGTTAAGAAGATAAAAAAGCCACAAAATGACATGCAAAGAGCACCAACACCTATGTCCAAGTGAAGGTTTGGAGCCATGATGGGTCTGTTATAATATACCCACTGACATTCCTCCAACAAAATATTATTTTTCATTCTTTCCATTTCCAGATCTTGCACTCAATTATAGCCACAGTTGCTATAGACCTTAAGAGAGAAACCTTATAACCCAAAAGTATACCTCAAATTTTTTCCTTGGTTTCCTTCTGGAACATTTCTAACTGCATTCTTCCACTTATTTTCAATTGCCTTCTGTTCTGACTGGGTGAGGTATTTAATCTGAGAAGGTAAAAAATATGCAAAATGTAGTATATAATGAACATTTTAGAGACAACAAATCAAATAAATATGGGATATAAGTTAAAAGTAGAAGTTATTCAAAATGGATTAAATAATGATTTTTTTGGGGGGGGGGGGCAAAATCTATATAGAACTATTGAAAGAGGTAGGAGGGAGGGGGGCAGCAAGTAAAGTAAGTAGATATGTACATTTCTTCTTTTCAATTAAAAATTTGGAATGTCATAAAATTAATTTTCCGCCATTACAGTCATTTCCTATTTTGAAGTTACTGATCCATGAGAACAGTACTTACGCACCTCTACAGAACAAATTTTACATTTATCTAATGCTGCATTTATTGGGAAGAATAAATTTGTCAGGCATCATATCCAAAGGAGTAAAAATATAGACTACTATAACCTGAAAAGACAAAATTAATATAAAAACAAATGATTAACTCACTGGCATCCATGGTTCTGATAGTTCTGTTCCAAGTAATCTTTTTGACAAAATAATATTTCTTTTTAATTTTCTCATATAATATTTAGTTGATATTAATTTCAACATTGCACTTGATTTAAATAGGAAAATATAAAAAAAATTATAAAAGTAATATATATATATATACAATTTTTACTGCACATACCTAATATCTGAATATGGAGTGTAAGTTGTTCTAATATATGGCAGTTGCCACAACCAACTTGAGATCTTATCTGTTAGCACAGTAGTTACAGAGAAGTGAAAATGTATAGAATAAACATAGGTCAAGTAGTCTAATGAAAGGCAATGAAGGAAAATTGAAGCATGCAATTGATAAATTAAAAAAACTATATATAATGATGGCTACCATAACAATACCATTACTAATACAATCAAATATGTTGACAAACTGTGTTGAGGCTGAGGACACAGAAACCTCCATAGGTCTCCTTCTGGGTTTACAAAAGGATAAAATAAGGAAAAGCAGTACGAGAAAAGGGTGGGAAGAAGCAGACATGTCTTAATCTACCATCCTAATCAGTCAAGAGAGAGGCCTAAATATAAATCTTCGAGTGATGTCAATGTACAATAAAAGCACTAAGCTCTCAAGAATTGGTTACATATTTTTTTTCTTAAATTCTTGCAAGAGTACTCTGAGAAAGAAGTTGACTGACTGCTGGATAGAGCTGTACCTGCTTTTTAAGCTAAAGCAAAGAATGCTATCAATCAATCTTCCCTTTTCTTATCCCTACCCCCCCTAAAATAACATAACAATTTCAACAATGACAAAAGCCTCAAAGACCTATCAAAGGTCAACCACATCCACCAAAACCCTTCCACAAATTGCATCCATAGGATTGTGTCAGATCATGCATCTACAATATACAATTAGAACCATACCCAGGAGGGTGTTAAAAATAAAAAGCATAACCATCAAGGCTCGTTAAAATCCAAATCATCCATTATAAATAATAATAAAGAACTGCATCCACAGGAATGAGTCCAGCCCCCGCACCCAACCCAAAAAACATTTCAGTTTTGACTGACTACTGTCTAAGGTGGCAAACCATTCCAGTAATCTACCACTCTATTGGTGAACAAATATTTTCTAACATCCAACCTGTACCTCTGTTTTTTAATTTTCAAGTGGTGACCCCCAGTCCTATTACTACCTTCCAACTCAAATAACTTGCCAAACTCCAACTACCTTCCAACTCAAGTAACTTTCCAAAATCCAACTTATCCATCCCCAAAAGATTTTAAAAAGCTCAATCATATCTCCCCTCACACACCTTCTTTCAAATGAGAACATATTTAGTACCCTCAGTCTATCTTCATATTCAAGGTGCTTCAGAAAGGTATTATTTTTGTTGCCCTCCTTTCTAGTGACTCTAGCAGGTTGATATCATGTCTAAAATGTGGTGACCATGCTTGTATACAGTACTCTAAATGTGGCTGACATACTAGTGGTAGAGTTTAAGGATAACCTATTTACTCTTGTAGTTAACATTCCTCTTAACGTATCCTAGCACCCTATTTGCTATATTTTTTGCCTCAATACACTGAATTCAGCTAATGCCCATCCATTTCATAGCTAAATTCCTTATTATTCCTTCCCATGTTAAGAACTTTGCATATTTTAAGGTTAAAACTCATCTGCCACTTCTGAGCCCAAGCTAATAACTTATTTAAGTCACTCTGCACTTTAAAGCTACCCTCAACTTCTTTGACTACAGCTGCCAATTTAGTGTCATCAGCAAAAATTGATACTTTGCTATTTACAGCCTCCCCAAGATCATTTATATAAACTATGAATAATAAAGGGCCTAGAACGGATCCCTGAGGTACGCCGCTGATAACGTCCCTCCACTGTGAGCTCACTTCATTCAGCAAAACTCTGTATCCTGTATTTCATCCATTCAGTTATCCAATTCAAAACTTTCCCACATATCCCAGGCATTTGTAATTTGTGAACTATGTGGAACCTTATCAAAAGCTTTGCTAAAATCTAAGTAAATTACATCAAATTTCTCATCCTGGTGTTGGAGCTATTTGCAAGCTTATCGCACATATTTTGAGTGGCCAGCTATGAATGCTAGCATGGCCAAATAGAACCAGTTGTGCTTGTCTTGTTAGCATACCAAAGTCAATTATAATATCAAGACTACTCTGGCTTCTTTTCCTCTTCATTCATCATGTTTTGCCTCATATCTACATCGATCTAATTGGTCATTTGCCTTATTCCTGATATTCGAGCTTTGATTGTTACCTGAGCCTTCATCTCGGATTGAGTTTCCCCGAGTTTCCATCCCCCCCACTATATTGCCTGACCACTGGATCAAATTTGAATTTGAAGAATGTCAAGTGCATGTGTCAGTTATTGGATTTTTTGGTATCACTACCATGAACTACCATCCCCAAAGTAACGGTGCTGTTGAACTTTTTCCTAGACAGGCCAAGCTAGCCTACTCTCCATGGACCACAGTATTAGGTGGAAGGAAAGTGCCAATTAGAATGGTCAAGAACTTATTTTAAAGAAACAAGGTGGAGGCTCCTCTATTGTTGGAATTTGCAACTGCAGTGGAGGGGATAGGAATAAAGCTTTGCAATCTACAATTACAACAAAGGAACAAGTGCATGCACCAAAAAACAAACCAATATAGGCATCCCTGTAGGTGCAGTTTGTCCTCCTAATGATGCAAACAATGAGTGCACTTCAGCAAATGAGGTTAGGCACAGTATACTAATCTTTCTACTACTACTCACTCCACTCCTCACCCTAGTTTTCAGTCTTATTCCTCTGATACATACTGATATCACTGGAAATTTAGAAGCAACATAGTACAATGTGTAAATCCATGCAAATTCTCCATATACTTTATTTCACCTCACCAAATCTCAGCAGGTGTATGTTGGTAGCATCACAAAAAAATGGACATAAAGCAGTAAATGTTTGAATGTCTTTTCTTGTGTCAGACTGGATCATGAAGGGCTTGGGATGATAAAAACTAGTGACTCTGGATTGGAACAATATTATCTTCCTTTTGGAAGGATGCTTTGTTCATGCAGCATTCATGGCAGATGCCATGAATGCTTGTCTCAAGCTAATTTGAGGTTGTTGATTAACAATATATAACTGAAAATTGTGATGGGTTGGCAGCTAATTTAACAAAGATTTATATATAGCTGTACACTGCACTCATTCATGCTGGTATAATAATCCAAGAAACTCACCATCCTTTTCCTCTTTAACTTCACCACATCACTCTTCCACAAAGCCATTTTCTTCCCTCGCTTCAGTGCATCACTATCATATTATCAATTACTTCAGCATACTTTAAACTGTAAAGGCAGGTGATGAATGGGTCCAACACTTCTGCATCAACTTCAACTCTGCAGGTTGTTCCATCTTTCAGTACAAATAACCTTTTTTCCAATTATTCACCCTTGATAGACACTAGTATTCAATGTAGTGTCCTTTCAGCCTTCAATGTGACAAAGCTTGACCTCCTTCAAACTTAATTTTGTTGAGAAGCTAACAATTCAGACATTAGCACATAATGATATGATACCTTGAAGAAGTTTCCCTTGTAGTCCATCAAGTTTTTCCATGGACTTTTGTCAATACTAAGGTAGACTGTCTTATCTTGGGCTTTAATTTCCTTAGGACTTAGGCATAGTAGTAGATAGGTCACTGTGTGGTGGACCGAATGTGAGTGTGTGCGAAGGGCCATTCTCCCTCCCTCTGTAAGAATGTGTGTATGAACGGAAATGTTTTGGGGTTTTTTTTTCTTTTTATATATATAAATTGAGTTTCATGTTTTGTATAATTTTTTTTTCTTTTCCTCAGCTAAATGTTAAATATTTTGGGGGAAAAAGCCACTCTTTTAAATTCCAAGAAAATCCTACAATTTGTAAAGAATGGCGGAGACTGTAGAGTTTGGAAATAACAAAGTTTAAATTTTTGTAAGTACTGCCAGGACAGAGGGGCTTTAATAGCCTCAAGACGCGACCAGATCGCTAATACCGAGCTCGGAGGCGCCAGTTTGGTTTTGATGAGTCCTAGGCATTGTGCCCCCCTTTGGTACCATGTGAGGCCTTTTCTTTTTGTTGTACTCACAAATACTTTTTGTTCGATTTTACATAGAATCATTTTTTTCAGATTGGTATTTTTTTTCCTTTTGTATATATAGTCTAATTGAATGGGGTTTTTTGTATACATTTTGATTGGCATTCATAAGTAAGATTGGCTTTCTAAGTAGGATTATTTTTACGAGATCTCAAATTTATTCACCCCTATCTCTTGTAAATATTTACCTTATATTTTTTGTAAGTAAAGTACTGTACATACAATCCGTTTCATTTCTCCCTTGATTTCTCACATCTGAATTAGTGTAGGAAGCGGGTTGGATCGATTGGGGTTAGAATCTAGATTTTTGGCCCACTACAGCTGAGGTTTTCAAAACAGTGTATCAAGGCAGAAAATATAAGTAAATAGGGTGCTAGGATACATTAAGAGGAATGTTAGCTACAAGAGTAAAGAGGTTATCCTGCCACATTTAGAGTACTGTATACAAGCATGGTCACCACATTTTAGACAGCCCCCCAATACTTGCTAGGTGCTGCCCTTCATCAAATAGTAAATGGATCCCCACGACTTGGGGCCTTTTTCTCAAAGAAAATTTAGCAAGAATCAGCAAGCAAACTGTAACCACAACAGGAAACTTCTGGCTGTATATCTTGATGAGGAAAGGCAGTTTCCTAAATTTGTTTTGAGTGAGTGGAAACATGGACACCAGAGTAAAAATGCTCCACTGTGTCTTCAGTCGAGGGACACCGCTTGCAATAGTGTTCAAGGACTAATCTCAGTTTGTAGAGATGTGCATTAAGGCCAACATGCTCTATCCTGAGAGTCTGACCAAGGCAGTATAGAGTTGTCTGTTGTTTGATCTTACCCAGGGTTGTGGAGTGGAGCCTCTTCTAAATCTGCCTAAATGAGTTTGGAGAAGCTGTGATAATCTATGGGATATCGAGTCACTTCTGGTAATGAATGGGCTAGAGTTGCTGCTTTATCCACAATCTCATTACCACTGATGCCCACATGGGAGGGGATCCATTGGAAGTTAATGTCATATCTCAAGGTATGAAGGGAGAGGAGGAGGGATTGGGAGTCAAATACCAACTTTCTATGAGAGGGGGGGGGGGTGTAGCAAGGAGCGAAAGGGAAGACTTAGAATCTGAGAATATTACTATTGAGTGTGGGGGTAGTATTTCTTTGGTAAAGGACAGGGCTCCTAGCAGTGCAAACAGTTCTGTGGCAACTACTGAGTGTTGTTTGTCTATGCACCAGGTTCGACTAACAGATAGGGTTTCTACGTATATGGCTGCTAAGTAGGAAGGAGGAGAATGGGAACCATTTGTGTTAATTCTAATGTGTTTCTTGTAGCCAAGGTTAACTAGTTCCAGAAAGAGTTGGGGGGCAAGGATATTATCTTGGGCCTTACGGAATGGAATATGAAAGTCAAGAGAGAACTTAGATGAAAGTGGGAACCAGGGAGGGATAGGTGAGACAGGGGGTATAGGAGATGGTGAGGGAGGTGTTAGGGATAAGGAGGCTAGTGATTGCAGGGCGCGGACCTGGAATGGGCATGCCCATGGAGGGGCCAATTTGGATGTGATGTGTCAATGTGGGAGTGAGTGAAGAGGATGCCTACGGCATGATGGGGCAGTAGTCCTGCTTCTGCGTGTAATGATTGCACTGGTGAGAAACTGAATGCTCCTAATGCAATCCTTAATGCTGCATTTTGGATATTTAATTTTCTTATTACGGTCTGAGAGGCTGAGCCATCGATAGTACATCCGTACGGTATTTTACTGAGAATTTATATTTTGTAGGATTTAATTAGGACTTCTCTTGAAGCTCCCCATCGAGTGCCAGCCAGGCTTTTCATTATATCCAATCTCTTCATGCATGAAGTACCAAGATAATCAATGTGGTGTTTCCAGGTGAGTATTGGTCTATCTAGATGGAGTCCCAAGAATCTGTGTTGTCTTTGGATAGGAACTGTAATACCATTGATGGCTATGTTGGGGAGGGATGGAAAGGCGCGTTTCTGAGTGAAGCACATGAGCGCACATTTCTGAGGGTTGAGTTGAAGTCCCCATTTATTGAACCATTCGGCTAGATTATTCACTCCTGACTGTAGGCATTTCTGTGCTTCTAGGAGGGTGGATGCAGTACTGACTAGAGTCAGGTCATCTGCATATATTAGTGTGGAAGTTCCGGCGGGTCTGGGTATATCTGCCATGAGGATGTTAAATAATAGTGGACTAAAGACTGAGCCTTGGGAAACTCTGCGCTGGATAGGGTGTGGGGTGGAGTATGACCCACCAATTGTGATGCTGAAGGTTCGCTCTGTTAGGAAGCTCTATAGCCAGGATAGAGGGTTGCCCTGTATGCCCATTCTTGAGATTTTATAAAATAGGTATGCCTTCATGTGGTGCTAAATCAAAGGCACCCTCCAAATCAATGAATAAAGCGAGCATGACTCCTTTGTCTCTGTAAGTGACTTGTATGAGATGTTCTAGTTGATGAAGGACTTCCAGGGTGCTCCTGCCTGGCCGAAAACCACACTGTTCTCCTTGGAGTAGTTCTTTTGATTCCATCCACCATTGTAGTCACTAGGCATCCAAGGAGCTTACCCAGGCAAGGTAGAAGGGCAATGGGGTGGTAACCAGCAGGAATAGTTAGATCCTTACCAGGCTTGGGGATAGGAAGGATGATTGATTCCTTCCAGATCTTAGGAAATGTTCCAGTTGACCAGCTTTGGTTTTATAGTTGTAGCAGTAATTCTCTTGAGTTTTGTGGAAGATGAGTCAGGAACTCATATGGGATATTGTCTGGGCTGCTGCTTTTCTTGGAAATGGAAATGGCAGAGTTCAATTCGTTTAGTGTAAAGGGGACTGATAGATCAGGTGTGGGAGATGCTTCTATGGTTCATTGTATGGGAAGGGTAAATTGGTTTGAATTGGTAAGCGGGGCTGGTGAACCCAATTTTGTATGTAGGAAGGATGCTAAGAATTCTGATTTAGAAAAGTCTGACATATCTTCTCCTTCTTTGCGTAGTGGATATGAGAAGGTGGAAGCTTTCCCTTTCATGGTATGTAGGAACCTCCAAGTTCTAGTAGTGGCTGCTCCATCAAGACATTTGTATTTTAACATATTTTCTTGTGTGATGCATCTCCATTTATTCCAAGATCAGCGTCTGGCTGTCAGTATCTCTTTGCAGGCTTCTGTCCACCAAGGTATGCCACAGTTGGGAACTGATCTTGTTTTACTAGGTGGAGGACTTTGTGTCCTGCTAACTGTAACCAATCAGAGAATGAACCCACAGCTTCCTCTAGTGGGAGGGTGAGTTCTGGTGAGAAGGCTGTAATGCTTGTTTTAAATATTGACTAACCTTTGTTTTCTAACTTTCATCTAGGTTGACATGGAATTTTAGTAGTAAATTTTTTTGTTGGGAAGTGCAGGATAAAGGGTAGATAATCACTTCCCATATAAGGACCTGTTGCAAATTCGATACCCAGTGATTGAGATTCTCCAAGGCATAAGTCTAGGACTGATTTTGGTAAACATGAAGGGTAAATATGTAGATTAGCGACTCAGCCGAAAAAGTGGGGTTTTTTTTGTAAATATTTTTGTTCACCCCTACCGGAATATTCAAGCGCATTTGAGTTGTCTGACGTCGGACCCCACCCCCATTATAATTTGCAAAACGATTAAAGGCGCTGACATGATTTGGTTAAATCATTCACCTCTGTAAACGTTAGAACATTAGTCTATAAACAATTAGGATTATATACTGGGGGGCTGTGCCCCCCAGACCACCCCCAATTTAATGAAACTCCGGATAATCGTAGTGTAGTCTCCCCATTGTGTTTACCCCCACACGAGCCATAGCCTTAAATGTACTCCAAAAACGTGAAACATTTTGGAACACAGATGAAATAGTACGTCCCATCGTTCGAGTCGCTAATCTACATATTTACCACATGAAGATTGGCGCCATGCCTGAAAAAGTTTTTTTTTTTTTAACATGTATGTATCATTCAGCCGCTCATGCATATTCATGCGTTTAGTTAAATAAATTAAATAAAATTTAAAAAAAAAAATGTTAGAACATTATTCTATAAACAATTATTATATACTGGGAGCTGTACCTGTCAGACCCCCCCCCCCAATTGATTGAAACTCAGGATCATCGTGGGGGGGTCCCACCGCAGTATTTAAACCCCCCACGAGCAGTCCCCTTGAATTTACTCCAAAAAGGTGAAACATATTGGAACACAGACGAAATAGTTTACGTCCCATCGTTCACGCCGCTGCTCGTAATGTTTACTGAGAGAAATACCTAATGAATTACAGCAGCGAACAGGTATATCTGGTTCCCATAGACTATGGCGGGCATTGAAGTACCCTAAGATCAGTGTAGGGGAAGGGAGTTGTTCAAGGTAGTGGGTGATTTCAGATGAGGTGACATTTTTGCAAAGGTTATACACTATCAGTATTGTAGTCCATCCACCAAACATCTCTACTTGGACTGCAAGGGTTTCCAAGACACCACCTTAATATCTAGTTAAGGTGAGGGGCTTGTAACGTATATTTTATCTAACTATAAGGGCTAATCCTCCAACAATGTATGGTGATATGTGACTCCGAATGAGTGCACAACCTCTGATTTGAAAATTCAGTTTTACAATAGCTGGTTTTAGTTCGTGGATAAAAATCTTAAACAATAAACGGTCATTCCAAAATAAGAAGTAAAGGGAATTGAGCTGTTTATTTATGAAAAGGGAAGGAGAGTTAGTAACCTATTTTGTTTTTTTTATTTTAAGAGCTAATCTAGCGACTGCAGACTTGAGCATTAGTCGCCGTATTCAACACTGCCTAATACGAGGCATCTTTAAAATAAGATGCAAAAAAACCCCCCAAAATAACGATAAAAATTATATATATAAAGGCAAAAGGCAATAAGCAGGAAGAAAGCTCCGGCGTCGTGGGGAGGTCCCCCGGCGCAGTAACGTGCGACCTACAAAAATAGCAAAAACCCCAAGTAGTTAAATAAAGAGGAGAAGGCCGGCCTCCCCCAAGAAGTCTATAAAACCAACAGTCAATGTGCACGAACTCATCCTGAATATAAGAGACAGGCGGTAGCGACCATGCCCATCCCGGTACCTGGAGAAGTAACGTGCGCGGAGATAGCCCAGACTAGGATATTCAACAAGAATGTGCCGAACAGTCTGGGGGACAACGCGGTCTTTAAAGTAGGGCGCTGGTGAGCACTCCATCAAATAGCGGTGAGTCCCGCTAGTGTGTCCAATTCGAAGACGACAGAAAGCAACCTGGAGCCGTAGCGGCATTGGGGGGGTAGTACTATGGGAACAGTCGCAGTGCAATGGCACACAACTTTAAGTTCCCTTCGACCGTCTCCCGTCTTCTTTGCCAAGCAGTCCGTATTCCTGCCATGTAGTCGGTGTGGGGAAGAGCAAAACGATTGTCCGGTCGCAGAGTCCTCGTGGACTCTTTGGCGCGCTAATTCCCCGCAATTCCTACATGTCCAGCAACCCAGCAGAAGATAATCTCGACATCCGCCCGGCTCGCCAAAGCCCTGGCACGACGGATATCGCGAATCAGTGGGTGTGCAGATTCCAATGCCCCGAGAGCATTCAGGGCGCTTTGTGAGTCGCTATAGATAACTATCCGCTCTCCGAACCGGGAACGTCGCATAATCTCCCGTCCTGAGTTGTGTATTGCCACCTTCTAGGCCGTGAAGAAATACGCAGCGTCTCGCAGAGACCCGCTAACTTCAAACAAAGGGGAGACGGCGTGGAAGCCGACCCCCTCTTGGAACTTGGAGCCATCCGTATACCCTGGCACGGTTCCAGCGTGACACGAGGTGTGCTCCAAAAAGGTCAAACGCAATACTCCCAGTGCTGTAGAAACTTTTGGAACAGAGGCGTGGCAACAAATAGCCAAATGTGGTACCTTCCAGGGTGGTGTCCTGGGCAGAACCAGGGCGCCACCGGCCCGAAAACTATACCTAGCTCTCGAAGTAGTTCCCTAGCCCTAAACCCAAAGAGATTAGGGTATGACTGGCGTCTCTCGGTGGCATAGGCACCGTCGAAATCAGCTGCGGATGCCTTCAGGGCCTAGATTTTCTCTCTGCCCACGACCTTTTAGTCGACTCTCGTGACTGCAAGCTTATCGATAGCACTACAATGCAACCAGTTTCGGGTTTATTTTTCCCGTCACAGAGTTCTCTTCTCTCTATCCAGTTTCCTTCAGCCAATCCACAGTTTCAGCACTTGCTACAGGAATTTTATGCAATTAGCATACCATCCGCTAAAGACAGGCCTATTAACAAGAATGTGGTTCACCGGATAGAGACGGCTGGATGGCCTGTATTTTCCCGACCCCGTCAATTAGCCTCAGATAAACTCGCCTTAATGAAGCAAGAGTTCATCTTCATGGTGGAAGCTGGCATAGCTAGCCCCTCTACTTCTCCTTGGGCCTCTCCGCTTCAAATTATACCTAAATCTACCCCCGGTGAGTACAGAGCTCTAGGTTATTACAGGCGGCTCAATGCTTGTAATATCCCCGATAGATATCCTCTGCCTTATCTGTCCGATTTCAATTCTACTCTTTTAGATTGTTCGATCTTTTCTCGACTTGATCTGGTACGTTCTTTTAACCAGATCCCTATTCATCCAGATGACGTCCCAAAGACGGCTATCACCACGCCATTTAGTTGCTTCTTCATGAGCAGGATGCCATATGGTCTTCGTAACAGTGGTTAGACCTTCCAATGTTTTATGGATTAGGTTCTGAGAGGTCTGCCTTTCGTCTTCTGCTACATAGACGACCTCCTGATAGCATCTTCGTCTTTAAAGGAGCATCTGTCTCACCTTCGTCAGGTTTTCGATCGACTTGAAGAGTACGGTATCGTACTCAACACTTCCAAGTGTCTTTTTGATGTCCCCCAAATGTCCTTCTTGGATCACCATGTCTCGAGTACAGGGATTAGCCTACTCGAAGATAAAGGTATCGTGATACGAAACTTTTCTCGGCCCACATCACGCAAGTAACTTAGGCGTTTCTGTGGCATGGTTAATTTCTACGACATATTTATACCTAATTGTGCCAAGGTCATGCAACCTATCAACTCTGTTAAGCAAGACCACAAATAACTCTCCTTTTGAATGGGTTGCTGGAGCGTGGGATTCGTTCTCTCGCACCAAAGAGGCTATTGCCCGAGCTGCGGAATTAGCTCAACCTTCTCCAGGAGCCCCCATCAGCGTTGCGTCCGACGCATCCTCAACTCACGTAGGTGCAACATTGCAACAGAAAGTTGATGACCAATGGCAACCTCTTGCTTTCTTCTCTTTCAGACTCTCAAAAAAGGTATAGTACGTCCTCTCGGGAGCTCCTGGGAATACACCTCGCAATCCGTCACTTCCAACAATAATTGGAAAGACGTGAGTTTACCATTTTTACGGACCATAAGCCTTTGGTCGGTGCTTGTTCTTCTCGTAGTACTTTGTCATTACACACTGCAGTTGACGAACGATAGTCGCTATGTTACTGGTTCTTCAAACGTCGTACCAGACCCGCGCTCTCTCGCATTGCAGCGATTTCGGGCACAAAACTCTCCTGCATTGCGCACATCGATCATGCGGCAATAGCGCTTGCCCAGAACAAAATAAAGACACGCAAACGCTACGTCACTCTTCTCAAATCGTCGTTCGTGAGATCGATTTGCCGGACAGTCGTTCCAGGCGCACCCTGATTGACTACTCATTACCTGACTGTCATCGTCCTCACATTCCCCTCGCTTACCGTCGGCACATTTTCGACCAAATTCACGGTCTCTCTCTCCTCCTGGTGTCAATGCAACACGCAAGCTCGTTGCCCAACGCTTCGTTTGGCCAGGTATGAATGCCGACGTGGCAAAATGGACTCGCTCATGCCTGCCATGCCAGCGCGCCAAAATCCATCGCCACACAAAAGCTCCGTTAGTCTCTTTTCCTCTTCCTTCGTCGCGTTTTGACGCCGTTGACGTCAATCTAGCAGGTCCTCTTCCTTACTCTCGTAGTTGCAATTATCTTCTCACCATGATCGATCGTTTTTCTCGTTGGCCAGAGGTAGTTCTTATCTCGGACATAATCTCAACATGGGTTGCTCGTTTTGGTGTTCCCTCAACGATCATAACTGATCGTGGCAGCAAATTTGAATCCTACCAATGGGATACACTCTTGGTAGTACTTGGTTCCTTTTGCCTTCGTACCACAAGCTACCACCTTCAAAGCAACTCAGCCGTCGAACGTTTGCATCGGACGCTCGAGGCAAGCTTACGCTCCACCGATCTTAATATCACTTGATTTTGTTGGGCATTCGTTCGTCCTTGAAAGAGAATGTGGTCTGCTCTGCAGCGGAACTAGTTTACGGTACTCAACTTCGTCTGACTGGTCATTATTTTTCTTCTTCTAACCGACCTCTAACTCCTTACCTCAATTCTGCTTCTTATATCATGTTTTTGTATGGAAAATGGCGGAGGTTAAGCATAACACCCCTAGAGTGCCTGCTAATCAGACCTTGCGTGCCGAAAGTGGTCAACTTGTTCATATGTTTTTTTTCCGTTGCGATTCTACTCACTACTCATCGCAACCCGTTTATGACAGATCCTTTCTCGGCATCTCTAGGAAGCCGAAATTCTATGTACTGCAGTTTGGCGCCAATCAAGATACTGTTTCCCTGGATCGCTTAAAACCTGCCTTTATTAATGCTGTTCATTCTGAGAATTCCTCATGTTCTTCTACTATCTCTAATAATGGTCCAGTGATTCCCCTACCTCATCATCTAACCTCAAACCCAATCTCCTCTACCTCGCCCATATCTCCATCTACTTCCCGATTGCTGACGCCTTCTCTTCTGTTACAGGAAACCTCTTCGTCAGAGCTGTCTAGTCAAAAGACCATCCCTCCACCTCGGGTCCCCGCAACCAGCAGGCCAGGCACAGAGCGTCATGCTATCGCCAGACGCCAGCTCGGAGAGGTCACCAAAACGGATCACTATCAACACGTCCACTCTTGCTAGTCACAGTGCCTCGCCCGCATTTTGTGCCGTTTCCAGCAATCGTAGCCAGCCCACCAGCGTCATCACACGGTCTAGTCGCATTGTCCGAAGGCCTCAGAGATATCTGGTGATTAGCATAATATTTTTTGTAACGGGTTGGGTAACTCTCTTGGGAGAGATGATTGTAGCAGCTGACATCTTTGCAAGCTCCTACAAAGTTCGTAAAGAGGCAGTTGGCAATTTCCCGTCTGAGAAAATTAAGCATCTCGCCCAAAAATACATTTTTATACAGCCTTGGATACCAATACGGTTACCTCAAAATCAAAGTACGACTCCTCGACTCATCGGTATCGCCGATACTTTTTGTTCCAAACTAGCGATAATCGATAATTTGTTTTTGGTTCCAGTTTAGCAAAGGGGCGAGCCGCGCGAGCCTTGGAGGCAGAAATAGGTAGGTCCGAGCTGGGAGGCGGATCCTCAACACCTATGAGGAGATGAAGGAGAGCCTCACGAGGTAAGAAACTAAGAAACAGTATTCAAATAATCTTACTATTTTATTTAAAAAATAACGCTATATTTAGTCAATAAGCAATATTGCATTATAATTTTGTATTTTTCGGTTATCACCTCATCAGGCGATAAATTTATCGCCAGTTATCGATTATCGCTATCGATTTATCGGTTATCTTGATACATTTTTTCGTTATCGCGCCTACCTATGCTCCTCCCAACCACCATCCAATAAAAACCTTTGTACAACCCAATTCGAAATTAACCAATCAGAATACACCCTCCTGTTTCCCGAGGCCACAGCGCATTTCAACGAAAACTTTTATCTCATCGGCGCTCCAGAAAGTTCCCCTGATTTATAACTTCAAATCGTCGTGGTAGTACTATACTATATTGATATAATTCTCCCATATTTAATATATTATAGCTTATTCCTATTAACATTATAATCATCGGCCATTTCCCTATATTATATATATATATATATATATATATATATATATATATATATATATATTTTCCTAGAAACTAGAAGATGAGCGCACAAGCTCGAAACGTTGTTTTGAATAAATGGATTTAGAAAAATTATTGGATTAGTTTTTGTCATTAGCTTTATATTGAAAATTAGGTTGCGACTCGCTAGCAAATCACCCCATCGCCTTATATATATATATATATATATATATATATATATATATATATATATATATATATATATATTATTTCAATAAAATACACATTATATTCATTAACCGTTGTAGATAGAGTTGGAAAAGGGGCAAGGAAAAAATAATAGCGTCGGCGAGTTGCGAACAGCTTCCCACGTCGCTGGACCACTGTTAGCCAGCGGCGATTCCACTCGGCCATCCTGTCTAAAAAAAAAGACTGATTCAAGCAAAGCTTTTAAACCGCTCGCCTACACTTCTCGTACGCAACACAACCCCTCTCCTAGAAGCGGACCGTGAATGAAAAAATAAAGAGACCCCTTTTGGAAATGTTACCCAAGGGCTAACGCCCCCCCTTCCAGGGTATGGGCACAATTGTAGATAGAGTAGGAAAAGGGGGCACATGAAAAATAATAGCGTATGCGAGTTGCGAACAGCTTCCCGCGTCGCTGGACCACTGTTAGCCAGCTGCGAATCCACTCGGCCATCCTGTCTAAAAAAACAACAACATTCAAGCAAAGCTTTTAAGCCACTCGCCTGCATTTCTCGTGCGCTACACTGTATTATCAAATTAGTCATATTCCATTATTTGTTGTTAAATAAATCTTGTTAAATTTATGCGTCAGTGATTTTGAAACCTTCCCGGCTGAATTAGTTATCCTCCATCACGTTTTCTCTTTCAAGTCATTTTTATTTTTTAATTCATTTAGCAAGGTTTAATGGCTGCTATCTAGGCAAGTTTGTCATTAAACTAATCAACAATAGCTATACGAGTCTCGGCGGGTCGTAGTCAGAAGGGTTACCTTTATCCTCTAATCAATGTAGATTCTGACTCGTTGTTTCCAGGAAAATTCGGTTAGAGGCTGAGTTGTCGAAGGTTCATCGGTAATCGTGGGAAAAGAAAAGGACTTCAAACGGAAGAGGGCTATGGTAAGTTTTATTTTTATCGAGTGGCCTACCAAACTGGGAGCAAGCGGAAACGTTCGAATTCTGCGCTGATATACGTGTCTATGTAAGTCTAAGGGAACAGCAGGACTCAAGGGCGAGGGAACAGATTCGCGACGCTCACTAATAGTAATAAGCTGCTAACAGCTTTGATTGGACTGATTCTACTTTCTTCCTGACACACAGTGTGTGTGTGTGTTTGTCCATATATAAATATATATAAGCGACCGGTCTCCAAAGGGTGTGACCCCTCATTTGACCTGTCGGAGCCAAGGAAAGCTCGCTTTGTCCCTTTGAGTGGAGCTACAAGAATCGTGTGCATCTCTCCAGTCCACATCCTTTTCTACGATTCTTGTGCTTCCTTGCTATTCACAGTCCATTTGAAACTTTAACCGGTCAAAGCATACATTGCCCCGTATTTGTTCAGCCTGTCCCGGTTTATCTACCATAAAGACCTTTTTTGACTAGCCGCAGTTTTCTTCGTGTACGTGTGCGCGCGCCCACGTGAGATTTTGTCAATCCGCTAGTTCCATACATATCCGTAATAAATATACAATTATGATATATATTATTTATCTGATTTTCTTTGGTTTCCTATCTATTACATGGCATAATATTTCATTACTTCATGCGAGTAGTCATTTTTAGAATTTTATAGATCCACCTAGCATCCATTTGCGGGGCTTCGCTGGGCCTACCTATCATTCAATTTGGCCTACTTTACTTGCAATTTAAGCGCTACATATATCCTTAATAAATATACAATTGTGATATATATTATTTCTCTGATTTTCTTGGGTTTTCTGTCTATTACATGCATAATATTTCACTAATTTATGCGAGTACCCATTTTAACGATTTCGTAGAGCCACCGAGCATCCATTTGTGGAGGTTCATCACTGGGCTTACCTATCCTTCAATTTGGGTGCCACAAGCCTACTTTACTTGCGATTTGAGAGCAACAAGGCAGTCCTTTCCAGCATTGGCACAAAATTTCCGGAAGGTATCAGAGGATGAGACCAGGGATGGAAGGGAGAGCAAAATTTAAAGGCCTGATCTCAAAGTTGTGCTCAATAAACTTCCTGAAGAGCCTTGCAGTGATGGCAGATGTTTTCAAGGACGTCTGAAATACTCCGGAACACGAATATGTCACTCCCAAAGGCCCACACCACCATGACAATATATATCAAACGCATCGAAAGACTCATTACGTACTCAGAACATATAGTCGCTGCAAACCAAGCAGAGTAAGCGATGGAGTTCAAGGGAGAGCACTTAAGTATGGGCAAGTCTCTCATGATCAACTCTGGTCAGTTCATTGGAGAAGTGTCTGACAAGATGAAAGAAAGGCTTTTCTTGAACCACAGCAAACATAACACAGGCGGACCGAAAAGAGACCTACAACACCCTTATCAATCAATTGTCAATCCTCGACCCTGACAACTGGGAACATGACAATCCTCGCTTTGGAGAAGATAGGGCGAAGGATTTAAGTCAGGTCCTACATGTGAATGAAAAAGAGGCCCACCTTGGTTTCGTGGAGTACAAGTCAAATGGAGGGAGAAACATTCCTAACCAGCTTAAGAAGCTGCTTATAGAGGTAGACACACTGTGCAGGCAATGCAGATTGTGAAAGAGGGGTCAGCTCAATGAACATGGCCATTACAGAGTACAGGAGCAAACTTATAGGGACCTCGCCAGGTTTATAGGTGGCCTGTTTATACGTGAATGGAGATCGGTTTATGGATGACGAAAAGGGATGGTAAAAGGTGGTTTATCTTATAGGGAAGTTGAGGTAAAAGTTATCCAGTTAGTGGTAGCGACTATATTGAAGAGTCCATGTTGCTATTGCGCACGACGGGTGGTGAGGACTTTTGGTAAATGGGCTTACTTTATACCTCCGTCGAATTGTTTATGACTGCTTAATAGTTCTTCACGAGGGTTATGATTTAGGGTGGGCCCACCGAAAACTTCCCGGCAATCAAGGTAAAGGACGAATTTTTTTTTTTTACTCTTACACTTGCCTATTAAAGGGGTAAGCAGCGCAGCACGTTACGAGTACTTCGCAGTCAATAAGTAAGCTTTCTATTCGACGCAAAGTATTGGATTCAAATGCGACGAGTTAAGTGAATTAAACTGGTTCCGTAAGGCTCCTAAGGAAGTAAACGGTAACGAATAATGATTCTCTTTCTCTGGTTGTCCCCCTGACTGTTTGTACAATCTCCAAAATAATAAATGTGTGACTATATATGTGTTAGTTTCCTAAGGGGCGTGAGCTAGACTTGTCCGTGGGAGCGGACCCCTAGTGGTCCGGTTCCTTAATTTCCACCTTTAAGGAGTAGCCACCGAACAGCCGTGTGTATAAGGTATACCTACATATTTCCAATAGTTTTATCTATATTATAGGAATTCCTCGTTACAGATGTTAAAAATTCTCTTAGACAAAGTCTGTATTTCTCAGCTACATTGTAGCCTTCCGTTTTCTGATAAATCTTTCTTAAGACACGAATGTTTGTTTATGCGTGACCGCGTATTTACTCGGGTGTCCGACCTGATATCTGCTTTCTGCGTTCTTATTTTGTGTTCCCGCACGCGACTCTACCGATCGCTTACCTCATCTATATTTATACAAATCAGCATATGTAGTTTTATTTCTTTATTCTCTATACAAATTAACATATATATTTTCATCTCTTTATTCCCACATTAGAAATATTATTTCCGTTATTTATATGTAAGGCAACTTGTTACAATTTTCTAAATCCACCGAGCATCCATTTTCTGGTTTCTCGCTGGGCCTATTAAATCCTGCAATTTGGTGACAGCAGCCTACCTATTATATAAAAAAAGCACCACAAACTCACAACCAAGAATGTTGTGTGGGACCACCATGCAGAGAGTGGGATCCACTGCCTTATGTGAAGAAATGGTCGGGCAAAGCAAGAAAAGCAGCAACCCCAACAAAAGGAATGGCTTACCAACACAAAGTGGACAACTAGTACAGCTGTGTAAAGTGTAGAAATGTGTGCGATTCCACTTTCCCTGAATCTCCCTTGCCTACCAGTTTTAGTTGGTAATCAACAATTTTCCTAACACTCAGAATGAGACAAGGACAGCTTGATTTGTTATTCACAGTGTCTGATTACTTAAAACAGATAATTGCATTGTTCAATGATGTTGAATTGCTTTAAAGTTCGTGTTCTGATTTCTTCCCAAATAATTCTGTTGCACTTACACGAAAATAAATGTTTTGCTATAAATTATGTTACAACTCATCCCTGCCCGTCGTCATATATTTTCACGAGTCTCTGGTTGCGTCATGTGCTCTGTTCATTGAACACGGGACATCTTACACGTCGTTATATCTTCACAGACTAGTCAAAAACGGACGATAGTGTGGGGGGCTGCAGTGGTCTAGTCGCAGAGTCGTTATCGCCGAGCTTTAGTAGCCTTACGCCTTTTATTCCCCCTTGCATTTTACTGTATCTATTGATTTGAGGAGCATATTATACGCTCTGACCATGGCCTTTTTCTCCAACATACATGGTAGTTTTGCTGGATTCTTAGTCATGTCGGAGTTCAGAGTAACGAGCGCAAACCGACGAGGCAGTTCAAAGTGTGGCCACCCGGACACAAACCTGCTGCAATTTGCCACATCGGGACTTTTACCCTCTCACTGTTGACTACATTCGGTCTCTCTGGCAGAATGTTTTGGCTGCATCCGTTGAGCCCTGGGTTTTACAGTGTGCTAGCAGTTATCAACCTATGAGGTGGTCCTTTGTCGCCTGCGAATAGGCCACAGATGGACATTTAACGGGTAGCGATGGGCCAAACAACGCCCCCACTGCCCGTTTCCTATATCTGTAAGTCATCTTTTAGTCGAGTGCCAGCCGCTGTATGGAATGGTTCCCATCTATGTTACTGGTCCCAGGTAAAGATACGAGTGCGCTTCCTATTAGCTGAGGGTGGCTCTTGTCGCACTAGTTCTATCTTCCGATGCCTAATATGATCTGGATTCTTTTTTTTTCTCTTTTATAATTAGCAATTATACTTATTAATTTAACTAGAAATGTAAACGTTAGTATGCGCGCGTCTCCCCCCTCCTTCCCCCCTTGGTTCATTTTGGATTTTAGTTGGGATATGCCATTTGTTTATTGACCAGTCCTCTATTTAATTTTTATCTCTTTTATTTTAAACTTAAAAAAGTTTTTTCCCAGTGTGTGTCGAGATGGAAGTGAGAAGAATCCAGATCTCTGCTCTCCTGTGTGCGGGCCACAATAAGTCCAACAGCGCCAAGCGGCTCAAAGTCAGCCGATGATGGTCCACAGAGTCGGGGAGAGGGTTAAAAAAAAAGCGGGGAAGACCTCAAAGATCCACCTCGTTCAGGCAGACATCAAGATGTCAATTGTTTGGCTGTGAGAAAGGCCTTCATAAATATTCTCAGGCTCAACATGAAATGCATTCACGAAGAACATCTCGGTGGCCATGGTGTCCAGGGGAGTCAAGAGCTTGAATTGCCTGGAGCCTCTGCTCACCGACCGTCTGCGAGAGCAACGTCGGGAGTGCTGTCGTCGCATTTTCAACGACTTGAAGTGTCATGGCAATCGAATTCTATTTTTTCTAATGAAAAAAGCTTCAAGGTCGATCTGGTCATCAAGAAGCAGAACGACCTGGTGGTAAGCTTCGGCCAGGACGTCTTCGAGGTCCGCAACGTGTCCACGACTAAGCTCGCGGCCTCCGTGATGATGCTTGGCAGCGTGGATTCGAATGACGAGATGCCGCCCATGTGGTTCGCGGCCGATTACAGGGACATCTTAGCCATGAGGGTCCTGCCGCGGGTGAGAAAGATAATGAAGAAGGCGGACTAAGTATTTCAGCTCACACGGCCAAGACCATGCAAGAGTCGTTGGGGTCGAAGGACTTTTGGCCACCGCAGTCACCCGACCTCAATCCCCTCGACTACAGCGTGTGGACGGATGTCGAGGGCAAGGCCTGCAATATCCGCCACAGCAACGTCGACGAGGTGAAGTCCTCCGTCAACCGCGTCTGGGCCAGTATGAGGAAGGACTTCGTTCGCAACGTGTGCGCGGCCTCATTGATGAATATTACAATTTAATAACATATATGTTAAAACAATAAAAAAAGGGTCTAACTGCATCAAAACTATCATTGTGTCCTTTGTTGAGAGCATCGTACCGAGGGTAAGAGGACTTTTGCAATACCCAGTAATGTTAAAAGAATGGCAAAAAGTTCAGCGGTAAATATAGAAGCCACCAGCGGCAAAGTCAAAGTTAAAAGCTCTCCTGAGTAAACGGTTGCAGTACCCACGCATCGATCTGACTTGGAACATCTGTGTATGTGAGGTCGCATGTTAAAGGAACAGGCAATTAAGTGAGCAAGGGTGCATGTAAGGGTAAGGACCTTTAGAGCACCCAGGTTGGAAAAATGATCTATCCGGAGGTTCAAGGGGCTGGTAAAGAAGGCCACTGTTGATTCAGCAGCATGAAGGCATCTGCGAACTTCAAACTCAGGGTCCTGCTATTCACGACAGATGTATCGCATACAGATCTGGAGTCGTTGATAGGTCAAGGGAAGCACCCCATTTTCACAGTAAAGACTGCTCACGGGGGAGGTGCGGAAGGAACCACTGGAAAAACTAATTCCGAGGTTGCGAATGGGGTTTATCATGTTAGGGGTTGAGGGTGAAACCGAGAAGTAAATTTGGCACCCATAGTCCAATTTGGGTTGGACGAAGGCAGTGTATAGTGACCACAGTGTTCGACGATCATTGCCCCACGACGTGTGGGAGAGGACCTTTAAAATGTATAAGAGCCCGCAGGCAGACGGTTCGAAGACGGAGGATGGGTGGTAACTAGGATAGATTGGGATCAAGAGTTACGCCCAGGACCGGAAACTCACGAATGAACTCTATCTATACACCTTGTGGGGGTGATAGGTGGCGGAACAAGAGCCATTCTACCTCTGTGGCAGTACATTGTCTACGTTTTGCTTGTATAAAAGCGGAATCCTCAGAGTTGAGCATATTTCGAAACCGCATTACCTACCAGCTGCAGATGGCATGCCGCTGAGGGAAGGTGAGGTGGGGCGAGGAACAGTAGAGTACCAAGTCATGGATGAACAGGGTCGCCGAAACAGCCTCTGGGAGAGAAATGATCACATCATTGATCTCAATTACAAAAAAAAAAACAATACCGAGGAACTCCCTCTTCTTGGGGTTGCAGGTCAGAGTAGGTATCTGCAACTCGCACCCTAAAGGATCCAGATGCTAAAAAACTTTGAATAAGAGACGGTAAAAGACCCATCATATCC
Source organism: Ceratothoa steindachneri (assembly GCA_963969495.1). Lineage (NCBI taxonomy): Eukaryota > Metazoa > Arthropoda > Malacostraca > Isopoda > Cymothoidae > Ceratothoa > Ceratothoa steindachneri. The sequence continues at coordinate 9,780,078 of OZ018334.1, forward strand.
CAAACGTGTAGCTGGATTAAGACGCCGTATATCCATGTTGTATCGTCGCAGGCTTTCTCAATGTCGAAAAATATCGCTAAGACTCAGGGCCTTAATGAGAAAGCTTTCCGGACCGGTGCTTCAAAACGTACTAAGAGGTAAAGAACAGCACTGAAATAGAGAGTAAATGATTGCTTTCCAGAAACAAATTCAGGCAACTTGCGCAGACGGCAGGTAAGAGCATTAGGGAATAGTGATATGCATACAATCCGTCCCTGACCGGTTTGACAAAGGGTAGGGCAATCCCAACGTGCCATGATGATGGGTAAGAACCCTTCACCCATATAAGTTTGTATAAGTCAAGTAAGAACAGGACAGTGTTGATGAATGTGCCGAATCATATCAAAATGGATCTCAAGGCCGGGAGATGGAGACCCACAAAGGAAAAATGCAGCACGCAACTCGTGGATGGAGTTCATCGTAAAATTGAGAGGATGAGACTCTTTCTTTATTTATAGGCTAGAAAACACTTATTGTAACGACTGACTCTGCTGACGGCACGAAAATGGTCGGCCAAGGCATTGCTGACCACCAGGCGTCGTTCTCTAAGGATCCCTGTAAGTTGAGTGTGGGGGGTATTATGGCGGGCATAACAGCCCTTGATCTTGTTAATTTTCTTCTAGATCTTTGCGGTAGGGGTCAAAGAGGAAATTGATGAAACGTAACGGCACCCTGACGAAGGGTTCTCTACAAAGAGCTCGAGGTTGGTTTCAGTCAACCTTGTTACACAAGGTTAAGGGTTGAGCGACCGGTTACGGGTCGCCTTCGGGAAATGGTCTGTGTGGCCGCGTTGTAGATGATCAATGTGAAGTACGCCAATGCCGGGTCGACACCATTGAGGGTCCTCAAGGAGGCACTTGTGAAAGACGCCTCTCGGAAGCCTTTCCAATCGGCATGGCCTAAGTCCTACTTGAGAGGCATAGTTGTATGGGGGCTAGGATGAACGTCCGACAAGAGAATAGGGAAGTGGTCACTCCCATGGAGGTCATCAAAGGCTGACCAGCGAAAATCAGTGAGACAATCCGAACAGAGACGAGTCAACACAATTAAAGGAATCCGTCTGGACATAAGAGATAAAGTCACCGGTGTTTAAAATGCAGAGATAATAATAATAAAAAGTGACTAAAACACCACCTTTGGCATTACGAGTAACGCCGCCCCAATATGGGTAACGGTCATTAAAATCCCCGAGTAATAAAAATGAGGGGCTGATAGGAGGGGGATAAATAGAACAAACAGTAAAAAGGTCCTAAACAATAGTAAAGAAGGAGGGGGATAAATAGAGCAAACAGTAAAAAGCCTTGTAAGAAAACCCCTCACGGAAACAGCTTGAAGGGGGAGGGGCGGTACGCGGTGGGATGATGAAACCATAATGACACCCCACCGCGGCCTGGGGGCGGATGTAACATAAACTGGAACTTCTGCAACAGAAGATATTTCGGACAGCTTCGTGCTGGAGCGGGAAAAGACCCCCCCGCCCCCCAATCACACGAACCCACATAGAACGTGGTTGCCCATAGAGAGATTCAAATCTAAAAAGCAGAATTAGATTTCAGTACTAAGAAACTAGTATAATAAGAGAGGAGGCATAGAAATCCAACAAGTTGGGATAATTAGTGAACTAGTCTAGAACGCTTGTCTGGAAAACCCTTCTTTGAAGGGAAGACTACCGGAGAAGTAAAGTGGAAAAGTGATTTTCACACCATTGCATTGTAAATAAATTCATGCTGTCCCTCGTGACTCCCCCAACCACTGAGGGCTACAACGGCCCGACACTAACTCGAGCTCTCGACTCGTTTGCCATCACTATGGCCTCTGGGAGAGCAGAGACGGATCCAGGACGCATTCTTTAAAATCAGTCAGGAGGGAAAAGCTCCTGGACGGGATGTCTGAATTTACGGACGCGAGGTCAAGTAGGACCAGTGACGAAGTCTTCTGCTTGTGCGTGGCAGACGGAGGTTCATGGGGGATGGATCCCACGCCCCGCATTCACTGAAGAGCAAAACGGGTCGTTAATAGGGGTCTGTCCGATGGAAGGGATAGGAAAAGAGAATGAATATGAAAGGGACAGAAAGGAAGAAAAGTGGGTAGGCCAAAGCCCACAAAAGGACAGAAAACAAGGAGGAGGTAGGTGGGGAGGGTAATAGGATTTAATATAAACACCCAAATAAATACTTGATAAATAAACAAAATAAAATATCGTGAAAGAAGGAGAGATTCTAAAACTACACTGAAGAAATAAACTTAAAAAACAGGCAACAATTTTTCAACTGGCAAATTCTGTGCTTCCAAATAAATTTTAGGGAGGCGCTGGTAAATGTAAATTATCTGAAAAAAAAAGTCATAAATTTGACTCAAAATCATATTAAACGCCTTTACCAATTTTAGATTTCCTGTATATTATTTCCTAGATCAATCTCTGCCACAAGGCGGGAAATCGGTTTGATCAAGCGGACTCATGCGTACTTATTTCAGTGAGCTGAGCTGAGCTAAGAACTTCAAAAACCGAATTGAATAATAATAAAAAAAAAATAAACGATTATGGGTGCATTAATGGATCTCAAACAAATACATTCACTGAGCAACTGAAGCCATCACACAAGAAAAAACCCATTTCGCAGGAGATAAGCCCTCTGATCTAACCTAAAACAACCTGGCGAACCTTCCATGTTTTGCTCAACCATCCTCAGCAGAATCAAACCTATCACACTTCTTTCACATACCAAACATGGATTAAGAAAACAACACACTACTGACTACCCTTGGAAGGCTTTAACCAAAACTTCCCCCTCAGAACGAACAGTCATGGCCACAATATACGTCAGCAAAGACTTTGACACCGTCCCAAGCCACATCCTCATAATATATATTGTTTAATGGCGCCCATATGGCGACAGACGCGAGGGCATAGGTAACCGTAATCAATTTAGCCTATTAATAGGCTACATTAAAAAACAAAAAACAAGCAGAACAAAGGGGACACGCTCCGGTGTCGCGGGGAGGGCCACCTCGCAGGTGCCCAATACTAAAGTGATTAAAATAAAATCAAGCCTCCTCCAGAAAGTCCATGAGTCCACAGTTCTGTGAACAAAAACACATCCCGAACAGAAGGGACAAGGGGTAGCAACCCTGCTCGTCCGCTACTGGGAAAGATAACGGGCGGGAAGATTTTTTTTTCATGTAGCGCCCATTTGGCGACTGCCTGCAAGGCGATAAGTAGCCATACTAAATTACAAGCCTAATACTCGGGTACATTAAAATAAAAAGTCCAAAACACCAAACAGAAAAAAACGAAACAAAGCAAAAACAAGGAAGCATGTTCCTGCATTGGGAAACATGTTCCTGTGCACACGAACCTGTCCCGATGACAAGGGAAAAGCGGCAACGACTACGTCCCTCCGGATACCGGGAGAGGGTTAAAGTGCGCTAAGATCTCTCAGATTCGTATTCAACAAGGATGTGCCGAACAGACCGGAGAACAACGCAGTCGTCGCCGTAAGGCATAGGCGAGCGCTCCATCAAATGGCGGTGCGTCCCGCGAGTGTGCCCAATTCAAAGACGACAGAAAGCGACTTGAATCCGCCACGGCATGGGAGGGGGTAGGTCCATGGGAACAGTCGCGGTGCAATGGCATGCAACTTTGAGTTCTCCCCGGCTGTCTCTCAACTTCTTTGCCTGGCTGCCCCGATTCCTGCCATGGAGTCTCTTCTACCTAGCGGTGAGTAGCACGAACTCGGCGGTGAAGAAAGACGCAGCGCCTGGTAGAACCCCACTCACTTCAAACAGAAGGGATACGGCGTGAAAGCAGACCACCTCTTGGGACTTAGAGCCATCTGTGTACACTGGCACGAAAACAGCGTGACACCAAGTTTGGTCCAAAAAAGCCAAACATTATACTCGCGCTGCTGTAGAAGCTTTGGGAAAGGAGGCGTGACGACAAATAGTCAAAGTTGGTACCCTCCAGTGTGGCGTCGGGGGCAGAACCAAAGGCGCCACCGGCCCGAGAGCTACAGTGCGCTCTCGGGGTTTCCTAGCCCTAAACCCCAAAAGGCTAATGGTATAACTAGCGTCTCTCGGTGGCATAGGCACAGTCGAGCTCGACCGCGTAAGTAGTGAGAGCCGTTGGCGACTGAGGAAGGCCCGTCTCTCAATGGGAGACATGCGGAAGGCACCGGTCGGGGATCGAGTCCACTGTCCGCAATAAGCGCTCGGCTGCCGATGCATAAAATTGGCATCAATAGTCAAACTTCGAACGAACAAAGGATCGATGGAAAAACACCCCAGGTGCTAAACGTCACAGAACGAAGAATGTCCATGCGCGGGTACAATAGACCCTAAAGCTGCGAATATTAGCCTCCCAGGTGGAGGCGTTGGTTGAAAACAAGACCAAGGAAACGGTGCGAATCCAGCACTTCCAAGCAAACCCCACTTAGGAACAAGTCTGGGTCAGGGGAGGAGGCGCGAATGGAGGCAAAAGTACAGCACCTTAGTCTTGGCCAAGTACAACCGAAACCTGTGCGTTTCGGCATAGTGAGATGCGGTTTTCAATGTAGGCGTCCCCTCGCCCCCATCGTGTGGAGAGTCTCCATGATACCGTATCGCCATGCGGTATCATAGGCCTTCTCCAGATCGAAAAACACCGTGGCGTAGTGCTGTCTACGAAGGAAAGCCTCGCAGACGGCATTTTCCAGTCGGAGCAGAGCATCCGACGTGGAGTGGAACTTGCGCAAGCCGCACTGTGCAGAAGACAGATGGCCTCTGCTGTCCAGAAAAAAAGGTTAATCTAAGATTTACCAATTTCTCAATCATCTTTCACATCATGCACGTCTATGACCTCCTCCTTGAAAAGTTTTAGCTACAATGCTTCGAAAAGGATGGTGCGGATGGCTGCAATTCACACATTTGAATATTGCATAGTACGGACTTATCATGCAATGTCTTTGGCACATCTGCAAGTGCGATTTGTATGGACGAAGCGGTGTAAATGGTGCCACCTCCACGCCACTGACACGAATGCCTTAATGCGGTAGTGACGAAGGCCCTACCTCATGGTGCGGGAGCACCTCTGGGACCAATTGCACCTTAGAAGGGTCCTCCAAGCCACCCTCCTCAAGGCGAAATGGGGACTCTCTATAATCATCGTCGTGGGAGCAGGCGAGAAGACCTCTATTGTGAAATGTAGGATAGTATGTAGGCCCCTCCTAAACAAGGTCAAGATACACTGGTCAATTACAGTATAAGGCATGGCACGACGGGTTCCACCCACCATTCCTAGTTCCTCTAAGGGGGTTTGCCTTGTTGAGCCGCTCACACCGGCAGTGGTCGATTTTGGCCGCCTGTTCACTGTTTTGGGGGGACAGGCGCCTATGTAAAAGGAAGAGACTGACTCTAAATAAAGGGGTGAGGGGAAGGCTGACTCACTTGTTGACATAGGGTAAGGGGGGGGATACACCCCCATCACAGAACTGCCTGAGGGTGGCTCTAAAGATGACAAAGAAAAAACCCATTTGTCGCACAGAAATGGCTGGAGCAGAGCCCCTAAATGGTCAATGGTGTCATCACTGTTTACCTCGTCGATCCCAACACCAAGGTTGGGCAAGGATTTTGCGAGATGTAGTATGAAATTTTGCTAACAAACAAAAATATCAGACTTTGTGACCTGCCAATCCCACCTCGGGTTTTCAGACTTTGCAGATCTACACCTTGGGTGTAGTGACACACACGAACCAGAAGTTGCGCGGTCACTCTCGAAAGGCGGCAACTCCCAAATGAGCAGCCAGAGATGCAGGGTGCACTTCTTTACGAAGTCAGACTAATCATTGACAAGACAATCTGGATGTGTGACAGACTCAAATACGGGACACTTTCATTACTCTGGCAGGCACCGAGAGGGTAAAGCCTGCCCACTCACCTGCCATAAGCAGTACAGCAGCATTATGCACCACTGAGAACGACCAAAGGGAGGCAGGGAAGGGGTTATTGGGGCAAAACCGATCTCACGCCAACACCCAGGATCCCTCAAGTGATGGTCTCATATTGGTTCCAAGGCCTCTCTTCTGACATGGCATAAGGTAGCTGGTCAGGTCCTTAAGCCTAAACAAAAGGTTGAGGGGATAGTAGCAGGGAAAAGGTAAAGTAGTGCTGAGAGGGGGTGAGGGGAAAGCGCACCAACAACTTTCCCTGGCCCCGTCATCAGAGTTTGAGTTATCCCGGTGACATCAGGGCCTCCCTAATTTGCAGTCAGCCCGGGAGGATATGCAGCTCCTACAGATACCAAGTGGAACATGGTATTCAGGGTAGTCTCCTGCAGGGCCATTTTACCAAAAGGTGCTGTCGTTGTGCATCAATCCCACTAAAAGTACCCTTATGCCCCCTTCAGTACAAAAATAACCATTATTTGTTCTATGTTATCGACCGTTCATGGCACTTGGGAGGTGTTTTGTAGCCTCCCAATTCACCAAGCCCAACATACAGCCCGAGACAAGTAAAACATTACACCTCACTACAGAGTGATGATTCTGAACACCCTCAATAAATCACCCAGACTCCAAAATGAAGGTGGGGCCTGTAAAACTACAACAATCTCCACAGAGTGGTTTATCAACCCTACTATATGGTTATGTAAGACCTGTATCACTTTTTTTTTTTTAATGCTCATCTGGCGACTGCCTACTGGGGCATAAGTCGCCGTACTCACCACCACAGCCTAGTACTAGGCTAATTTAAAATAGCAACTTGAAAAAACTAAAAAAACAACAATAACAAAAAAGGAAGACAAGAGGCAGGAAGCAAGCTCCAGCGTCAGGGGGAGGTCCGCCTCCCCCCCCCCCCGGCGCAGGAACGTGCGACCTACAAAAATAACAACTAGTCAAATAAAGGGGAGAAGTCCACCAGTCAATGTGCACGAACTCGTCCCGCGTACAAGGGACAGGCGGTGAACAGTGTGGGGGGGACAACGCAATATTCACAGTCGGGCGCTCCATCAAATGGCGGTGCGTCCCGTGAGTGTGCTCAATTCGGAGACGACAGAAAGCGACCTGAAGCCGTCGCGGCATTGGGGGATAGGTCCATGGGAACAGTCGCGGGGCAATGGCACGCAACTTTAGGATCTCCTCGACCGTATCCCATCTTCTTTGCCAAGCACTCCTGCCGTGTACTCAGTGTGAGGAAGAGCGAAACGCTGGTCCGGTTGCCCAGTCCTCGCGGACTCTTTGGCTAACCTCATTCCCCGCAATTCCTACAGGTCCAGGAACCCAGCAGAAGATAATCTCGACATCCGCCCGGCTCGCCAAAACCGTGGCGTCACACACTTGGAAACATGGCATGATTCTATAATTTGTCAACTTAAACCAATTCACATGGTGAGGTATGTGTGCATCAATGCCCATAAAATTACCCACTCTTTATACCCTATCAAAGACAAAGCTATCCATAGCACAACCCCTCCATGAGCATATACACACCATCCACTTTCTCTCACATACTCATTTTACATAACTGACCTTATAAACCCATCTTCTATCCCTTCATACACCCTGACACTCACCCTCATATCTTCTCTTCTCTACCCTCTATTGCCATCCTTTCTTCTTCCATGCCAATGCCACCTCATAACACTCAGGCACCTGCAGGACCCCAAGGCTATTATACAAAGGACTCAAGGCAATCCAGCAACCCCAAAAGGAGCACCCCTCTCGTACTATGCATGCGTTGCCCCGCCAAGGCTCAAATGGAGTCCCACCCTAAAGTAAACATATGTACATACATCACATGGACAACAAATAAAGACTTCTTCATAGGCTGCCATCTAGAGCCAGACACAGTTGAACACTATTTGCAGCAAGTGAGCTGGGGTCAGGACCCTTGGCGAGGAGCTACATCATTACCATCAAAACCTCTCAATGAGATGAAGGTCATGATAAAACCAAGGCCTTTAGCAAATGAAGACAGGTGGAGAAGGCCATTGTTTCCTTTGATTCATTGTGCACCCTATGTCAATCCACACACATTATAATTTATAGTATTATAGTTGAAATCTATGAGGGAAAGAAAAATCTCAATAACATCTTCAATAACCTGTCATAAAAATCGACTAAGCCCCGATATGAATTTCTGCTCTGCGAAGCCCCCTGTCTGAAACTTCTTCTCCCGGGACAGGATCACCTTATTACAGAAATGGATGTGTCCCAGATATTGTCTTGTTATTACAGGTATTGAAGTATATATAATGAGAGAAAAACAAACAGAAGGATGAATAATTGTTCCAGACACCCTTATCTTAAATGCTGCTTTCACTTGTACACCTACAGGAAAGTACGTATGCATGAACAGGGATAGATTTACTGATTATTACATTTTTAATATTACTAAAATTATACAGGGTGTCCACAAAGTCTGGGTACATAGGAATTTTAATATTTTATTTATTTCGATCTGGGGAGGAAAAATAACATAAATAAATAAAATATTAAAATTCCTATGTACCCAGACTTTGTGGACACCCTGTATTTGTACAAAGGTGAAATAAGAACATACATACCTGCAGAGCTCAAAAGCTTTGATCTGTCCTCAACCATAAAGTCGTTTATAAAAAAAAACAAGATGAAGTGAAACATGCACTTGCAGATTGTTTGTACTTGTACTTCATGAAAATGGTGGCTACCGTGAAATCTGCAGGAGGTTCTACATTTTATTCAAGTAATAACTCAGCCCAGTAATGAGACCTCAGTTTTTAACAGTTAAAACTGTTTTGTACACTTTTGTGTATGCTGGAAATATTAATACCGTCTTGACTCTTGCTTCATGAAAAAAAAAGCAAAAGGAGATGAGGGCTTATCAAGGTGAATGACAAGTGAAGTTCAAAACTATTCAGCGACCCTATGCTCGAATGATGCATTATATTCTTCATCCAAAGGATGATGTCAAATTGTGCATAACAATGCCAGATGACAAAGGTTTAACAAAGTCTATTAGGGATGATCCACAAGAATAAATTGAATCTGCGGATTTCCCAAAAGTAACATCAAATATCTAAAGAATAACAGAACAGCAAAGGACCTAACATGTACTCAAGGCTAATGCAAAAAAAGACGGGTATGAGTGGAAGTTAACCGTGAATGACTCATAGAAAAAATGGAGGGTATGGATAAAAAATTATCTTTAAAATACTAATTACTGTGATGGCATTCATATTTTAAAGTAATATTTATATATTCGATTTTTAAAATTATTTACTGTTGTTGCATGTAATTACAGTCTAATAGGAAATATGTTGAAACTATTCTTACCTGTCTATTACTTTACTTTGTCACCCCTTGCCCTTGGGGTTTTTTTTTTTTCAATCAAACTCAGCGGTGCTCAGGAAGGATGCTGGGGACATAGTCTTTTCTACTTTATTACAATGCAAAAGAGAAAAAAAAACATGTGGAGAGGAAATATAAAAAGAGACCAAGGTAAAGAACTTGGACCTATAGCAAGGGCAGGAGCCCAGAATGGTGTATAATGTTTAAAAGTGATCGCAAGTGAAAGGAGAAAGGACGTTACGCTAAAATAAAGCCCAATCACAACATTTAGGGTGTGTAATAGGACAGAGTAACATTTACAATGAGTGCCCCTAAGGAAGGGAAATCTACCAGAAGGTGGTGAATAGATAAGGAGGAAGAACAAAAGTGACAAGGTGGGTGATTCTGAGGAACCTTGGCATTAACCAGATGTCCATAAGGAAGGCACAAGTGGTCAATCCGTAGGTTACAAAGTGACACCTAAAACTTCTGGGAAGAGTGGTAGTTACTAGCCCAAGGCTGAGCTGATGGAGGGCTTTATAGTGCAAAGCTTAATTTTAATTTCCCAAGCTGTCATTCCACTCCAACTGCCATAGATACCATAATCATTAATGAAGGGGGAGAAACTGTACAGGGAAGGGAAAGCACAAATAGGTCATGGGAGCGCAGTCTGCCCATTCATTACCCAGGTAACGTGCGCGAAGATCGCCCAGACTGGGACATTCGACAAGAATGTGCCGAACAGTCTGGGGGACGACGCAGTAGTCACAATAGGGCGCAGGCAAGTGCTCCATCAAATAGCTATGCGTCACACGTGTGGCCGATTCGGAGACGACAGAAAGCGACCTGAAGCCGTCGCGGCATTGAGGGACAGATCCATGGGAACAGTCGCAGAGCAATGGCACACAACTTTAAGTTCCCTTCGACCGTCTCCCGACTTCTTTGCCAAACAGTCCGAAGAGCTGCCTGTATTCCTGCCATGTAATCTGTGTGAGGAAGAGCGAAACACTGGTCCGATCGCCCGGTTCTCGCGGACTCTTTGGCGCCCTCATCGGCGCGCTCATTCCCCGCAATTCCTACATGTCCAGGAACCCAGCAGAAGATAATCTCGACATCTACCCGGCTCACTAAAACCGTGGCGTCACGGATATCGCAAACCAGAGAGTGCGGAGATTCCAATGCCCCGAGAACACCCAGGGCATGCTGTGAGTCGCCATAAATCACGATCCGGTCTCCGAACCGGGCACGTCGCGTAATCTCCCGTACCGAGTGGTGCATTGCCGCCAACTCAGCCGTAAAGACAGAGGCAGCACCCGGTAGAGCTGCGCTGACTTCAAAAGAGGGGATAAGGCGTGGAAACCGACCCCCTCTTGGGACTTGGAGCCATCCGTATACACTGGCACGGTTCCAACGTGACACGAGATGTGCTCCAAAAAGGCCAAACAAGCTTTGGGAGCAGAGGCGTGGCGACAAATAGCCAACGGTGGTACTCTCCAGGGTGGTGTTCTGTGTAGAACCACGGGCGCCACCGGCTGGAGAGCTATATCTAGCTCTCGGAGTTTCCTAGCCCTAAACCCAAAGGGCTTAGGGTATGACTTGCGTCTCTCGGTGGCATAGGCACCGTAGAGATCAGCTGTGGATGCTTTGAGAGCCGTTGGCGACAAAGGGAGAAGGTGCGCTCGTGCATACAGGCGAGTAATGCACTGTGCACGGCGCATAGATAATGGCATCTCTCCAGCATCGAAAAGCAGGCTCTCAATAGGAGAAGTGCAGAAGGCACCGGTCGCCAAGCGAAGGCCGGTGTGGTGGATCGAGTCCAACTTCCGCAATAGACGTTCGGCTGTGGATGCATAAAACTCACATCAGTAGTCGAGCTTCGAACGGCCAAAGGATAAAAAAGTAAGGCAGTAGCCCTATCAGCACTCCAGGCGCTAAACGTCACGGAACGAAGAATATCCATGGCACAGGTACAAGAGACCCTAAGGCTGCGAATATGAGCCTCCCAGGTGAGGCGTCGGTCAAATATTGGGTTGAGGAATAAGTTCTTGCGGTTTTATCAAATTTATTCATTACCATTAACAATTTTAGAAAAACTTCCTTTTTAATTGATAACAATATGCAATTTAATCAATAATGTATTCTCCGTTGTTATTTATGACTTCTTCCCAACATTCAACTAGTTTTTCAATGCCTCTGCAATAAAAATCTCTGGATTTTGACTTGGAGAATTCGTCTAGCCAGGTTCTTAATTCCACATCAGTATTGAAATAAATGCTGCCCAAATTGGTTTTTTTTTTGTTGTTTTTTTTGGATTAAGGGGCTATCTGGCGACTGCCGACTTAGGCATAAGTTGCCGTAAACAAACAGCCTAGTTCTAGGCTACTTCAAAATAATTCAACAGGAAACAACAATAAAAAGAAATAACAATAACAAAGCAATAACAAAAACGATAACAAAAACAACAACAATAAAACCGGGTTAAATGAAAGGGAGAAGGCCGGCCTCCCCCAAAAAGTCAATAAGTCCACCAGTCATGGTGCACGCACTCGTCCCGAGTACAAGGGACAGGCGGTAGCGACCCCGCCCATCCCGGTACTGAGACAGGTATCGTGCGCGAAGATCACGCAGACTGGGACATTCGACAAGAATATGCCGAACAGTCTGGGGGACGACGCAGTCGTTGCAATAGGGCGCAGGCGAGCGCTCCATCAAGTAGCGATGCGTCACACGAGTGTGTCCGATTCGAAGACGACAGAAAGCAACCTGAAGCCGCCGCTGTATTGGGGGATAGGTCCATGGGATAGGTCAATGGCACGCAACTTTAAGTTCCCTTCGACCATCTCCCATCTTCTTTGCCAAGTAGTCCGAAGAGCTACCCGTATTCCTGCCATGTAGTCGGTGTGAGGAAGAGCGAAACGCTGGTCCGGTCGCAGAGTCCTCGCAGACTCTTTGGCGCCCTCATTCCCCGCAATTCCTACATGTCCAGGAACCCAGCAGAAGATAATCTCGACCTCTGCCCGGCTCGCCAAAACCGTGGCGTCACGGATATCGCGAACCAGGGGATGCGGAGATTCCAATGCCTCGAGAGCACTCAGGGCACTTTGTGAGTAGCTATAGATCACAATCCGGTCTCCGAACCGGGCACGTCGCGTAATCTCCCGTACCGAGTGGTGTATTGCCACCAGCTCAGCCGTGAAGACAGACGCAGCGCCTGGTAGAGCCCCGCTGACTTCAAACAGAGGGGATACGGCGTGGAAGCCGACCCCCTCTTGGGACTTGGAGCCATCCGTATACACTGGCACGGTTCCGCCCAAATTGTTGGAGAGCGATCAGAACAGATGGAAATCCGATGGAGCCAAGTCTGACGAATATAGAGGAAGTGGCAGGATTTCCTAATTAAGCGTTTGGATGGCGTCTTTTATCATATTCGCAATGTGAGGATGAGCATCGTCGTGTTGCAGAAGGACTCCATAACGTCGATGAGGTCGCTTTTCATGAATAGCTTCGGCGAGTCGATACATTTGTTGAAGTAGAGTTCTGCATTGACAATCTCGTTGTTCGCAAGAAGCTCATAAAGAATGATGCCTTCGCAATCCCACCACACACACAGCATCATCTTTCATGGATGAAGTCCTTGCTTTAATCGCGGAAGTATTTTTTTTATTGGGGCTAAGCCATTGTTTTCGATGGTTCATGTTAACATAAACACACCACTTTTCGTTGCGTGATGATGCGGTGAAGAAATCTATCCTTATACCCACGAGTAGCTTTGTGACGTGTGTGGATAGAGGGGAGTAGGAAAGGGGGCAAAGAAAAAATAATAGCATAGGCGAGTTGCGAACAGCTTCCCGCGTCGCTGGACCACTGTTAGCCAGCGGTGAATCTACTCCGCCATCCTGAGTCCAAAAAAAAGACTCATTCGAATGAAAATTTTAAGCCGCTTGCCTGCACTTCTCGTACGCTATACAACCCCCTTCCTAGAAGCGAAGCGTATTTTGAAGAAATGAAGAGAGCCCGTTTGGAAATGTTATCCAAGGGCTAACTAAAGTGAAAAGAAGGGACACTTATGCGGGGTGTAAACGGCGCATCCCATCCCGTGGTGGTGGGGTCTCAAAAGCCTTATACCCCCCAGAGGGTGGGCATGGGGCACACACCTAGAATGGTCTCCTGCCAAAAAATAGCTAACGGGGAACGGGACGAGACGAGCCTCCGCAGTTCCTCTCTGTTGGCGCGGAGTCTGTGGCAATTCCATTGAAGAAATATGCCCTCCAGGCCTAGCTGGGAGGAGATGCGGGAGCCCTCTTTGAACAGAAGACCCTCACGGGAATGGCCATACGCTTCCCGGAGGCAGAACCAGGGCGCTGTTAGCCGGACAATGCGCTGAAGGCGCTTTCGCCTTCAAGGACTTATTGGGAGAGGTTGGGCTCGCCATGCAAGTCTTTTCCTCCCTCCGCCTCAAAACCTTAGGCGGGCGTTGTGGCCCTCTTTTCGAGGATCCACCATCTCCGAGCCACCTAGCCCACCACTAGGCGTGGGCGAAGGAGCCGAAGCTCCTTTGTTGCTGTCCTCCTTTAGGGGGACAGCTTTAGGAATCCTGGAAGATGGCCAAGCGACCAACTGCGGGGGTGTTGCCTCCTGCGAGTCTGACGACTTGGTGGAGGCGCGTGGCTTACGGGAAACGGTCACGCTGGGAAAAGGGGGGAAGAGCCCTGGTTTTAGCCGGGGCTGGGTGAGAACCCTTTTTGCCACCAGCTTTACTAGGGTAGCACCCGGGGTGAGTAGAACCCGCAGAAGGGCTCCGAATGGGCGCGGAAACAACCATGCACGTTGGCCTGGATGGGCCAGGAGCAGAGGGTGTCTTTCTAACTATTGAGGCATAAGACGGTCCAGGCAGAGCCGGGTGCGCCAGGACCAAGTCCTTAGCCTCGTGGAATGAGAGTCAATCCTGGGCCTGAATGGCCAGGATTTCTTCCTCAAGGAGATATGCACCACATTGCTTCAAAGAAGCGGGGTGCAGCTTTCTGCAATTGACACACTTGGCCACACACGATTTGGACTTATCGTGTGTGGTCTTGAAGCAATTTACACAGACTTCAGGTGACCCCGACTTTGCACGTCTACATGAATGATTTGTATGGCCAAAGCGGTGACAGTAATAGCACCGCCGCGGCAGTGGCACGAATGCCTTCACATGGTAGTAGTACCAACAGGCACGCACCAACTCAGGAGGCTTGTCACAGTCGAACGTGATGAAGAGTGTAGCGGTGGGTCTTGAGGCCCCTCTATGTTTTCTCATCACACGTTCGACCTTGACCGCCCCATGGTCAGCCAGCTCTAAGGTGATGTCCTCTATGGAGTAGTCAATGACTTCCTTCACATAAACTACTCCTTTCACAAAGTTCATGGTAGAGTGCGGCGTCACACTCACAGGCGTGCCATCAAGTGTCTGAAGGGCACGAATCATGGCCGCCTCAAAGGGATTCGATGCATTCGCCAAAAGGCTTCCGTCCAAGAAACGGGTCACCTTCGGCTCTCTACCAATAACACTAGCTAAAGCTCTCTTCTGATGAATCATGTTGCCCTTGGCCAACATGGTTCCATTAGTGGAGCGAATAACGAGGAAATGTTTGAAGCCAGCGGGCTCGAAAAGGCTGGGTAATCTCTGTATGAGGGAACCCGATGTTATCGAGCCTCTGCCCTGCGTACTTTTGTCATAGTCAGGGGCTCTGCACTCAGGGGGGCTAAGGAGCCGGATGTGCCAATCTTGGCTTGGTCGCTTACCAAAATGGCAGCAGACCCATCCATCCCCACAGCCACCGGGGATGGAGAGGAGCTCCCAAGTATTTTTAGTCTTTTATTTGTTGGGGGGGTTTTTATTTTTAGGAGAGGATGCTGGGGAATGAGCCCTCTTCTCCCCTCCGCCGGCAGGAGCCCCCAGGCCAGATGGACCAGCCTCAGCAAGGTCCTTTTCTGAGATGGAGAAGGTCCTGGCAGGCGTAGGGGCACCGATCAGAGGAGATCCCTCCCCTCTTTGTACTGCTTTGGAAACCCTAGCCGTTTAGGAGGACTTTGCATAGGGGCGGACACGAGTTTGGTGCTTGGCGCCGAGCCCAGATTCGCTACCATCTGAGGCAGGGTTGCCTCAAGGACCATGTCTATCTCAGGATGGGCCTCCAGTTGGCCAGCCCCCCCTAGGACATCACAGCGCTGTCACAAGTTGAGTCTGGGGAGGCACAGGCCTTGACACCGGCAAGGTTCAATATTCTAGCCAGGACGTCTTTTGAGGGAAGCGACCGAAGGAGCCTGGCTTCCCTCTCCCCCCTAACGGGGTTTGCCCTACCGAGCCGCTTCAATGGGGAGCGGTCAGCTATGGGCTGCCTTCTGGCTTTCTTGGCAGTCCCCTTGGAAAGTAAAGAGGGGACTGACGCTGGAAAGAGGGAGGTGTCCGAAGGCACCTCTAGACAAGCGGGTGAGGGGAAGCCCCCTACACCCATAGGTTAAGGAGAGGAGTAAGCTTCCTCTCCGGTTAGAGAAATTTGGAGGGTCCCCTGTGAGAGCATAGGGGGAAAACCTCCATTTTTTCTGTGGAGCTACCCAAGGGCGGCTCCGATGATGGAAGATTTTGGGGGGTTATCATCATTGGGCATGGTGACCCAATTTTTTTTACAGGAAACAATCGCTCATCACCCCTCGCAGTAGCCCGCCCTGCAAGGGGTGTTTACAGGGCTGGTAGAACCAGGTGCCGCCATTCAAGGCCACCCCTCCCGCCTGGTGGCCTGGCAGTCCCTCAGCATGGTGGCCCCACCTTGGACACGGCATAAAATGTATAGTGTTTGAAAATAGAAAGGAAGAGGAGGTGAGGAAGATGTGGGTGGGGATAAAGCAGGTTATTTAAGACCCACCATTCCAAACCGGAGCTCAGGGGTGATGGATCATTGTCCCCTCCCTCCTCAGCCCCGATCCAGGATAATTGGCTGAGAAGAAGGTCGGCCTCTACCCTGAGAAAATAGGAGGAGGACCAGAGAAAGTTGTGGGAGAGGTTGTAGGGGAAGTGAGGAACCAGGGGAGAAATACAGGTTGTCTGAAAGAAGGAGAAGAGGCTAAGCTGGGGCTGGATGGGGCGCTGAGTCACGTCAGCATGGCAGCCAGGAAGGAAAATCGCCGCGCCCCTGTAGGCTCTCAATATGAGACGTGCAAAAGACACCGGGCATCAAGAGGAGACCGGTGTAGTGGACCGAGTCCACCTTCCGCAATAAGCGCTCGGCTGCCGATGCATAAAATTTGCATCCGTAGTCGAGCTTCAAATGAACAAAGGATTGATAAAAAAGCAAAGCAGTGGCCCTATCAGCACCCAAGGGATGAATGTCACAGAACGGAGAATATCCAAGGCCCAGGTACAAGAGACCCTAAGGCTGCGAATATGAGCCTCCCAGGTGAGGCGTTAGTCGAAAATACATCCAAGGAAACGGTGTGAATCCACCACTTTCAAAGCAAGTAAAAGGTTTTGCCATAAAAATTTATCCCCTTCCCTGTGGCAATGAGTCATAGAGAATAAACTCTGAGGAGTCAACTGCCACTCCCAAACAGATCAGTGTTGAAGCCATCAGTAAACAGATAACATTGGGAATGCTGAGCCAAAATATGGTCAACACCACATGCTGCCGAGGGACAACAGACTTTCCCAAACCCCACAGTCATGCAGACAACTCAGAAATGGGAGATGGACCACAGGGGATCTATGTATGTAAAATCGCAGACAAGGTTAAATAGATTCCTGCCCATGACAAACATCAAAGCATATTCAGGGAGTTATCAAAATGGGACACTGACCTATTTACAGACATAAATGTAAACTTCTCAAGTAGGAAGATGTTGGATGGGGTGAATGTACTGAAATCAAATCTGAAGATGATGAAAAGGGAGGAGAACTAAACCTTTCTGAGTATAGATAGAGACTATGTATAGGGGATGTCCAACAAGGGTAGAAACAAAAACTTTTTTTAAGAGTCAGCTTCATACCAATAGTCGAGTTTAGAAATTTTTAATAGGTTGGTCATCTGGAGGTGGGGTCACCAAGAGTGTTGGAAGTCCAATATGAGACCCCCAAAATAGACCACAGAAGACCTATTTTTTAAGAATAAGGGGAGGGGTGGGTGAGGAACTTACAGTTGGCAAAGGGCACAGCCTTGGTCTAACTGAGAAAAAATCTAAATCCCTTTTGCAGCCGGTAGTGTTCAGTGTCAATCACCATCTGAAGGGGGTAGAAGGCAAGGGTTTAGCATTAACAGAGAAGAGAGAGGTTGTCAACAAACAAGATTTCGGACACTCTATCAGGGAGAGAAGAAACTAGCCTATTAATAGTGATGGCAAAGCAAGTGACTTTTAAGATGCTGTGGCCGGATATTATGTACCTCCCAAACTGTGGGAGGGATCTCAAACTGTGGGTAAGCAAAAGTCCACTTCAGGCAGCAAAGGAGATAGATACGCAACCTCTACCTTATCTAAATTTATTTTCCCTAATAAATTTACAATGGCAACAATAATATATACAAATAAATATTTACAGAATGAATAAATTTTGAGAGAGCGCTGGTGGACTTATTGCAAAAAAAAAATATATATTGGAGATCTTAGTGGCCATGTCAGCCTTACAATCACTCTCCAAGTTACACTCTCCATCAATACAAAAATATATTTGAGCTCTTAAATCAGCAGAAAGGGTGGGGGAAATGTGAGGGTAAGATGTCTTTTTACTGGCTCTGGCTTCCGCTCAAGTGTCTTGGGGCGTCCCACTTACACCATTGGCTGGGAAGATGGTGGAGCCAAATTGACCCAAATAGTCAGAAATATCTTGGGGTGCAAGCCAAGAATGGGCTCCAGGGGACTTGAAAAAATACCCAAGATATTCGAGTAAGGTCAGCCAAACTGACCCAGAAAAACTGCTGCCAAGGGAGCAATTTGGCTCTGCCTGCTTTAAAGCCAATTGTGTAAGAGAGACACGCTGAGACACTCGAGTGAAAGCCAGAGCCGGTTTGGTTTGAAAGACTACTTACCCTCCCATTTCCCTCTTTTTCACACTCACACAGGGTGAAGAGGGTCAGATAATTTTTTGTACTCAAGAAGTCTATATTGGGAGCATTTATAAGGCTGACATGGCCGCTAGATCCCCAATATATATTTTTTGTCTTCTCAGAGTCTGACAGTGTTGCCTCAATTTTGTATATTTGTATCTCAATTTATTTTTGTATTTTAAAAATATTGCGTGTATCTATTGTAAATTTACTTGGGGAAATAAATTTCAATAAAGTAGAAGGTTGTGTATCTGTCTCCTTTGCTGCCAGAAGTAGACTTTGCTTAGCCAACAGTTAGAGTCCCTAACTCTAGTGAAAAAGGTGTGGAAGGTACATAGTATCCTGCCTCAATGTAACTCTGAGGGATCCCTTCTTCTTGGATGTGAAGTCCAGAAGTTGAGGAGCAAACTCTTAACAGAAAATTGACTGGCAGATAAGAACCTGGATAAAACCAGGTAAAAATATCACAAGCCCAATCATATAATAGACATAGAATACTATAAGAACATACAAAAAGAATGAATCTGCAAAAAGCTAATCAATAGCCTATACGAGACAGCTCTTGTTTCCCATCACTCAGGACACACAAGTCTCTTTCACATTCTGACTGTCCTCCAATTTATAAATATTTAGTGGATTACACCTACCTATATTAAGTACATGTTAAATTGCGTTTGTCATTTTTCTGCCCATTGGGATATTATGGTCAATTCATTTTGTAAACCTCAACATCAGAGTCAGACCTTACAATTCTACCTATATTAGTATCAACAACAAACTTACTCAGGTTGCTGCTTATACCAAAATCAAAAAAATTAATATAAATCAAGAACAACAACAGTCCCAACACTGACCCTTGACAAACCCCACTAGCAACATTCACTCACTCAGATTTAATCCCATCTATACTAACTCTTTGTTGTCTGTCACTAAGTCATGACTGAAACCACCTAGAAATACTTCCATCGATTCCATGACTAAGTGTGGTACCCTGCCAAAAGCCTTACTAAAATCCAAATAAGTAATATCATAATTCTCATTTCTATTGGCCGCATCGTACACCTTTTTAGAAAAAGACGGTAAATTAGTCAAACAAGATTTGCCTCTAGTAAGGCTGTGCTGAGAGTCCCTAATCAACTTTGCTTATTTAAGTGATCCCTATTCTATTATTTTCCCTACCACTGATGTCAAACTCAATGGTTGGTAATTCAACATAATTGTTTTATCCCCCTTCTTAAATATAGCTATCACATTAGCTTTCTTCCAAGCTGTTGGCACAATGCTAGTCTCTAACAATTTTCTATATAGGCATGCTAGGTGGCTCACTTAACACATCTTTACATTCCTTCAAAATCCTATGAAAAGCATCATTAGGGCCCAGTACTTTACTAAATTTAATTCTATCTATTTCTTTAGAGTATCTCCTTTGTAATTAAAATATCCTTTAATTTCTCATCCTCATTACACGCTGAAGATAAAGGTCCCCTCAGGTACAATTATAAAATCTTCAAGTATAAATACTGAAAGAAAATACTTATTTAATATCTTAGCCATGGCATCACTCTCAATAACTCTCCATCTGTAGTTTTAAGTGTGCCTATTTTATTTCTAGTCTTAGTTCTGAGTCTGAAATCCATTTTTTAATACCTTAATTAGAAGCAAAGTTATGGACATCCCAATTCTGTAGTTTTGGCACCCCTGACCCCTAATTTACCTAAAAGGCTAAACAAAAATCCAATCAAAAGAGAAATTTAGCTCTTTAAAAATGATTGGTTAAATATTTTACATAGAAACAATATTAAAAAAGTTACAGACGTCTAAACATTTAAATGAGGGGGGGGACCCCAAGGTACCTGGAAATAAAAATAAATATTCCCCCCAAAAGCACTATCCCTTTTGTTTCTTAAAATGAATAATTTCTGTTGTTTATTTTACTTGGTCTGTTCACAATACAAGGTTAAAATAGTGAACTTTTTAACAAATTGCTTAGAGTTTGGCGTAAAAATCGGTAGAGATTGAAAGGAGAAAGAAAATGGATGTGAGGAAGGTGTGTTGGGATGAAGCAAGTTCTCAAAAGCCCACCATCCCAGACCAGAGCTCAGAGGTGAGGGAACAAGGCCCCTTCCCTCCTCAGCCCCAATCCAGGATAGTTGGGTGAGAGGAAGCTAGTTGGCATCTACCCTGTGAAATTAGATTAGGTTAGGTTAGGTTAGGCTAAGCTGGGGCCGGAAGGGGTACTGAGTTCCATCCGCACAGTGGTGAGGAAAGAAAATAGTTGTGCCCCTTACAGGGTGGCAAACTGGCATCCATCAGGAAGGAGAGGGTGGGGGCACGTACGGTAACCCCCTGTAAACTTGATATGCACAGCAGCAGGACTTTAGCGGGCACAAGCTGACAGGCCCTCTCATCCCTCGCCCCCCTAACAGGATTGGCACTATCAAGCCACTCCCATCAGGAGTGGTCCATTATAGGCTGCGGGCGGGCCTTTTTAGCAGTCCCCTGGGAAAGTAAAGGGAGGACTGCTGCTAGTAGGAGGGAGTCGCCCAAGGCCAACTTCAGAGAAAGGGGTGAAGTGAGTCCCCTGCACTCGTAGGCATGGGAGAGGAACAAGCTTCCTCTATGGTCAAAAGGTTTGGAGGGTTCCCTGAGAAAGTACATTGGAGGAACCTCCTTTACTACTGTGGAGCTACCCAGAGGCCGCTTCAGCTGTGGTGAAGGGAAAGTGGAGATAGGTTTATTTTTTATTATTCTCATCATCGGGCACGGTGACCTTATTAGTAAGATGGGCTGCAAACCCTAATCACCCTGTGCAGTAGCCCGCTCTGCAAGAGGTGAACACTGGGCCTGCAAAAGCCAAATGCTGCCATTTAGGACCACACCTCATGCCCTCAGGCATGGCAGCTCGACCTTAGGCTGGACATAAAATTGCTAGACTGTGAAAGGAAAGGACATGTGAGGAAGGTGAAGCAGGTTGTTAAAAACCCACCACCGCAAACTCGAGCTCACAGGTGAGGGGGGCATTGTCTCCTCTCCTCTCAGCTCCAATTCAGGATGGTTGGGTCAGAGAAAGCCTGTCGGCGTCTACCCTGTGAAATTGAGAACAACCAGAGAAAGTTGTGGGAGAGGTTGTATGGAAAGTGAGGAACCAGGGTAAGAAGACAGGGTATCAGAAAGAAGAGGCTAAGCTGGGGCCAGATGGGGCGCTGAGTCCCATCAGCACAGCGGCCAGGAAAGCAAATCGCTGTGCCTCTGCTCATAATGTCCAGCACATCTTTCCTTTGGCTTGAGGCAGTCCAGCTGGATAATACACTCTAATGATGAATTCCACAATGAAACACTTCAATACCCATAGCCTGAGGGTCTGCTGTAGTGAGCCAGTGACTGCGGTTTACGATACAGAGTAGGGCCATCAAAGTCAACAATGGGATGGTGCAAGATTTCACCAATCAGACCAGCTTTCTCCCTAGTTTCAGCTCCAGCTTCTGCATTACTCCAGCTTTCACAACAGTGTTGACATTTGTAGTGTCCTCCAATGTCTGTCAACATCTTATCAAAAACGCTTTCTTTCAGTTAGGCAAACATGACTTTAGCAATCTTCTTGGCATGTGATGCCTCTTTAGTTGCTTTCTCTGGAACAAACTGCAACAGATAGTAGCTCCCAGGCTCATTAACACCACAATGATGTTCTTCCTTTATCTTTCCAGGAAAAGACTGGCCACTGGCCTCAGCTTCCATCATCATATTGGTGAGGTCAGTCCATTCAACAGAGAGGATGCAAAAGATTCCCCCTCCTCCTTGCACTTCTCAAGCCTTATCAACTTTTCTGTTCTCTCTTGACCTTGTTCTTATAAATTACTTTACTTGTCTTCTGTAATGATTTTTGCATCACTCAGAGCTGCCTTTGTTATTGCTGCAGTTAACATCAGCCCTATAGCATACCTTAAACTAGTAAGGACAATGTTTAGAATCTCATAATTTTTCTATACTTTGCCAAAGCTGAAGACTCTGTTTCAGTTTCTGGAAATAATTCAAATTCAGTGACAAACTAGAGCATTTTCCTCCTCCTCTTTACTTTCTTTTCCATGTCCTTATCTGTCTCTTGTGTTCCAGCAGATCAGAGCCCCCTACCCTAATTTGGTGGGTTCATTTACTTTCCAATCTTCTCTTTCTGTCCCTTGATGTAAGACTAGATCTTTCAAAGGAATCATTTTCTCTCGTTGCAGTAACAGTTAATGTGGGCTTTGATCACATCCTTCACAGCCTCCACCTTCGTAACTGTTAACCTGACAATAAATCTCTTTTTAGCCACAAGTTTGCCCTGGCCAAGAGAAAACTTCACTGCCTGATTCCAGATTTCTTTGAGCTTGGACATGATGGTCGCTTTATCATAGATAACAGGTGGCTTGAAACTGTATTAATAGCTTTGCTCCATTGACAAATCATATAAGGGTAGATGTCCTTAATCAGTTTTTCCACTTGGTAGCTGCTCCTGTCATCTTTGCTTTGCTCCCTCAAGTAGATGCGATGCCTAAGGATATCCCTCGCAGTTGGGAGTTCAGACACTAACAGCTCCTGGCCAGTGCCAACAAAATTGCTCACATGAGAACTCAATTTCATCCTTGTTCTGACCTGGGCCATTTCCTAAATGAGTTGACATTGAAATAAAAAAAATATAATAAAACAGTAAGATTCCAAATACAAACAAGTAATAAGGTATTAGAGAAACTTGCCAAAATATTTGCTTTGCCAGCATCAGGGCGCAGGACATGCAACCAATATGAGAGGCAAATAAATGAAGTCCAAAAAGTCAGATAGTTCACAAGTCTGTGTGTACAAATCCTCTCAATGATTTCAAGAATGCTAGAAAAACTAAGCCACAACAGAATTAAACCCTCTCATACACTCAACATAGTTTCAGAGAAAAACACTTTGTAACCACATGACTGAGCATCCTAAAATCTCACATCTTCGAGGGCTTCAAACAAAACTGTCCCCCACAATACACAGTCATGGTTGTAATAGACATCAGCAAAGTCTTGAGCATCATCCCATGCCACATCCTGATACAAAAAATAATCAACAACTACTATACCAATGAAAATAAATGGCCAACTTCCTCGCCAATAGGCATGTCAAAGTCATCAAAAACATGCCCCAATTGAAAAGGAAGGAGCTTCTCAACAGGGTCTCCAGGGTGCCATCCTTTTACTGCATGATATACCCCTCCCAACTCCCAAAACAGTCCATCTGAATGGACCTATCCATCGCATCACAATCCACTTTCATGTGCACAGCCTCTAGAAACTTAAACAGGTAGTACCTATGACCCCTCCAAAACTAATTTAGGCCAAACAGAATGTCCTACTCCCCCAAAGAATCAAGTTACCCTCTTCACCCCTAACAAACTACCACCTACACATCTTGTTCCATGGTTAACCTCTCCCACTCAATCATGACCCCACACTGACACAAGACCTTAGTTAACATGCAACACATTACCTCAAAGGCCATATCTAAACTCAGCACCCTCATAACACTTGCAAATACCGACTTCAGAAAACATAAACAAATACTGACCATTCTATATAGACTGTTTATCCACACATCACTAAAATATGCATCCTCAGCCTGGGCAGCAACGATATCTGATACATACATACACATGATACAAGCAGTTACAAAAGTACCATCTGAATTACAATTGGCTACAAAAAAAAACACTCCAATACACCACCTCACAATGAAACAAGAATTTGTCCCCATTGAAAACAACCTAAACATAAGCACACAATTCATCACTAAACTGTGATGTCCCTCTCACCCTTTATCCACTCATACCACCATACCCCAAACCTCTCTTATCACATACTACACCTAATTATTAGCAAATCTTCACCCACAAAACCAGAACACTATAAAACATACACATCAATTACAACTCGTAGGCAAATTAAAACCACCCACAAAATGCCCCACTTCTAATCAGGCCCATAATATTGAATGATCTGAAGCGGCTTGGGCTATGGCTTAGGCGAGTGGAAACACTGCTTCTGATTTTAGTGAAGTTAATCAACATTGGGTGTGATTATCCACTGGATGAAGTCCTAATTTGGGTCAACTTCCTGGCAGCAACCATACACTGTAGAAACCCATATTAATCAATAGGTTCCCACTGAGAAATAAAGCCATCTTAAATGAGTTCAGATCAGTGGTAAAGCTCCTACCTTTAACCCACCTCCCCCTAGATTACCACCCCTCCCTTACCTCTATCATGTTCCAGTTTTCCTGAAAACCATTTAGAAGAGCCCCCTCTAAACAATCACTCAATGCTACCAAACCCTTCCAGTTCAAATGTAACTCAACCATCGCAAACAGAACCTTTCCTCCAAAAACTACACACTATTCATCCATAAACACTATTTCCATATTTTTTAACCCTCTCATTTATCCTAAGTGCTCAAGAAGGTTACACCCCAGCAACTCTAAACCAGTTAAAATCTCTGACAACCACATTTCCTACCACTTTCTTTGCAGCTCTATATCTAGACACAATCACCTTTGACCTACCTTTCCCTACATCATTTACTTCCATAGAAAAGCAATATCAGTCCCATTTGCCGGCTTATCAAATCTCTCTTGTCATCTCATCTACAGATGTTCCTGGCCAACATTCTTTAACTCATCTACTGTCACTCAAAAATGTCCTATGAAAGATCTTAACATGTGAATCACTGAACACAAGTATCTCAATCTCCTATAAATCCACTCCCCTAAAACACCCAACCTATCGGTACAAGTAAGAGGCTCAGAATTATTCATAGTCTTCTCCTAAAAAATTAATATCTACTCATTCATTCTTGCTTACTCATATACTTCTCTTTCCCCTAAACTAGGCTTAGCCCCACTTTCAAAATTATTCTTTACCTCCCCCATTTATTGTTACCCAACACTATCTAAGATTCTGTCTCATCATCCTCACTCCTATCTATAACAAATATCCTATTCTGCCTCTTTTTGATTTAGTTAATCCTGCTCCTAAGCTTAGTAACCTCTTACATAAGACAAGCATTATCCTTCATTACTGACCATACAACACATTAAGAAAATTTTTCATTATTCATCAATACACAAATATCCAATCTTGCCATAGTAATTATAAATTGGGACTCAAGGTAACCAAAAACACAAGGATGTGCCCTAAGTTGTTCATATCTGGCGGAGTAATAATGGCGCGCAGTTGTACATTGCGCACTGTTCAATTGCTTATAGTTTGGTGTGACTTCATAGCTGTGCGATTGGCGAGTGTGATGTCACAGCCGGTGGTGTAATGGCGGCTAGGTGCCCACTCCGCTGCAGTCATTGTTCAGAGGTAAGCATGCATGGACATTCTTAACATAAGTTACTTTAAATAGTGTGAAATAGTAAATTTAATTTATTATTATTTCCTTTTGTAGATATGAAGTTAAAAGCTTTAAGAAATTAGACTTAGCCTTGCCAAAGTAAACAAAACCTCTAGGGTGCTTAAGAAATTAGACTTAGCCTTGCCAAAGTAAACAAAACCTCTAGGGTGCTTAAGAAATTAGACTTAGCCTTGCCAAAGTAAACAAAACCTCTAGGGTGCTTAAGAAATTAGACTTAGCCTTGCCAAAGTAAACAAAACCTCTAGGGTGCTTAAGAAATTAGACTTAGCCTTGCCAAAGTAAACAAAACCTCTAGGGTGCAAGTTAAGCCTAGGATATCAAAGTAGCTATTGTTGTTAATTGCTACTCAGGAGCAGATGACCTTTACTCCCTCCAATCACTTGGGAGATTAAGCCTTTGATCCTACAGCAACAGTTAGGAAGTGGTAGTTCAGTTGCAACTTAATCCCAAGTGGGAGGGTCTCACACAAGGAGTACATACAGGTGGGGTGGTCATCGTAACCACATTGAAATCACGTGACCACTCTGCAACTCTTTTTCTCCTACCCTACATGGTGGCTAGAGTTGAGGAAAAAAAGCTTTGCTTGGTAGTTGTGCAAAGTGACTGTAAAGTAGAGAGAGATTTGTAGTTTTTCAGAAGATAACAATAAAGCAGTAAATTTAGCCCCAATACTTGAGAAAACCCTTCAATTAAGTCAGACCTAACTACTTCATTGGGTGAGCTGAGCTATTCTGAAAGGTTTACCAAGAATCTCCTTTATTTATAAATAAATACATTAACATTACACTCACCATGCTCCTACAAGACTAATAATTGTTCTCACTTAGAGTGGATAATTCATAATGACTAAAATATCCAATTAAGCAGATACAAATCACAGATTTTTTTTCACCGCCCATCTGGCAACTGCCTACTAGGGAAAATTACAGAGGTGGGAAAATTGTGATAACCAATTCCATGGTAAATTTAAAGACAAACTTAGAAATGCCTAACACTTTAATGTCTTTTGTATATTTTAAAAACAAAATTTGAAAAGATTACTTCAATCAGATTGGGATTTGCAATCTCATGCGGCAGCTGTCAATGAGACTAAACCTGCCTCTTATTAGGAGTAAACAATAATTTCAAAAGAAGAATAAAAGTATAGATTCCTTACTCTGAATATATTGAGGTGCATGCAACTGAATTCAATCTTGCTCTTAATAGTAATATAATCCAAAAACGGCAATGTTGCAAAAAAATGTTTCCTGTAAGAAATAATTTCAGTGAATGAATGAGGTGGGTACTGTAATAATAACTTAACATCATGATGAAAGTTTTAAAATTTAGTAATGGAGAATTATTTGCAAAGCACAGAGCAATGAGAAAACAAGGTCTGCAGATCAAAGTCCCGTGTTCTCACTTATTCTGATTTATGACCTCCAAAACTTTCAATAATTCCTGGAACTAACCTTAGTAATTATATCATTAAAAAAAATGTAAAACAACATAAGGGTTTCAAATTTTGTTAGAATCAGCTGAATAGTTATGATGTTATTGCCAAATAATTCATCGGCTAATCTTGGCAATTATATCATTAAAAAGAGAATGGAAAACAACATAAGAGTTTTGAATTTCGTTAAAATAGGCCAAATATAGTTATGATGTTATTGCCAAAACAAAATAATTCCTGGGCTAACCTTGGGAGGACCTTGGCAATTATATGATTTGAAAGAGAGTGTAAAAGAACATAAGGGATGAAAATTTTATTAGAATCAGCCAAATAGTTACAATGTTGTTATAAAAATAAAGAAAAGCAAAACAGGGACCGACGGACAGACCTAGTAAGATATAAGAGTTGCATATGACTAAAAAGCTAAGAAATTCAATTTATTACCTGATGTCAATTTAAATATCAGAAGTAATGGAAATGGAGCACCCTCACAAAGGAAAGAATCATATACAAAAAAATTCCAGTTCTTCCAATACACTTCCATTTTGGGTTATTACTATCTAAGATAACCTGGCTTTGTTGGATAACTGCTCCAACTTCAGGAGAATTTTTCTTTTCTAGTTTCTTTTGCCTAAAAGTCTTACTAGGGGTATGTACCTTCTCCATATTTTTTACTTCCTTAACTTCATTACAAACCTCTTTTTTTTTTTAAACTAAGAATATATCCTATTTAAATTTTGCTTTAATTTACAAATAAATACAATTTTGTTTCATTAACCTAACCTAAATACAAGAATATTATCAATTTTTCGCTTAATCCTAAAAGGTTTGTAAATCATTCAACAAAGCACATTTATTAAAAAAAGGCCAAACTCAATATGCATGATGCTCTGGAAGCTTTAAAAGCAGAGGTGTAGCAACAGATAATCAAAGGATGTACCTCCAGGGTGGTGTCCTGGCTAGAACCAGATGCACCACCTACAAGGAGCTCTCAAAAGTTTCCTAGCTCTACAACAAAAGACTTAGGGTATGACTGGCATCTCTTGGTGGCATAGGCACCATTGACAACAGCTGCAGATGTAGTGAGAGCCATTGGTGACTGAGGGAGGCGCCGGGCCTCCAGCATCGACAAGTAGGCTCTCACTGGGAGATGTATGGAAGGCACCTGACAAGAGGCAGAGATCGGTGTGGTGGATCGAGTCCATCTTCCACAATACATGCTCAGTAGTGGATGCATAAAACTTGCATCCATAGTTGAGCTTCCAATGAACAAATGATCGATAAAAAAGGCAGTAGCAAGGCAGTGAATGTCACAGAATGATGATGTCCATGGCCTCCCAGGTGAGATGTTGGTCAAAAATAAGACCAAGGAAAGGGTGTGAATCAAGGGACAGTTCTTGGTCAGGATAGAGCCATAAATAGCAACAGAAGTGCAAAACCTATGGCTTTGGCCTAGGAAAACGGAAACAGCAAGAGATGCAGTTCAATGCCTGTTAGAGTCAAGGCTCCAGAGTTGGCTTATGGGCTGCACCAAATGAAAGGATGTCATTATCTGATAGCACCAAGGTGATACCATTGATGTTCAGCGGAAAGAATAGGACACTGAGGACACTTCGCTGCAGGCCACCCACTTCTTGATCGATTGGGCTGGAGAAGGCTCCCCCACCCATATGTGAAATCAATGATCTCACAGAAACTCAGAAATAAAGATTATGTGGAGAATCTCCATGATATTGTAACACCATGCAGTAACATAGGCCTTCTCCAGATAAAAAAACACAGTGGCTAGTGCTGTTTATGAAAGAAAACTTTGCATGCAACATGGAGTGGAACTGGGGAAGCCACATTTCTCTAGCAATTTCTCCATCAAATTACACACACAAGGTTAGAGAGATTGGGTGGAAACCAGTCAGGGTAGAGTGATCTCTCCCCAGTTTGTGAAAAGCAAGCACACTAACCATTCGGCAGGAGAGATTGGGTGGAAACCAGTCAGGGTAGAGTGATCTCTCCCCAGTTTGTGAAAAGCAAGCACACTAACCATTCGGCAGGAGAGATTGGGTAGAAACCAGTCAGGGTAGAGTGATCTCTCCCCAGTTTGTGAAAAGCAAGCACACTAACCATTCGGCAGGAGAGATTGGGTAGAAACCAGTCAGAGTAGAGTGATCTCTCCCCAGTTTGTGAAAAGCAAGCACACTAACCATTCGGCAGGAGAGATTGGGTAGAAACCAGTCAGGGTAGAGTGATCTCTCCCCAGTTTGTGAAAAGCAACCACACTAACCATTCGGCAGGAGTCTGTGAGGATAGCCTCTGTCACAATCCTGTAGCACAAATCTAAAAGAAAGACCATCCTTCACTCAACAAACACGTTGAAGCATGGCACACAGGACATTGTGATGGGAGTGAGCCAAGGGTGCCTCCATAAGGGGGAAGCCAACTGACCCATCCTTTTCAAGGGGAAGCTGCCCAAGAATAGATCCAAAGATGGGTGAGGGATAGCCCCTCTGCCATATTCAGATGGTGGTAGGGGAGCCCCATCCCCCATTCAGAGATCAATTTTCCTCATCCTATGGAGTGCAAGGCCACGCTTGGAGGTAGATCTCTAGGTGCATTGTAGCAATGTGGAGTTGAGGAAAGGAAAATGCATGGGAGGGAGGTACTATGACCTTGGAAGGTTAAGGGAAGTTTCCATAGAATGACAAAATTCCAGAATGTGATCATTTCCACCTACTCGGCCCACGGGTCCGGCTTGGATGGACAACCGGGTCGGCCATTCCAGAAATTGGCCTCAAGCTTCAACCATAAAGGATGGTACTGGCATAACTACCTTATGTGTACAGGAAAAAGGGGGTAGAATCAATGGCCCAGGACACCCCATACCTAATAATGGGCTTTCAGCCCTTGAGGAAGGTAGTGACCTCATGGTATACACTGCCACTTCACTATGGACCAATAAGAGGATGAAAGTGCACCGGGCAACCGGAACCTCTGTGGCTAGAAGAGCGAGTGTGGAAGGGTAGGGGCAGGTAGGGCAGCTCCATTGTGGGTGATCACCTATTATTATCATACCCTGGTGCTAGGTGATCCCAGGATGAGATGCAGTCCAGCACAAGGCACCGTGGCTACCAGACTAAATTCTGTCCTGGTGGGAACAATCTTCCTGGTACAAAGTGTAGGTAAAAAAGGTGGAGGGGATGGCCATATTAATAATACTGATTATAATACATAATAAATAATGATAAATAATAATAAATAATATAATAACTAATAATAATCACTAACTCTATAATTTAAGAAGGGGATTTTTTGAGTATTTGAATAATAGTTCCATTTTGGTTTGGTTATGACTTATGTTTCTTTATCAGTTATTTCTAATAATTCTTTTATAATATCAAAAAACAAAATGGTGAAGTTCAGAAATAAATATAAATATCAGAAGTTTGTGAATTTTTTTAAAACCCAAAGAATTACAAATGGTGAAGTTCAGAAAATTTAGAAAAAATTAACCATGGCTGTTTTTGTTTTTTTTTATTTTAAATTTTAATCTTAGTAGCGAAGCCATTGCCTGGTACTACTAATAATAAAAGATAAATTAGTGCCAAGACAGAATAAGGAGAAAGCACACTAACAACCTCCCCAGGCTCCATCAGAGAGTTCTTGTTGACCCAGTGACAGGTGCTTCCCTAATTTGCCATCAGACAGGGATAGGCAGCTCTCCTGGGTACAAAGTGTAACTGGCTACACAGGGTACCCTCCTTGGGGGCGCTTCATTGATAGGGTAGATCTGCCCGAGGGTGTCTAGATCTGGTAAAGTGGAAACCCCTCCAAAGGACTGAGCTATCTAGTTTTGGTCCTTAACACCAAGGTTGGGCAAGGTTTAGTTAGTTAATGGGTGAAGTAATCCAAAACTTTGCGATGAACCAAGGCATACAAAATTCTGAAATATCATCCTCAAAATATGGGTGGTGGGCTATATCCCGTTTACAGTCTCTTGTGTATATCCTATCTTGGATCTTCAGTCTTATGAGGGGTTCCAATTCTGGGCTTGTTAAAGAATGAATAAATAAAATAAATGTTGCAAAGCCCAAACAGACTAGCCCACAGCCAAATTCAAAGACAGGTAATTTGCATGAGTGTTCTCAATAAAAATATAGACATCTGGAGAATATACAAAAATATAGCTATGAAGTTAAAACCATCAAGTGATGTAAAAGGATATAAAAAAAAACTATTGAAAACTCAACAAAGTATAAAAACATAGACGATAGATGGATCAACAATAGATACAAAAACAGAGAATATAAAATCATGAAATAATATATTAAATTTTGGCTAAAAGATTAGATTCTTCTAAAAATTTTAAAATTCTATTCACACTAAAAGAGACACGAGTCTCAGAGAAGATGCTCCGCAGAACCCGTTGCGGGGCCATCTGCTCAGTAATGGAAGACCCTCCTCCCAAGATTCCTCAAAAGGGGACATTCAACAAAGATGTGAAGGATGGACAGCTGCACCCCGCACAAGATGCACAAAGGTGGGGGCTGCCCATTCAAGTGCCCATGAGGGAGGCAGCAATGGCCTATCCTCAGTCAGCACAAAATAACCTCCAGTCTACATGGTCTCATGGTACATGACCATGGAAAGACTGAAGGTTTTATGGAATGGAGTTTGTGGGAGGAAGCTCATCCCACATCTTCTGCCATAAGCCGACTATATATTCAGTGATGAGGGGATAGAAATCACGAAGTGGGACTGAGGCTGATGGGGGTGTCCCCAATGATGCCACCTCCTTGGCCACAGCATCCACCATTTCATTACCTGGGATGCCCACGTGACTGGGCACCCAGCAAAAAGAAATCTTAGGAATAGGAGAAAGATAAAAAAGACACTGCTGGATCTTGGAAACCAGTGTATAGCTAGAACCAAAAGCACTGAGTGCCTCCAGAGAACTAAGGGAGTCTGAGAAAATCGTAAGACAACCAGATGGCATAGGAGCAATAACAAAGAGTGCAGCAAGAATGGCAACAAGTTTTGTTGTGAAAACAGAAGCTGCACTTGGTAGGCGAACCAATGCTGTCTGAGATGGGAAGACAGCAGCAGCTCCAACTCTGTCCGATGACTTGGACCCATCGGTGAACACAAAGGTGCTAGGCCGATGGTGGGAGGAGTGTTGATCATACATGGTTCTCAAGGCTACAGGCAAGAACTGATCCTTGGGCCTACCAGTAAGCCCCTTGCATACCACTACAGGTGGTATGAGCCATGGGGATATCTTTGGTATTGAAAACGGAATAACACAAAACTCCCTTAGACGTCCTGTGTGCTCAGCCATGCGCAGAGCAAAGGGGCGAGCCAGGGAAGGAAATCTATCATATGAGACCACTGTTCGCAAATTGAACGTGCACTCATATACTGGCGACCATGGTAATTGCTCAAGTCTAAAAGGATATTTGAGGTTAGACTTGAGCCTGTGAAAAGGAA
The DNA here is from genome assembly GCA_963969495.1 of Ceratothoa steindachneri. Taxonomy (NCBI): domain Eukaryota; kingdom Metazoa; phylum Arthropoda; class Malacostraca; order Isopoda; family Cymothoidae; genus Ceratothoa; species Ceratothoa steindachneri. The sequence goes on from OZ018334.1 coordinate 9,812,800, forward strand.
GAGGAAGAGCCCCGTTCTCTGCATAGAGACTCCACATAGGGGAGGACTTGAAGGCTCCAGAAGTCAGGCGCACACGCTGGTTACGCACAGTATTTAATTTTTCAAGGATGGACAGTGAGGCAGAGGAGTACACCTGTGACCCATAGTCCAGCTTTGACTGGACCAATGCTGAATACAGAAGCCACAGGGTGCGTTGATCACTTCCCCAAGAAGTGTGTGATAGTAATTTCATTATGTCGATTCTTTTCGGACAAGACCTTTTCAAAGCGTCCAAATAAAGCCTCTAAGAAAGCCTTGAATCAAAGATAACCCCTAGAAATCTGAAATGGGGCTCAAAGGAGACAGGGAAACCATAGAGTGACAAATGGGGAGGGTCCCATGTCACCGATCTATGATTGTAAAAGTGGACAGCTTTGGTCTTTACTGCGGAAAAGCGGAAGCCCTTGGAAGAAGCATTATCAGCTACAATATTAATAACCCGCTGTAGCCTACGGATGACAAATGGAAGTCTAGGTGATGAACAGATAAGCGCTAAGTCATCCACATATAGAGGTGAGGAAATCTCAGCTGGGAGATTTGCGATAATGCTATTGATGGCCACAGAGAAGCAGGTGACACTGAGGACACTTCCCTGTGGCACACCCTCAAATTGCTCTACAGGATCTGATAGGGCATTTCCAACTTTTAAACGTAGTGTACGCCACATGAGGAATTGCTTGACAAACCTGGGGAGAAAGCCCCACAGACCCCAATCATGGAGTTGCTTAAGGATACCACGCCTCCAAGTGGTATCATATGCTTTCTCAATATCAAAGAAAACAGCAACAGAATGCTGACTCTTTGAAAAAGCATCTCTTATATAAAACTCCATTCTAACAAGCAGGTCGATAGTACTCTGTTTTTTTTCTGAACCCTGATTGAGAGGGAGATATAAGATGGTTTGTCTCCAAAAACCAGATGAGTCTTGTATTTATCATCCTCTCAAACAATTTACATGGACAACTAGTAAGGGCAATGGGCAGTAATCGGTGAGTTCCATCCCATCCATTCCTGGTTTTCGGAAAGGTAAAACCACAGCCTCCCTCCATATAGAAGGGAAGCAGTCCCTAATCTAGATGAAGTTAAAGATGTCCAGCAAATGCGAGAGGAGGGATGGATGCATATTCCTTATCATATCATAGGAAATGCCATCGGATCCGGGTGCAGTGGATCCACAGAGCTTCAGTGCATTATGGAGCTCATGGATAGAAAAGAGCCAGTTATAAGGCTCATTATCCATGTTAGGCTCCATAAAGTTGATCTGATGCTGCTTCTGTTTGAGCCTAAAGCACTGGAATTGGATGGAATAGTTGCCTGGGCTTGAAATATTAGCAAACAATCTGGCCAAAACATCGTAAATATGGGACAAGTCTCCCAACAGTTCTCCGGCCTGAACAATGTTGGGAGCTGTAAAGCCATTGGATTTCCCCAATAGCTTTTTGACCCTCTCCCAGATTTTGTCTACAGGGGTCTGTCAACATATTGATGCGATGTAACCATCCAACGAGGTCTTTCTAGCTCATCAAAGGGTGCGTTGCCATGCTGCCCTTGCTGTTATGAGCAAGTTTCTTTACCATTGTGGAGCACCGATGATAACGTCAGCAAGCCTGTTTACAATCAGTGACAACTCTTGAGCATTCAGCAGACCACCAGGGCAATTGTGGTCCATGAGCAGTTGAGCCGGAGAGCGGAATGGAGGAATTAGCTGCATGATTGACGTGGGGTACAAGATCATCAATAGCCACTTTAATATCTTCATGAGGGAAGGACCCATCATGGCTCGAGAGGTGCCTGAACTTAGACCAGTTTGCTTTTTTTGTATTCCATCTTTTGCTAGGTGGTTGAGGAGGACTACCTGTACATGGTGTTATTATAATAGGGAAGTGATCACTGCCTCGCAAGTCAGGATCCATTACTAAGTTAAAATCAGTTCTACAACTTGGTGAAAAGAGAGACAAGTCCACACATGTAAAGCTGTTCGTCTGGATGTGAAATGATGTGTGGCTGCCATCATTAAGAAAGCAGACATCATTAGTGCCCAGAAATCTCTCAATCATATTTCCTCTAGGGTAGTTATCATGGTCCCCCCAAGTGGGGTGTCGAGCATTAAAGTCACCAGTTAATAAAAAGGGAAGAGGGAGTTGAGAAATTAAATTAGCTAACTTTGTAGCTAAAACATCTGTATGTCTTTCCTCGCCAGGAGGAAGATACAGTGAACAGACCGAATAATGGCGACTAGAAAACAGGCGGAGAGCTTGCAGGTCTGTGTTAACAGAGAGCTGGTTGTGGGGAACCCTGTTGTTAACAAAAACAGCAGAACCATAAATTGGTTCTCCGGGGTTCTTATAATATCCCACAAAACCCGAAATGTTTGGTACTCATTAAGCAGGAGCTTGAACTCTTCCCATTTAGGGAAGAGACCTTGGAGGTTCCAATGAATAATTGGAAACATTGTTACCATTTAAGCATAATGCTAGATTTCTTCCTACCCTTAGGGGTAGGAAATTTTGGATTTGAACTACCAGCGGAAGTAGTTTGTGTCATACTAGCCTTAGGCTTGGAGTATGACAAAGGAGGCATCGAAAGGTTTAGTTTTGCTTTTTGTTTTTCTTTAAGAGGTCACGCAGCCGATTTTGATAAGTGGCTGTAAGAGAGAACTGTCTTCACTGAAGAAGCAGAGATGAAAACAACTCCAGGGGTCAGCTCAGGTATTGAGGGAACAGACGATGTTGACACAGCTGGTGGTATTGGTTGGGGTGGTAGAGGCTATGGTGGTGGTGAGGACATCGGCAAAGGTTGTGAATTCGATGCTGATAGAAAAGGATGTGGAGTCAGTTTTTGACAGTCCTCCTCAGATGAGGGGGTAACCTCCACAACAGCTGGCTCCTGGGAAGGAGCAAAGGTTGGTTCCTTCTCATTCAGGGATGGAAGGAATTCCAAAGCAGTATCAACAAGGGGGGGTGGAATGATAACTTGCTTTGGAGCTGAAGAAGAGCTTGGTCCTGTAGGGGCAGGGTGAATGTCCAGAGGTGGAATGGATACCATCTGAGGATGATCAACATCCACATGTTCTGGAGCGGTAGCAAGGTTTTTAACCACCCTTGGGGAACCAGGAGAGGATGGAAGGTTCCTCTTCTTGTTTGTAACCTCAGAAGCACTGTTAGGTGCTGACCAATAGTGTTCAACACAAGAAGATGTATGTTTAGGATGGGGAGGACTTTTTACCTGGTCAGGCACAGGAGAACCAGGAGGAGGTCTCTAGCTTCTTCCTTTCATTGGTTCGGTAGAATGCAGAGCATCAGGAAAGCTCACATCTCCTTTACTCTTCTTCTGGCCTCTTTAAAACTGACCCTGTTCTTGTTTCTAATGGCAATGACTTCTATCTCATATAGAAAGAAAGTGCATTGCTGTGATGTTGCAGGGTGTTCTCCACCAGAGTTAGGGCAGCATGGCTGTTGAGAACAGGGCATCCTGTGATAATCCAATCCACAATTCATACACAACCTTGCCTGTTTACTAAACTTGCTTACATGGCCAAAGCGTTGGCAATGGAAGCATCATCATGGGTTTTCAACGTAAGGCTTGACTGGATGTTAAGATAGCCAGCCTTAACGTACTTGGGCAGTTCCAATCTGTTGAAGGTCAGGATTATGGTGGCGGTAGGTAACCTAGCGCCATTCACAAATCTGGAAATGCGGTGGGCACTTACAACCTTCTGATTGGTAAGTTTTGATACCAGCCTGTCAACATCATAATATCTTAACTCTCCCGATCGGATAACACTTTTACTGCTGTTAAATCTCCGGTGCAAAGCAGAGGACATCTCTACAGAGGCTAAAGACTGTAGGGTCTTAATCCGCTGATGCTGCTCACTTGATTTTGCCTTGACTATCAATGCGCCATCATTACGTGGCCACATTTGGGCAGGTTCGCCCCATTCCTCAACAAAATCTTCGTAGACGTTGAAGATGTCAGCCTTACTAAGAGGACAATCATTTGCTTTCAAGACTAAAAATCAGTCATAATCCAACTCAAGGTCGACTTCTGACCCAAAAGGACCAAAGCATCTACCGTCAGGGTCCAAGGGATGATGACCAGAGACCGCAGAGTTATGTTGGTTAAATTTACCCATATAAGTATATATTTTATTTGGGGCTGCCCCTGGAGCTGAGGGCATGCACCGAATCGTCATTGTGACTACAAAGAGTGCCCATACAGCCCAGACGGGGAAACCCACCTTCTGACTTCCACTGTTGTTTTAAAAACAGCGGAGCCGCATAATGGAGATTCTCTGGACTGCGGTGCAAAGACCTCCCAGAAACAAAATGACGACCCGGGCAACCAAACCTCCTCTAAGGCACGGTCCTGCAGACGATGCCCCCCCCAGTGGGCGCATCCGTCGACCCGTACAGAGGCAAAAATAAGAAGAGGCTAAGCTGTGGCCGGATGGGGCACTGAGTCCCATCAGCACAGCAGCCAAGAAGGCGAATCACCGCGCCACTTACAGGGAAGAGAATTGGTACAGAGACAAGATAGGGGTTAGTGGAAGAAAAAGAATGCCAAGCTGGGGCCGGACAGGGCGTTGAGTCCAGTCAGCACGGTGGCCAGGAAGGCAAATCACCGCGCCCCTTACGGGGGGGGGGGGGGCTTGTTAAAGAATTTGATTCATCCTGTGCAGTGCAGCAGACTGATTGGAAGATGCCCAGTGGATGGTCACTCCCCAAAGGACACAGCTCCCAAATGAGCTACCAGAAAAGCAGGTCTAAGAGTGGACCTCTTATTAAGATGTACTAGTTAATGACAAGAAGGTTTGGATATGAAGGTGTCATGTAACAGACCCTGAGAAGGGCTGCAGGTCTGTAGTTAACTCAATATTAGCGTGCCAACACCCAGGATCCTTCAAGATGGGTTTCTTGCAACCTGCGGGTGTTAAAAGTCATTATTTATAGAGGTTCCAAAGCCTCTCTTCTGGTGCAGCATGAGGTCACTGGTCAGGTCCTTAAACATAGATATGAGGCTTTAAGGTCTTGCCAGAAGGTGTGCAACTACATGCACTTGGGCTGAATGATGCACAACTCCTCCATGTGCCAGGTCAACACAGGGTACCCTCGTACATGGTTTCCCAACCCAAACAGGGATGAATGGATGAAAGCAAGTCAGCCAATTTGTTTGATGAGGTAAATTTGCTCAAGTTGTTCAGTAGTGGCTGCTCAGTTTTCTCCAAGTTTGATTCTTTCTTTTATAAGGTTCTCAATTTCAAGCATGAAATTAGGGTTGATTTGTTTTCTGTGTCTTTGGGTCATGTATTCTTGGCGTATCTGGTGGATTGTATAGGTGAAGTGGGAGAGGGCTTGGTAGAGCAAAGGGAATTGCTTAAGTATAAAGTTGGTTAAGGTAGAGTGGAATGGCGGAAGGTTTTCCAGGTAACTGGTTCTAGTGTGGAAGTGAGGGGAGTAGAATGTCATATCCAGGGATGCAGTTTTTATTTTACTTTAGGGACTTTCCTGTCGATTTATTGATGTTGTGTATGTAAAAATTATTGAAAACTTACAGAAATAAAGTTGTCAAATGCATGTCCATCAGTATCCGAATCCCATAAACATCTGGCAGCCACTTTGACACCTTCACCTCTCTGTTCACCAATTACTACATGAACAACATATTTATACTGAGGCAATTTCAATTCTGAAAATTAAAACATGATTTTGCATTATCTCAAATAACTCATCAGGCAAGAAAAACATGAAGCTTAAAAAATGTTATCACCATTAAATGGTTTACTATACATTCCTTATCTATTAAAGTGAGGTATCCTTAATGAGAAGAAGAACCAATTGAATCTTCAAGCCACAAATGAGGCACTTTGGTCAAAGCTAGAAAAAGAAAGCATAGATTGCTAGATTTCCATACTGATAGACTATATGAGAAACGAAATTAGATGATCAATATTTTATTGTAAGAGCTAGCTCCTCTCAGACCTGCCTGTGCAAGGACTCTACCATCAATAGCCATTTCAAGTAAACTCGCCTAAAAAGGTTGGAACAAATCTGAGCCGCAGCCAAAAGGCCATTGAAATGTGATCAAATTTCCCAACCCAAAGAGAGAATTAGGCAACCTCTAAAAACACTAGGATTTAGTATAAAAAGACTACCAAAGATATTGGACAAGTTTGAACCACCCTCACCCAGAATGGTAGGATTAAGGGAGGAGGGATTTTGCATCTCAACCAAATATAATTACTTCAGTACAGTACACAGGTGGATGCAAAGAAGAAATTCTTTCACTTATATGCAGATAGGAATGTAAATTATGATAAACTAAAATTAATCAGTTATGGCTATACTAATACTTTATCAATAAAATGCTGAAGAAAAGGAATAATTCAAAGTATATATTTTTGAAGTCTCAATTGAACACAATACATTTTAACTAGTTTTATATTATAACCTTTAAAGCATTAAATCCATTAAATTTATATTTTTTTAAATTAGGAATCTCACAAATATAAATTTTTTTTTTTTACCAGTAATTCGATTTCTTACAACTTCAGCAATTGATGAGGCTTTTACATCTGCTGTTTCGGATGAAAATACATAATCTGACAACTCTTCAACCAAACATCCATGGATTATATCTTGAACCAATTTAATACGGAATCTGCAAAAATAGATATATAGTAAACCCTCGATATAATGAATGGTACATAAAAGGCAAATGCTACGTAGGTCCAAATGGACAAACTCGTAGCCATTTTCAAAAATGGTTCGTTAAAATTTCAAATATTCGTTAAAAAACATAGACTATGGTTACAAATCTAAAATAAAAGCGAGTAAAACCGTAGAAAATAAAAGGGAGTATAATCATAGAAAAATAAATGTCTCTAAAATATAGTAAAATCAAAATAAAGTAATAAGACATGTCTATCTCATTCTAAGGATTATAAAATACTAAATTTCCTTTAGTAGATTCGTTTCTGATAAAAATTTTAGCCCTTTGTTCCTATTAAAGGTGTTCTGGTGCTCAGAAGGGATACTTCTCATACAAACTATATGGGGCGGGGGAGGGGGTCATCCGTTAAAGCTGAAAGTTCATTAAACCTGATGGGCATTGAAAACAATGGAAATAATGAACCAAGTTCATTATGAATATGTAATACGTATATAATTACTAATAAAGTTAAGTGGACTACACAACAGTATTGATACGAACCTTGCACTGTAGGAGACATGTGACACACTAACACTCACTCAGGCTGGTTGTAACACTTGCCTGTTAAACCCGATGGAGTTCAGCCAGGAAATTTGGTTCGTTATATACGAAATTCATTATATTGAGGTTTGTTATATCGAGGGTTTACTGTACTTTCAAAATTGCAGGATATCTATCATTCATTTACTTTAAAATAATATAAGTTTTTTGTACAAGCTAATATATATTGCTAAATGATGTAGAAACAATGATTAATCAGTAATGATATCCTATAAAATACCATTTTTCTAGTCATTTTTTTAGATATGGACTACAGCAGTATATAAAAGTTGTGATGACCTACACTTACCTAATTTTTTGCACTATTCAAGTGAAATGAAGTTTCATTCTAGTGAATTTGAGCTAAAAGATGATATGCCATAGTTATATGAATATAAAATCATTGATATTATGCAATGGCCAACACCACACCACCATATTTCAAATTTCACTTCAAAAGTTAGCCATGCCCCCCGCCCCTTTTCCTTTATGTAGGAGGGAAAAAACAAAGTTTTCAAGCCACTTTCATTCAGTTCCCAAGTGATATAAAACAATGATTTACAAAGCATTTAAAGTGACAGAAAATTAATATAAATAAGAAATCAGAGAATGAAGAATTATAATTATATCAACTTATTTCATCATTTAAAAGGTTGCTCACAAAAATTTTAATTTTTAGCAAATTTACCTTTAAACTTTTTCAATCAAAATATGTGGAAATATACACAAGTATTTTTATAGAAATATGTATTTAGAGTTGTTATATTGACTAGTTCCACATAAAAGAGAATTTCCAGAACACTGTTCAACAGTGTTACTAGCATCTGGTATATAGAATTGCATACATATCCACAATATTAAACTACTAACACAAAACAAATATATTACATGATTTTTAGAATCTAGCAATGCTATCTAAAATACTGATCTCCATTGCATAACTTGATTGCTCTCAAGTTATTTTTTCTCAGATATGTAAAACAATGCAAGCATTTGCATTTAGTGAAAATATATTATTTTAGGAAAGTGGGTTTAGACTGCTGATTGATGCATCTTACTCAGCGAAACTTTTGAGCATCAAGGGATAAGGGTAAGTGGGGGTGAGAGTGTGGGGGAATTTAAATGCAATTATATAAAGAGGATAAGTCTAGTGGCAAAGAGAAGAGATTATTTACACAGAACAAGCGACTTTATAATCAAATTTAAAGCACAATAACAACGAGACTGAATCAGACTGAAAGTTAGTAAGTAGAGATTTGTAAAGGAGGTAGGGAAGATAAAGTGAAAATAGAAGATATATAGCTGCAGATCCTCTTGCAGGCATTGGAGCCAGGAGAGCGGACAACTGCAGGTATAAGGAAGGGGGGAGGGCGCCGTTCGTCCAGGTTTCAGTTGTGACAGGAAAATTACCCCTGATATTCCAACCACACACATGTAGGCTCCAAAATCAAATGAAATTTCACCCTCACCAGACATAATTCACAAAGTGGAGCTCACAGATGATGCTTGTAGCATTTAAAGATGTAGCACTTCTCTCAGACAGCAATCTCACACTCAGTCAAATACCAAGGAAGTGGATGGCTTGCATATAAAATGACCAGACAGTCTAGGAGTAGAATTCAGGCCTGCACCAATGGAGGAACCAGAAAAAAACTCAAAGGCCTCATCTACCAACCTAAATACTTAACTGAGATAGATATGTCAATCATTTCATTGAATACAAACCACAGTGCCAAAACCAAGCACCATCTGTGGCTGGCTAAAGATATTTAAATGGGAAAGTAATCACTACCTTTTTTTTCAATACAAGTTCTTCTTGTGGTATTTATTTTTATTTTATTTTTTTAGCATACAAATAGGCTAAAAAACAGAACAACAAATTTGGTCACAAAAACAAGAAAATAAAAAGGAAAAGGCACAAGTATGCACTCAACCCCCCACCCAAACATATAATGTATGCCCACCTCTTCCAAGAACTCAATCAGTCCACAATCAGGAGCGTACAAAACCATCTTGAATACAAGTGAAAAGCAGTTGTGACCACTCATCTTGGTACCATGACAGGCAGTGTATGTGAAACTCCCCAAATTGGGACATTCAATGAGAATGTGCTTGACAGTCTAGGGTACCAAGCAGTCATCACCATAAGGTTTAGGGGAGTGCTTCAGCAAATTGTGATGCACCCTGTAGATATACCCAATTTGCAGGAGAGAAAATGACCTGAAGATATCAAGGCATTGAGGGTTAAGACTGTGAGAAAAGTCATGGTGCATTTTCACATGGCAAAGAAGCTGGTTGATGGTTGCCCAGAATCTAACCTTGTGTGATATTGCACCTTGACACCCTCATCAAAGCACTCATTTTCCACAATCTCAACATGTCCAGGAACCCAGCAGAAGACAATCTCAACATGTCCAGGAACCCAGCAGAAGACAATCTCAAGCTCCTCCCAGGACAGACCAACCATAATGTCCCTGATAATGAAAAAAGAGGGTGCAGAGATTGCAATGCTTCAAGGGGAAAAACTGTGAGTTTCTGTAAATCACAAACATGTCTCTAAACTGGGCATGGTGTGTAATCTCTTGTACACAGTGGTGTATTGCAACCAGTTCAGATGTGAAGGCACACAGTGACTGGAGAGCCCTGCAAGCTTTAAATGATAGGGAGAAAATGTGAAAACCATCCATCTTTGGATTTGGAGACATCTGTGCATACTGGCATGGCTCCAGCATGACACAGCCTGTACTCGAAGCAATTCAAACAATACTACCAGTGGTGTAAAAGCTTTGGAAGCAGAGGTGGTACCCACCAGGCTGGCAATCTAGGTGAAACCACCAATGCCACTGGCAAGTGAACTACATCAAACTCTGATAAGTTTCCTTGCCCTAAATCAAGAAGGCTTAAGGTATAATTTAGAATTTCAGTGATATAGACCATGGATGAAATGAGAGCTATTGGTGACAGGGATACTGGTCTTGTACAGAGGCGCCCTAAAGCCCTATACATGCAATAAAGTGAGCCCCATCTCCACAATGTCAACAAGGAGGTACTCTATAGGGGATGTGCAGAAGGCATTGGTTACTAAGTAGAGGTCAGTGTACTGGATTGAGTCACACTCGGCTAAAGATGTATAGAACTCGCTTCCATAGTCTAACCATAGAAGGGTAGCCATACCAACACCTCTAGGATGCTGTAGGGCTTTTAAATGACTTGGCAGCCAACAAGTAGTAAAGCCCACCACCTATCATAGGCAGTACAGCCTTATGCACCAAAGAGTGGTTGCAGGAAGATGGTTAGCCCAGTACACACAGATGGGTCACTGACACCTCGATCCTAGTCTCTGGCAACCCTTGGGGATTCTTTATAGAGGTTTCAAGAGCCTCTCTTCTCACATGCCATAGAGTAGCTGGTGAACTAAATACAGGCACATGAGGACCCAGGAGCACAACAGTTTCTTTTGACACCAACTGTAGTGGTGACAATTAGCACCACTGTCTGCACCTTTCTACTGGTGATGGGGCTGGTAGGGCACAAAGTACTTCAAATGTGCTAGTAGTCCATGCTACAATCAACACCCTGGGGTACACTGGGGCAGGGAAGTTGCGCTGCCTCTTCATGCCAATGGTATATCCTTCTGAACCCCACGGGGGATAACTCCCCTTTCACTGAATAGAGGTGGGGATGTCATGGTAAGTTTCCTTTTTGTATTCTTACTAAATTTGGGGGCTACTTTAATTAAAGATTTTTAGTGGCCATTGTCCCTCTCCCTCAATTTAGTTTCCTATAGGCTTTTTATTAATTGCAATATATATATATATATATATATATATATATATATATATATATATATATATATATATATATATATATATATATATATATATATATTATAATGACTGAATTTCATTAAATAATTACTTATTTGTGAATAGAAACCACCCATTTCTAAAAAGAAAAAATTAGTGTCAACAAGAATCTCTCTTAGTAAACTATCATCTTTTACCCACATACTTTTATAATAGGTGTTTTGCCTTAATTATTCTTTGCTTCATAGTTGATACTCCTACTGCTGATTAAGGCAAAGGTTGGTAGCAGCATCAAAGATTTTCTTATATACTAAATTTTAAAATTTGTTTCAATCATATTAACTAAAATTAAACCAAACTAATTCATTTTTGTTATATACTAAAATATATGTCAGGAAGATTTTATTGACAAGATGAGACAAAATTTCTCTCACCTAAAAATACATTAAAAGGTAATTCTTAATAATAGTTTGGGTAAATTTTGCTTGACTTTTTCAGGCAGAATCAATTTATTAATAACCTAGTGGATAGCTAAAAGGAAAAAAAGTTATATTGAAATAAAACTTACTTATTAACTAAGTCAGGCTGAATTTTAAGTGCAGTGCTATAGGTTTTGTTTAAAGAATCGGTCATGTTGAAATTTCAATTTCTGAGAAATTAAAATACTATTATAATAATTTAGCCATACTTCACTAACCCTATACTGATAATTTTACTCGTAGCTTCTTATACAATCTGAAATAACAATATAAGTAAAATTTAAGCCAAGTTTGTTTGTTATGTGAAAAATATATGCTTGAATCAATAAAACTTATATACTACAAATTTTCACTTCTCTAGTCTTTTAATGGTCTAACAGATTACAGATATATACTGAGAATGGTCCGTGTACATCAGACTTTATTCTTTTAAGAACATAAGAAAAGAAGGAGACTGCAAAAGACCATTCATGGCCGACACTTGGCAGCTCCTGTTCCAGTCAACACACAAAAGATTTCTTACCAGAGAAAAGTCATCAACATTGTCACCCTTTACAGGAGTTTGTCAGATCTAATCTACAATATCCATAAAATGCATCCAGAGGATTATGTCCATTCATGCAACTGCAAAATATAATCTCCCCACTCCTTAGAAAAATATATACATATGTACATAAAAAAGTCAGTCCCATCTAGCAGCTTCATCCATATATTTATCTAATCTATTCTTAAAACTACCCAGAGAGGAGGCTTCTATCACATGTCTAGTGAGGCTATTCCATTCATCTACCACACGATTTGTAAACCAATTCCTCCCAATCTCCTTCCTAAACCTATACTTATCAAGCTTAAACCCATTGCTACGTGTCCTGTCATGTTCACTAAGACAACTACACTAGTTTGGCAATCAAATCTTTTTTTTCCAGAGCTCAAGCTTTTTTTTTTTTTTAAATCATAAGAGTCAATTCTAAATAAAAAATTATCCAAGATTTTATTACCATTTAAAAATAATAATATGGACCCATTGGTCACCCAATATAGGGTAAAAACTTTATTCCTGAAACTACAGGGTGTCCACAAAGTCTGGGTACATAGGAATTTTAATATTTTATTTATTTATGTTATTTTTCCTCCCCAGATCGAAATAAATAAAATATTAAAATTCCTATGTACCCAGACTTTGTGGTAAAAATTTAACAAACACACTACACAAGAAAATGATATTTAGATGAATGGCCCGAAAAATGCGTGGGTGGGCGTTTAAATATGACCCAGGCAGCTGGAAAAGTGTTGACTCTTTTTTTTTTTTTTACCTAAATTGAGCATTTGTGTTTCTTGAACTACACATATATAGTAATAAAAACACTAATACTGAATGCATCCTTTTGGAACAATAATCAAAATGAAGGCCGTAAAAAAAAAATTTAGAAAATCAAAGGAGAAACAATACGGAAGCAAAAAAATGAATTAAGAAGTGAGGCTTCGTTAACAACACCGAAATATGGTTTAATCAAGCATTAAACAATGGAAAATTAAGTAACAAGTAATTAAAAAGACTAAATAATGTCAGGCATAGGGTAGGTAGAATATATAGAAAAGAAGTAAAGGAAAAAAACATCTAAAATAAAAGAAAAACCTAGTTTTGATCAATATAAAAAGCACAAAAAGCCTTGAAACAAATAGAGCTTTCTGATTGGTCATTGACAAAAGTGAATACAGATCTGTGATTGGCCAGTGCGATAGCAGAAAAACACTGAAAAGTAGCCCAAAAAATAAGCTAGAATCGCATCCGGCCATACTCGCAACATTTACCACATTTTAAAATCTATTAATCCATGATTCTATTGCACATATATCTATATCTTCATCAATAATATAACTAAATAACTCGGTAAATATGTAGATTAGCGACTCGAACGATGGGACGTACTATTTTGTCCGCGTTCCAAAATGATTCACATTTTTGGAGTACATTTAAGGGGACGGCTTGTATGGGGGTAAACACAATGGGGGGGACTACACTACAATGATCCTGAGTTTCATTAAATTGGGGAGGGTCTGGGAGGCACAGCCCCCCAGTATATAATCCTAATTGTTTATAGACTAATGTTCTAACGTTTACAGAGGTGAATGATTTAACCAAATCATGTCAGCGCCTTTAATCGTTTTGCGAATTATAATGGGGGTGGGGGTGGAGTTTGACGTCAGACGACTCAAACGTGCATGAATATTCCGGTCGGGGTGAACGAAAATATTTACCAAAAAAACACTTTTTCGACCAAGTTGCTAATCTACATATTTACCAATAACTCATCCTTCTTATTTCTAAGACTAAAAACATTGGTATAAAGCCAACTCAGCACTCATATCCCTGAAACACCTCTTTTAGCCTGTATACCTTCCACTCTTAGATAGGACCTTGCAGCATTGTCATCGCTGAAATAATGTTGCGTTATGTTGTTAACTGTAACTGGTCTGAAATTGCGCGCCTCGTTCTTTCGTACTCTTTTTTTCAGGGGCAAAATAACAAAATTAAGTTGTCATGACAACTCAGCTGATGCCAGCCACTACAAAATATCACGCCATTTGTTGTTGTTTCTGTGTCTGTGAGGGTAGTTGATCTACATATTTCAATCAGTATGTGTGGTTTTTCATAAATTTTAAGCCTTTTTCAAAATCTTATTTTGACACATAAGTATCATTAAAGTCATTCTCATGAAACAAACACAACCAGAGGTTACTTTAATATTATTATTTATTTTCTTTTTTGTTTGTAAAAAGTAAAAAAAACTTCTAGTAGTTATTAATACCTAAAATAGCAAGGTCTATAGAAAAGCACATTTAGTAATATCAATATTAGGTTTAGTGGTGATTTGTTATTAAACTTATTTAAATTTATGTATAGTTATATTAAAAATGACATGTAAAAAATGGTACATATTGTATGCGGTTAGATAAGAACAATTGTAAGAATTCCTTAATCCGCTAGAAAAGTCTCCTGGAGTTCCTCAACCCTTTTCAGGAGCATCATTTCTCTAAGAAGAGAAATTATAAGAAGCCTTTTGTACGAGTTAACGTTTTGAACTTTAACAGAAAACGAGAATTGTGGTGCCTTTGTGGCTCTTCGTCCTGCTAAATTTTCGATCAATAAAAAAAGTCCATGTCAATGTGGTTAGGTAAGGACAGAGGTAAAAGTTCATTCATCCGTTGTTCATTTATCTAAAATTCAAAGGAGCAAAAAGCTGAGAGAATGTCCACTTCGTGTACCAATAATCTGTTAACGATAAGGTTAACTTTGTTACTTTATTAAAGATGTGTGGTAATTATGATGAAGCGTCAATACCTTTCTCTAGGATTTATTCAACTAACAAAACATCAATATAGTGTGAAAATAAAAGAGGAAAAATATAAATAAACATACCTATTCTAATTAGGTTAAGTAAACAAAGTAATGTAGAGTAACCCATTAGGCAATTATACATATAAAGTTACATGAAGCTTAAATCACCACATTCTCCCCTCCCTTGAAGAATCATTGTTCTATATAGCGAATAGGCTTGTGGCGTTCCCGCGTAGATTGGTGCAGTTGTTCTGGGACAGCATACGCAGGGGTGGATGGTTCATCCCTACGTTGAAGATTAGCTCGAGCACCAGATACCCGGGCCGGAAGGGAATCTACCTTTATATCTCCTTCCTTGGTGAATATACTCTGATCAGCTGCAGCATTGGAAGAATTCAACTCAGATGAATCGACAGCAGGTACCAGAAGAATCTCCACCAAACCACTGTCTGTAGAATGATTGACGTTGAGATCCTCTTGCCTTTCATATAATGATACGTTACCAGTCGGAGCCGAGTCATGCACTGATATCGTTGATTCGCGTCCATCGGCAAATCTTACATGAGCGTATTGTGGGTTTGCCTCCAACAACTGGACCTCATCAACAAGGGGTTCATATTAACTGGCGCGAACGTGACGTCGTAGTAAGACGGGTCCAAGAACAGATAACCAAGTTGGCAACGAATGACCACTAGAGGTCGACGCTGGTACGAGAAGAGCCTCTCATGAGGCGTAGCATTGGTTGCTGTGCAGATCAGAGATCTAATAGAATGAAGGGCGTCAGGCAGCACAGTTTCCCATTGACAGTCTTGAAGGTTCTTGGATGCCAGATCAAGGGTTATGTGCTTCCAGATTATTGCATTATACATCTCACACTGCCCATTCCCTCGAGGATTATAAGGTGTCTTTCGACTATTGGCGA